>OX333077.1:38523218-38743497 GCA_946863875.1 Alloplasta piceator | reverse complement strand
CACTCAAACATAGCGAAAGATGTGCGGAAGTCCTCGTGTCCCTTTCTTCTCTCTTGAGGATTTTCCGTGAGAGCTCACACGTCAGAATCCGGAGAGTTCTCTCTCCGGACTCTCCTGGAGAGAGCATTAATATCGGAGGATAAAATCGATTCTATACGCCCGATTCAAATGCGATGTATACCTTAAAGTATTATATATATATTAGGGTGGTCCTTATTTAGGTTATGTTGTTTTTTTCTTTTGACGATAGTGCTCAATCGGTTTTAAATAAATAAATAAAAATGCATACCAAATTTCAGCTCGATATCTCAATTTTAACCTGGCCCCCACGGCAGTCGAAGTTTTAAAGGGAAAATACGTGTATTTTATACGGTCAATGATTTTTACATTTTTTCAACTTGGTTAATATTCATTTAAAAATTTGAAACTTGGCACATATATTGCTCATAGTATAAGGTATATTTGTAGTATTTTATCAGATTTTTCATCCTCGATTTTCGACATACCCTCCCGCTAAAAAGTTTGGACACATTTGTCGAATTTCGCACCACACTAAAAGTTTGATTGCGGAGTCAATAATGAAGATAACTATATTTTCCAAGCGGCGTTTGGAAGAGGACATATTAACCTTCATTTTGCTTTTTTAGAAATTTCTCTACGATTTTTTTTGAGCCCAGTACGCACTTTTGAACATGGTCATTGGCCCGGTGCCCATTTTTGAACATGGCCATTTGCCATGTTCAAAAGTGCGTACCGGGCTTAAAAAGAATCGTAGAGAAATTTCTAAAAAAGCAAAATGAAGGTTAATATGTCCTCTTTCAAACGTCGCTTGGAAAATGTAGCTATCTTCATTATTGACTTCGCAATCAAACTTTAAGTGTGGTGCGAAATTCGACAAATGTGTCCAAACTTTTTAGCGGGAGGGTATGTCGAAAATCGAAGATGAAAAATCTGATAAAATACTACAAATTTACCTTATACTATGAGCAATATATGTGCCAAGTTTCAAATTTTTAAATCAATATTAACCAAGTTGAAAAAATGTCAAAATCATTGACCGTATAAAATACACGTATTTCCCCTTTAAAACTTTGACTGCCGTGGGGGCCAGGTTAAAGTTGAGATATCGAGCTGAAATTTGGTATGAGTTTCTATTTATTTATTTAAAACCGATTCAGCACTATCGTCAAAAGGAAAAACAACATAGCCTAAATAAGGACCACCCTAATATACATATACATACATATACATATATACATATATATATATATATATACATTAGCACTATCGTCAAAAGAAAAAACAACATAGCCTAAATAAGGACCACCCTAATATATATATATACATATATTTGTGAGTCCTCGATAGGCGATACACGTTTGCCACTCGATCCTGTCGAAGCCGTGAATTCGTAAAGTGCATATTGAAAGAGAACCGAGAAGAGGGATCTGCACTCTTGAGGAATGCACGCGGACCCGCGCATGCATTCTTCATTCGACGTTCTTCACCGAGCTTCGAGTGGAGGATCTCCGCATTGAGAAAATAATGTACCAGGATTTGTTTACTGTGAACAAATGAGGCATTCCACGTCAAGTCGGCCAGTCCATTTTTCGAAATCACCAAAAATCGCATAAAAATTTTTTATAAAGTAGTTCCAACTGTCAAGAAAATTCGTGATTTTTTTCAGATTTTTATATCACACATTTTAGCCGGAAAAAAATACAAAAAATTTTCTCGTTCCATTTCGTAACTCGATAATTATTCATCGTACGAAAAAAAAAGTACAACATGAAATTTCGGATTTTCAACGTACTTTTCACTGAAATTTTTTATGAACTCCTCCGAAAGCTCTGTATGCCATTTTCGGAGCAAATAATGTTTTGATATTTTTTTTCTCAGAATTGACAGCTTCGATTTGTCCGTAGTTCAGACAGTTTTTTACTTGATATATTTACAGACTATAAAAAAATTGGCTCAGTGGAGAATTCATTCCTTCCCATGCGTTTTTCATCCCAAATGAATACACAAATTTTTCTGTGCATTAACAGGGTTGAGACTATAGATATTTTCTAAAGGTCACATTTTTGTTTATTTTTTGTACTTTTTTCATTTTTTTTTATTTTTTTCATTTTTATTTTTTTTCATATCTTTTTGTACATTTTAATAAACTTTATCAATGGACCCATGGACACCGATAAAGTCTATTCAAATTTGAGTCAAAGGCTACTCGCGTCTCTCGATTGCAAAAAATAATTAATTTACCCTCGCTGGATATACCGACCTTTCCATGGCCAATGACTACTTTTTTAGTTCGATTTGGGCATGATTTTTGGGAATGAAGCAACGATACTGCTTTTTTCCTGGAATCGTTTTCGCAGTATAAAAACGAGATTATTTTATTATTTTTCCCTGTCTACGATTAATAATGATAAAATATCGATATCTACGCTATTTCGTTAAATCACTCTATAATGATTGATTTTATCGATAAAAATGCATTTGAAATAATGGACTCTCCACTACGCCAATTTTTTCATAGTCTGTAAATATATCAAGTAAAAAACTGTTCGAACTACGGACGAATCGAAAATGTCAATTCTGAGAAAAAAAATATCGAAACATTATTTGCTTCGAAAATAGCATTTAGAGCTTTCGGAGGAGTTTGTAAAAAATTTCAGTGAATAGCACGTTAAAAATCCTAAATTTTATGTTCTACTTTTTTTTTCGTACGATGAATAATTTTCGAGTTCCAAAATGGGACAAACAAATTTTTTGTATTTTTTTCCGGCTTAAAAACGTAGTTTAAAAATCTGAAAAAAATTACAAAATTTCTTGACAGTTGGAACTACTTTCTTAAAATTTGTATGCGATTTTTGGCGATTTCAAAAAATGGGGTGGCTCACTTGACGTGGAATGCTTCATATGTAAAGTTGAATATGGCGAAATCGATTATTTTTTAACAGTTAATAAATTGAATGAATGTTTTTTGACAATTAATAAATTAGATAAATATTTTTTGACAGTTAATAAATGATTTTACACAAATAAAATATTTCTTAACGATTAACAAATTTTGTAACAGTTGAGGAATATTTAAGAAAAAGTGCCAACTAAATATGGGGCGTTCCATCCCAACGCGGACAGTTTGAAAAACTTTTTTTTTTTTCATTTTTCAATCGAATTTTTTATATTTTTCAGTACTTACCAAAAGACCCATCCTATTAAATTATGAGATTTTTTTGATTACACGTTCACAAGATATTAAATCTTAAAAAAACGCTCCATTTTCGGTTTTTTGGTCATGAATTCTTTAATAATGGTGCAAATGAAGTGTTTTTTTTCAAAATTTTTGTTATTCATGGCCTTTTCAGAAAAAAATGCGAAAAAAAAATTCGACGTGTTTTTGAACAAGTTTTTTGAGTTTTAAACTTTGAATCGTATTTTCAAAAGTGAGTGCATATTTTGATTTGATTGAAACATTTTTATTTGAGACTCCATATCCATGCCCTCCATGATTATTTTTTTTTCGATAAAAAAAAAAAATTTTCGACTAATTATTATTTTCAAACTGCTTCCATTTTTACAAAAATTTATCTATCGAGATGAACCAATCGACATATTCTCTAAGTTGAGGCACATTTTTTCAGAAACCACATCTACATGGTTTTTTAAATCGGAAAACCTGTGTAAATGAGGTAAGCGACTCAATTGTTTAAGATTTAAAAAAACTTATTCGAAAGGAAAATTTTTTGAAAAAAAAAAAAAAAAATTCTGAAAAAATTTCATTGAATCCAGAATAATTGTATGCAACTTTTCACCATCTTAGTGTTTTCGCAAAAACCAAGTAGTTTTAGTGTTAAGCTTCATTTTATTAATATGGTCATTTTTTTTGCCACAAGTTGAATATTTTTACGAAAAAAATCGTACGAAACTTGTTAAAAAACGAAATTGAAGCTTATACTCTCCCCGACAAGTTGTCCATGCGAAAAACAGTTTCTAAAAAAATTTCATGGGTCGTGCGCAAAAAATTCAACGCCAAAGAAAAGCCCAAAAACGACCATGTTTCAAACGGCGAAATATTTCAAGGTCAACTTCAAGGTTATTTCAAGGTCAACTTCAAGGTTATTTCAAGGTCAACTTCAAGGTTATTTCAAGGTCAACTTCAAGGTTATTTCAAGGTTATTTCAAGGTCAACTTCAAGGTTATTTCAAGGTCAACTTCAAGGTTATTTCAAGGTCAACTTCAAGGTTATTTCAAGGTTATTTCAAGGTCAACTTCAAGGTTATTTCAAGGTCAACTTCAAGGTTATTTAACGGTCAACTTCAAGGTTATTTCAAGGTCAACTTCAAGGTTATTTCGAGGTCAACTTCAAGGTTGTACCGGGTTAAAAAAAATCGAAATTTTTTTTTTTTAAAAGCTAAATGAAGCTGAATATGTCCTCTTTGTAACGCCGCTTGTTGAATTGAAATATGTTCGTTTTTTAAAAGGAAGTGAAACTTTTTGTGCGGTGCGGAATTGGGGCGAGTGTTTCCAAACTTTTGGTCGGTCATAATATTCCTCTGCGTGCATGATAATGTGCATGTGTAGATCTCAGACACGGGCTATAACGTGCACGCGAGTGAAAACGCGTCGGAGGAACCTCAGGGGGGACCAAACCGATAAATTGTTGGTCGTAAAAAGCGTCGACGGGGACTGCGCGCGCCATACATCGGCATAGTCAACGACGGAGGCCTTGGAAGGTTACGAGGCCGAATTCCTGTTCGACGGAAGAAAAAAGGACAATCGCGCGCCCTCTATATCTTCCTTCAGGGCCTTTTTCTTCCTTTTACCTCTCTCTCTCTCTCGGTACATATATTCTGGACTCCGCGTTTAGCATCTATATCCTTGTGAAAATGTGCGCACGACGATAGAAATTCCATGCATTCAAGAATTTATGGTTGACATAACGGATTCACGTCTCTTTCGAATGACCATAATATACGATACGCGATAATACCGCGTGACCCGTAGTTCGACGTTTATCCGGCGATTTTTAAGGTTCCGCACCTTAAAAGAAAAAACGGAACCATGATAAGATCACTCTCGGATTCTTCCGGTTTGTTACAAAACCGTTTTTCTCAAAAATTGTGATACGTAGGACCTTACAGTGTGGCATAAGGTTACATTCCTGTAGTAAGGTTATTCAAAGGTCAACATCAAGGTTTATTCAAGGTCAACTTCAAGGTTATTTCAAGGTCAACTTCAAGGTTATTTGAAGATCAACTTCAAGGCTATTTCAAGGTCAATTTTAAGGTTATTTAAAGGTCAACTTTAAGGTTATTTCAAGGTCAACTTCAAGATTATTTCAAGGTCAACTTGAAGATTTTTTCAAGATCAACTTCAAAGTTATTTCAAGGTTAACTTCACGGTTATTTCAAGGCCAACTTCAAGGTCATTCCCAGTTCAATTTCAAGGTTGTTTCAAGGTCAACTTCAAGATTAAGTCAAGGTCAACTTCATGGTTATTTCAAGGTTATTTCAAGGTCAACTTCATGGTTATTCCAAGGTTATTTCAAGGTCAATTTCAAGGTTATTTCAAGGCCAACTTCAAGGTCATTCCAAGGTCAATTTCAACGTTGTTTCAAGTTCAACTTCAAGATTATTTCAAGATCAGCTTCAAGGTTATTTCAAGGTCAACCTCAAGATTATTTCAAGGTCAATTTCAAGGTTATTTCCAGGTCAATTTCAAGGTTATTTCAAGGTCAATCTCAAGGTTATTTCAAGGTTAACTTGAAGGCTATTTCAAGGTCAACTTCGAGGTTATTTCACGGCCAACTTCAAGGTTATTTCAAGGTCAACTTCACGGTTATTTCAAGATAAACTTAGAGGTTATCTCAAGGTCAACTTCAAGGTTATTTCAAGGTCAACTTCAAAATTATTTTAAGCTCAACTTCAAGGTTATTTCAAGGTCAACGTCAAGGTTATTTCAAGGTCAACTTTTTTCAAATGAAAACCCCTCTTTTCTTGACATTGGCAATCGATAGAGTGGAAAATTTTACGTTCAAATATGTACTTAGGTTATAGGTACATTTTCACCTTAAAGGTCCTTTAAGGTCAATTCAACTTAAACGAGGTGTGGATACCTTTGGGAATAGAAGCTTTTTAAATTCTTCCGTAACGTGTTAAGTTATTAATTCGAACAGGGCGCATTTAGGGTCATCATCTTGAAGATGACCTTCAAGATGATTTCAAGGTCAAGTTTTGTTGTTTAAAATGGAAACCTGTATTTTTGAGGTCTGAAATTAATAGAACAAATATTTACATTCAAAGATTCGGAAAAGATCAATCACTTTTTTCGGAATAAGTTTGATTTCAGAACTCAGAATGCAGTTTTCCATTTTAAAAAAACGTTGACTTTGGAATAACCTCAAAGCTAATCGTCAGGGTCAAAATTAAGGTCACCATTGAATTTCTCGGGAAAGTTACTACAAGAATGACCTTGACCTTTTTGAAGAATATCTTAGCTAAGCAAAGATTCAGTTTAGAAAAAAAATTTAGCTTGAAATCGGGAATCTGATTTTTTTAAAAATTGTACCAAATATATCGTGTAAGGTATCATTTGAAAGAGAAACCTCTAAAGATTTAAAAAATATTTTTTAAAATGGTTTTTGGTCCAGTGCGAACGCTTTTGAAGGCGATAATCCGCATTTTGTAAATGACTCCGCTAATAAGAAACGCGCAAGCTGATCGAAGCAAAGGCTTCCGTGATAAATCCGACCTAAGAAGATTCCAACGGTCAATAAGAGGAATGTCCATGAGACAAGTTGCAAGAAGCTTAAGCTCCTTCTCCGACCTTCATGGCCGACAGATCCGTGCACGAGATAAGCGTGGAGAACGTGGTTTTTTTCCCTTCTCCTTTTCTTTTATCGCAGTGTGCGCGATTCGGGCCATCAGCGACATCATTGAGAATCGAGGACAACTTCTTTTCTCTCTCTCTCTCTTGGATCCTGTAATATTTCTGTCAAGGTTAATCCCTCAAGGCCGCACTTTGACGTTCATGACCATCGAGGTGATCAAGAAACTTTGACGATCACTCTTTCTCTTTTTCTCCTTCTCTAATTTCCTCAACAGGTTGCAATTGAAGGAAAAAAATGCGGAAAAAGGCCCAAAAATGTCTTATCATGACAAAGTTAAAATTGAAAGAAAACAATGCGGAAAAAGGCCCAGAAATGTTTCATCATGTCAAAGTTAGAATTCAGACAAAACAATGCCGAAAAAGGCCCAGAAATGTCTCACCATGTCAAAGTTAGAATGGAAAGGAAACATTGCGGAATAAGGCCCAGAAATGACTCATCATGTCAAAGTTACAATTGAAGAAAAAAAATGTGGAAAAAGGCCTAAAAATTTCTCATCATGTCAAAGTTAGAAATGAAGGAAAACAATACGGAAAAAGGCCCAGAAATGTTTCATCATGTCAAAGTGACAATTGAAGGAAAACAATGCGGAAAAAAGCCCAAAAATGTCTCATGTCAAAGTTAGAATTGAAAGAAAACATTGCGGAGAGAGGCCCAGAAATGTCTCATCATGTCAAAGTTACAATTGAAGAAAAACAACGTGGAAAAAGGCCCAAAAATGTCTCATCATGTCAAAGTTAGAATTCAGACAAAACAATGCGGAAAAAGGCCCAGAAATGTCTCATCATGTCAAAGTTAGAATTGAAAGAAAACATTGCGGAATAAGGCCCAGAAATGTCTCATCATGTTAAAGTTACAATTGAAGAAAAAAAATGTGGAAAAAGGCCTAAAAATTTCTCATCATGTCAAAGTTAGAAATGAAGGAAAACAATACGGAAAAAGGCCCAGAAATGTTTCATCATGTCAAAGTGACAATTGAAGGAAAACAATGCGGAAAAAGGCCCAAAAATGTCTCATGTCAAAGTTAGAATTGAAAGAAAACATTGCGGAAAGAGGCCCAGAAATGTCTCATCATGTCAAAGTTAGAATTGAAAGAAAACATTGCGGAAAAAGGCCCAAAAATGTCTCATCATCACAAAGTTAGAATTGAAGGAAAACAATGCGAAAAAGGCCCGAAAATGTCTAATCCTATTTTTCCGTGCGTTTTTTCATTTTTTTTTATCGATTAGCAAAAAAGAAAATAACTAATTGGATCCTTCCGCTTGGGGTCCAAATTTGTGGGAAGGATTATCGGATTTTTTCAGTCTCCTCCTGTTTCCAAATTTTCCGCATTAACGAGCACACTCTGCAATATATTATGTATACGAAGCGAAATATCCGGTTGCATATTACATACATATAATATATATGGGTCATTCCATGTCAAATCGACCAATAGTTGGAATCGACTCCTTTCAATTTTGATTAAATTTGGTCAGAAGTTTTCTTTTATCCTAAAACGAAGTTCTACCAAAGGAAAAAAATTGATTTTTTTGTTTCGAAAGTTATGCATAATATATAGTCAATAGTATACTCTTCAAGACGAACTCAGAACGATTTTTTCGTAATTATAAAGTTTTCGAGATATTTAAAAAATAAACTTGAAAAGTTGAAAAAATGATGAAATTTTGAATTTTTGGAAAAAAAAATGTCCTTCGGTAGAACTTTGTTTTATGACGAAAGAAAACTTCCGACCAAATTTCATCGAAATTGAAAGGGATATCCCACCTATTGGTCGATTTGACATGGAATGACCCATACTTAATGTGCAACCGGATATATCTCCATTCACATATTTGAGTACATATACATATATATAATTTAAGAGGTTGAGGAAGTCGAGGAGCTCGACGTGAACCAGACGATAGGCAATTGCCTGCAGCAGTGGAATAGAGTCTCTCTATCTCCTCAGAAAACGTATAATAAGCTTCGATATTACGTGGTGAATCTGCAGAAGTCTCTCTCTCTCCTCTCTCTACATATATTGGATTAAGGTATTCCTGCAAATCGACGTCTCGAGGTCGCGGAAACACGTCGCGCCCTCGCGAAATCGCGGGAATATCTTGAAGCTCAAATAGTGATAGAGAAGGAGAGACAGAGAGAGAAGGAGAGGGGTCTGAGGTAGGGAGCGAGGAAAGGGGAATCGCATACAGTATTATTACAGCTATTGATATGGCGAAACGCGCACGCAAGAATACATTAATACTCGACATTAACGACCGATTATATTCTCGCCTTACAACCATCCAGGCGCGATATCGTAAGCCAGCAGCGTTGCATTTGCCCCTGCAATTAATCTCCCTCTATGTATTTATAATGCATGGAAAAAAAATCCAGCAGCTAATGCGGATATTAACGCATGAATCGTGACAAATCGACAAATCGACACGTTTTACGATGTACGATGATTAAGAGTTTTAACTCGACAGTTAAAACTGCCATTGTGAAAAATTGCTACATGCAAGAAAATTTTATCAAATATTGATTTTCAATTTGCATTTAAATTCTGGGTAAAAATTAGTTGTGCAACGGAAAGAGAAGAATTCTTTGCTAGCTTTGGGTGTAAAAAAATTTTTTTTTGGGTATATAAATGACAAAAGTGTTTTTATTTCACTCCGTACGTAAAGTGCCCATTTTACGCACGCGCAGCGAAACGAAGTGTGCGTAAAGTGAGCACTTTACGCACGGAGTGAAATAAAAACACTTTTGGAACACTGGGAAAATAGTTTATTTGTAGTAAAGAAATATATTTAGTGAATATTTTATTTGTCCCAAAATAATTTGATAATTGTTAAAAAATATATATTCAATTTATTAACTGTCGACAAATCATTGATTTCGCCATATTCAACTTTAAATTTGTTAACTGTTAACAAATCCTGGTACATTGTTTTCTCAGTGCTGAGAAAACACTTTATTTGTAGTTCAGAAATATATTTAGTTGGCGCTTTTACTTAAATATTTCTTAACTGTTACAAAATTTGTTAGTCTTTAGAAAATATTCTATTTGTGTTCAAATAATTGATTAATTATTAAAAAATATTTATTTAATTTATTAACTGTTAAAAAAAATTGCTTTCGCCATATTCAACTTTACATTTGTTAGCAGTTAAAAAATTTAGCAGTTGAAAAAAAAATTTCTGTGTATATACTTGAATATATGTCCATTACGAAAATGAATTGGAAAAATCGATTTTTTGAAAATCCTAACAGCGTATAACCCCTTAATTCGATTTAAATTTGGGCGAGGAAAAAATCAGTCTCTTCTGTCAAAACTAGAAATCAATTCGTATTTCATTGTTCGATAATAATAATTGCTTCATACAAGTTTTTTCCCCATGAGTATATTTATCGCTGGAGATTTATTTCCAGTGTGATCGGATAAATCAACTCGAGGGATTTAGCCTCCTTTCGCGAGTGGTTAAATCTGGTCACGACCGTTCTTCGCCCTCATCCTCATTCCAAATGTACACATTTATGGTGAACCAGCGACATATTTTTCGCGACTTTATATCCAAGTTATTCCGTATATACAACGCGGATTTTCCACCCTGAAATGCCGCCGAGACGGGAGAATGTGGCTGAAAAATTTCGCGACAAAAAATGTCCCAAACAACGCCTTCTGACACTTCGTCTCGGAAGAGCAGACAAGCAACGCGCGCGGTGTTTAGATTTATGCAATCCAACCCCAACCGTAAATCTTGATTTACGGAGAGCCCCATGAGGACGATTTATGCACATGTTCAGGGAAAAGGAAGAGAACAATGGACAGTGGAGGGAAAATGGGACATCATCAAGAATTGTCGAAATGAAATAAAAATTCAAAAAACTACAAAATTACGGAATTATCACTATAAATTAAAGCAAAGTACCGGAAAGTACTTCAAGTATCAAGTCCTAGTAGAAATTTTATCCGGTTGAGATATGGCCGATGTCGGGCCGCCTTAACTAAAACTCCGGCCCTTATCAAGCAAACTATCAGGACCTGATCCGGAAAACTATCAGGCCCATCCCGTGCGTGAATTTGATTGAGGCCCCGACTAGGCCCCGATCGGTTTTCCCTAACTTACTTCGGGCCCTTGACTGGAAGTTCAA
Source organism: Alloplasta piceator (assembly GCA_946863875.1). Lineage (NCBI taxonomy): Eukaryota > Metazoa > Arthropoda > Insecta > Hymenoptera > Ichneumonidae > Alloplasta > Alloplasta piceator. The sequence continues at coordinate 38,732,471 of OX333077.1, read as the reverse complement.
TAGGGCCCCTGAATGGACGGTCACGCTTTTTTGACAAAGGCCTTAGAAGGTTGCCAAATGAGGGCCCGTATGTGATATCTCGTGGCGAGTCTCAGAACTAACTCCCCGTGAAGCCCGATTAGGCCCTTAAAAGGTTGCCTCGTCAGTGCCATGTTTGAAATAATCAGGGCTCCGATACTTTCACCCCATTTGGGCCAAATTGGTTCTGTTGTAATTATACCGACTTCTTTAAATATGGGTTGCCCGATTGAAGCCTGACAAGGTCCTCAATGGGTTGCTTTAGGTCAGCCATATTGTAAGTAAGCCTGGCAACTTTGGCATTGCCCTGTCACGGCCCAACCTGGCGGTGTTATGGTAATTCATGACAGGGCATCCACATTTAAGCCCGACAAGGTCCCCAACGGGTTGCCTTAAGTCAGCCATATTGTAAGTAAGCCTGGAAACCTTGGCACTGCCATGTCGGGGCCCAACCTGGCGGTGTTGTGGCAATTCATGACAGGGCATCCACGTTTAAGCCCGACAAGGTCCTCAACGGGTTGCCTCAAGTCAGCCATATTGTAAGTAAGCCTGGAAACCTTGGCACTGCCATGTCGGGGCCCAACCGGGCGGTGTTATAGCAATTCATGACAGGGCACCCACGTTTAAGCCCGACAAGGTCCTCAACGGGTTGCCTCAAGTCAGCCTGGCGGTGTTGTGGCAATTCATGACAAGGCATCCACGTTTAAGCCCGACACGGTTCTCAACGGGTTGCCTTAGGTCAGCCATATTGTAAGTAAGCCTGGAAACCTTACTACTGCCATGTCCGGGCCCAACCTGGTGGTGTTATAGCAATTCATGACAGGGCATCCACGTTTAAGCCTGACAAGGTCCTCAACGGGTTGCCTCAAGTCAGCCATATTGTCAGTAAGCCTGGAAACTTTGGTACTGCCATGTCGGGGCCCAACCTGGCGGTGTTGTGGCAATTCATGACGGGGCATCCACGTTTAAGCCAGACACGGTCCTCAACGGGTTGCCTTAGGTCGGCCATATTGTAAGTAAGCCTGGAAACCTTACTACTGCCATATCCGGGCCCAACCTGGCGGTGTTATAGCAATTCATGACAGGGCACCCACGTTTAAGCCCGACAAGGTCCTCAACGGGTTGCCTCAAGTTAGCCATATTGTAAGTAAGCCTGGAAACCTTGGCACTGCCATGTCGGGGCCCAACCTGGCGGTGTTGTGGCAATTCATGACAGGGCATCCACGTTTAAGCCCGACACGGTCCTCAACGGGTTGCCTCAAGTCAGCCATATTGTAAGTAAGCCTGGAAACCTTGGCACTACCATGTCGGGGCCCAACCGGGCGGTGTTATAGCAATTCATGACAGGGCACCCACGTTTAAGCCCGACAAGGTCCTCAACGGGTTGCCTCAAGTCAGCCTGGCGGTGTTGTGGCAATTCATGACAAGGCATCCACGTTTAAGCCCGACACGGTCCTCAACGGGTTGCCTTAGGTCAGCCATATTGTAAGTAAGCCTGGAAACCTTAGAACTGCCATGTCCGGGCCCAACCTGGCGGTGTTATAGCAATTCATGACAGGGCATCCACGTTTAAGCCTGACAAGGTCCTCAACGGGTTGCCTCAAGTCAGCCATATTGTAAGTAAGCCTGGAAACCTTGGCACTGCCATGTCGGGGCCCAACCTGGCGGTGTTGTGGCAATTCATGACAGGGCATCCACGTTTAAGCCCGACACGGTCCACAACGGGTTGCCTTAGGTCAGCCATATTGTAAGTAAGCCTGGAAACCTTAGAACTGCCATGTCCGGGCCCAACCTGGCGGTGTTATAGCAATTCATGACAGGGCATCCACGTTTAAGCCTGACAAGGTCCTCAACGGGTTGCCTTAGGTCAGCCATATTGTAAATAGGCCTGGCAACCTTGGCATTGGCCTGTTGGGGCCCAACCTGGCGATGTAAGGGCAATTCCTGACAGGGCATCTACGTTCAAGCCCGACAAGGTCCCGACTTAAGTCAGGGTTTCCCTAGAATTTTCACGCATGGGATATTAGAAAAGCAACGGAGTTTCAGATTCGGCCGAGATCCAGCTCCTGATCCGGCGTCATGCCAAGCCTGATGACAGCCTAATTCATTGCAATTGGTTTTTTATTTATTTTATTCAATAAGATTCTTATGTGTATGACGACTAGTTACACACGAGAAACAATTCTTGAGGAGGACATTGGCACATTGGTGATTGGTTTCCGTGCCAATTGTCTTCGAGAATTCTTCGAGGTCTTATTCCTCGTGGTTTAGAAACGAATTTTCATGCTTGCAGTCGTATAGATAAGCATACTATTCACATAACCCGTATGGGAGTACTCAGAACTTCCAGTAGTCATCTCGTCAGAGAGTCTGGTGGGTCCCAAAAGCCTGGAACACCCCGGAACATGTGGAATACGGGGCTGTTTGACCCGTTTAAGTTTGTCTAATTTTGAAAAAAAAAAAGTCTCAGGAAGCTTGGCTCATTGGCAGGTTGAATCGAGAATAAAATTTCCAAAATTCCAATTCTTTCATTTCCAAAAAAAATATTTTCCAAATCATTGCCTTGGAACACTTTGTGGAACACAATCGGAAGAGGCATTGAGACCTCGGAACACATTTTTGAAGTGGTCAGAGCAAGACCGATGAAAGCTTGGTTTGAAGATTTTAGCAAAACAGGTTTTTTTTTACCCAAACCTCCCCCCCCCCCTTCTGAGTGGAAAATCATATGGAATCAAAATTTTTTGGAATCGGGACACTGGGTTCATAAATTCGAGTGTAAATGACTGGGGAGGGGGCAGTGCGATCTTGGGTCATTGACGGTGAATACCACATACTTTTTTTTAACCCCCCTTTTTTCAGATGATTTGACATTTATTTTTCGAATTTTTTAAGGGTGGTGGCGTTGAATGAAATTTGGAAAAAAACACCGTTCAGTGGTTCTTGACGCCTGTAAAACCCAATAATCAACAACCGAAACTTTAGGACAGTAAAATAAAGGAGGTAAAGTAAAAGTATGGGGTTTCATATTTACTTTAAGAATATGTTTTTCTTCTACATGAACCTAACTTCACGAAAAAAATTAATATCTGTACTTGACACTAACCCTTAACCTCTTTCGACTTCGTTGAGATCGTTCAAGTTCATCCATAATCGCAACAAAAAAAAAAAACGTTACACAACGCAACTCCTATTAAAATCAAATTTCGACAAAAATTTACTTGCAAGCCAAAAACCTTGGACCAAGTACTTTGGATTTCAAAAAGTGATGAGATAGACACAGAAAATTCTTTTATCAACCTTTTTTTCTCATTTACTTGAATTTTCAAAAAAAAAACACCAAAAATTTCGGGATGGTCCATTTTGCCCCCCTTTTTCCCTATATCGTATCTACCATTCACATTCTCGTGTTCCATTTTTTTAAATATTTTTTTTCTGGTGTAAAAATACTATTCACTCATTCTTACGGACGAAATCGTATAAAGGGGAGGAAACACACACTCTTTTTTTTCTCGTTCAACCCCAGTGAACCCTGCAGTTTCGATGGACCCGTTCGATTCCAATTATTCGTTCCTAAAAAAAAAAAAAAAAAAAAAAAAATAAAAAAAAAAAAAACAACGAACCAACAGAGAGATAAAAACGTGCGGAGCGATCGAAATGTCGAGATATCAATCGTTGGGAGAAAAAAAAAAATTTATTTTTCTATCCAACCGGAATTATTGTTATGAAAAAATCATCGAGCAATATCGCAGGTTTTGTTTTTTTTTCTCACCATTCATCGGCTGTACTGGCAGCGATATACTTGCTCCTCCGTTTGCGAATATCAATTTTTCTTTTTTCTCGATTTTTTTTTACCGAACACTCGACCTCAATCGCTCAATGATCGATTACCCGATATACACAAACCGAGAATATCGGCATGCGAATAGAAAAAACACGTCACTCCATTGTCAATTTATTTATCTAGTTCTTTTTATTAAAGAGTATTTTGGCGAGTGCGCGATTTTTTTTCCGATTTAATCAACAACGAATATTCGAGAGAAATGATGTATATGGGTCATTCCATGTCAAATCGACCAAGAGTCGATCCCTTTCAATTTCGATGAAATTTGGTCAGAAAATTTCGTTTTTAATGAACCGAAGTTCCACCAAAGGAAAAAAATTATTATTTTTTTTTTCGAAAGTTATGCAAGATTCAAAATTTCCCAATTTTTCTTCCAAGTTTATTTTTCAAATATCTCGAAAACTATTGTAGTTACGGAAAAATCGTTCTCGGTTTATCTTGAAGAGTATACTTGTGGCTACGAAAAAAATATGTTTCGAAAAAAATTTTGAAAAATGATGAATTTGGAGAATTTTCAAAAATTCCAAAAATTCAAGTTCTTGGTTCAATTTTTTTAAATAGAATATCTTGTACCGATCTTAAAAGATCCTGACATTTTCAGGAAGGTGTTTTTTGTTTTTTCAAAAATATGAATTTTTTAATTTTTAAAAATCGTGTAAATTAATTATAAATATTAAATTTGGGGTTACATTTTTTTTTAAATATAATACCTCATACTGATTTTAAAACATCCTGAAATTGTCAAGACGGTGTTTTTTTTATTCAAGAATAGAAATTTTTGAATTTTTGTAAAAAAAAAATTTTTTGTTCACCTCTCAGTTAAGTCAAGTAAGCAATCATGTAGTTTTGTAATTAAGAAAAGTAAAAAAAAAAAAAAAGTAACAGTATTTTGGTAAAAAAAAAAATTTTTTTTACCAAACTTCAAAAATTTATATTTTTGAAACAAAAAAACAACGTCCTGAAAATTACAAGATCTTTCAAGATCAGTACAAGGTATTAAATAACAAAAAATTTAACCAAAAATTTAATGTTTATCGTGGATTTACACGATTTTTAAAAATTCGAAAATTGATATTTTTGAAAAAACAAAAACACCTCTTCGAAAATTTCAGGATCTTTTAAGATCAGTACATGGTATCCCCGCATAATTATATTTAAAAAATTGAACCCAAAATTAAATACGAAACTTGGATTTTCACGATTTTTGAAAATTCAAAATTCCCTAAATTCATCATTTTTCAAATTTTTTTTTCGAAATATTTTTTTTTCGTAGCCACATGTATACTCTTCAAGACGAACCCGGAACGTTTTCTTCGTAACTATAATAGTTTTCGAGATTTAAAAAAAATAAACTTGAAAGATTTAAAAAATTGTGAAATTTTGAAATCTTGCCTAATTCTCGAAATTTTTTTTTTCCAATTTCTTTCCTTTGGTAGAACTTCGTTTTATTAAAACCTAAAACTTCTGACCAAATTTCATCGAAATTGAAAGGGGTCGATTCCAACTCTTGGTCGATTTGACATGGAATGACCCATATCTTGTTTCAACAAATTCATTAAAAATCAAAATTTGATAGACTTGAATTGGAATAATTTATTCGAATCAATTAAATCCTTTTGCTGGACGTAAGAAACGACGTTCGAATTTTTCGGCCAGTGATCTTTCGATCATTTTATCAATGATCCTTTTCATTGTCCTTTAAGAATATATCCTTTAAGAATAAATTATTCACGACCAAAATATCTAGGGCTAAACCGATCCACAACCAAAATATCCACAACCAAAATATCCACAACTTAATTATCCACAACCAAAATATCCACTACCAAAATATCCACAACTTAATTATCCACAACCAAAATATCCACAACTTAATTATCAACAACCAAAATATCCACTACCAAAATATCCACGACCGAAATATTCACCACTAAATTATCCACGACCAAAATACCTGTACGACCAAAATATCCACGGTTAAAATGATGCACAATAAAAATATCCACAACTAAATTATCTACAACCAAAATATCCACTACCAAAATATCCATGACCGAAATATCCACCGCGAAATTATCCACGGCTAAAATGAATCACAACCAAAATATCCACAATTAAATCATCCACATCCAATATATCCACTACCAAAATATCCACGACCGAAATATCCACCGCTAAATTATCCACGACCAAAATATCCACGGCTAAAATCATCCACAACCAAAATATCCACAACTACATCATCCACAACCAAAAAATATCCACGACCGAAATATCCACGACCAAAATATCAATGATCCTTTTCATTGTCCAGAAAGAAGCATGAAATTATGTGGAATTGATTTTCCTGTTTTAACAACCGTTGCTTCACTGAAGCGGATAATTGGTCGGATATTTCCAGTGATGAAATGGACAGATGACCAGATCCGTCCAGGGGTGGATAATTTTTCATTGAATTATTAACGCCTACTACTACTTTTTGACATGATATCTCAAGTTTTTCTCACCCAATTTACTTCAAATTTTTTACCAATCTTCAATGTATAACTCTCTATCGCCCCTACCACTTTTGTATGAATTTTTTTTTTTACTACTATAAGAAAATTAAAAATTGTTAAAAAAGAGTCAAAAAATGACTTTTTTTGTTCAGACAGCCGCCATTTTGCAAATTTTTTTTTTCGATTTTTTGCGAGGTAGGGGCTTATATGACGACATTCTTACTAATTGACCTTTACTTGAAAGACTTCTGCAGAATAACGTACTTGACACACTGGGGTCGTTTGTACCCCAGCGATAAAAATTCTTATAAAAAATATATCATTTAAATTTTGACTTGCAAATTTTTGTTAGAACTTCTTAAGAGGTGACTCTCCACAGTTATGAAAGATTTATAGTAAAATATTGAAAAAATAAATATGATAGAAAAATTTAATAATCCAAAAAAACTGAAAAAATGACAACTTTTACGAAAAAATCGTAGCTTTTTTATTTTTCGACAAAAATTGTTAAAAATTTAACTGAGTTTGCTTAATATATAGCACTACAAAAAAAAAAAAAAAATAGTAAAATAATACAGCAGGAAAAAAATTTGGCAAAAATCCAGAATTTTCATAAGAATGATAATAATAAATAAAATATTATATAAAAATATAATATAATATTATTATTATATCATATTTTACAAAATATAATGACAATATAATTATATAATAATAAAACAAAAAATAATTTATTATTATTATTATTATTATTATTATTATTATTATTATTATTATTATTATTATATCATAAAAATACTAAAATAATTAATAATAAATAAAATGAAGCAATTCTGTGACCAACGAGAAAATTTTAAGGCCCAAATAAGGTATTATTTGACGAAGGTCTCGTCATTTGGATAACGCGTTACTCGAAGAGGGTCCTCGTGAAATATTCCCTTATCTCAAAAATTTCAGGATATTCGTGTGAGTTTCGACAAAGCTTGAATTCGCTGACTCGCTTTTGTCCGTGGGGCCATCCCTTCCGGCTCTTGCATTTTCAGCATTTACGAATGTACATAGGAATGTCTACATATATATATATATATGGGTCATTCCATGTGAAATCGACCAATAGTTGGAATCGACCACTTTCAATTTCGATGAAATTTTGTCAGAAGTTTTCTTTCATCATAAAACGAAGTTCTACCAAAGGAAAAAAAATAATTTTTTTTTTTCGAAAATTCAAAACTTTTTCAATTTTTCAAGCTTATTTTTTAAATATCTTGCAAACTATTATAGTTACGAAAAAATCGTTCTTTGTTCGTCTTGAAGAGTATACTTGGGGCTACGAAAAAAAAAATATTCCGAAAAAAAATTTTGCAAAATGATGAATTTGCAGAATTTTGAATTTTTAAAAATCGTGAAAATCCACGATCAACATTGAATTTTTGATTCAATTTTTTTAATATTATGTACTGATCTTAAAAGATCCTGAAAGTTTCAGAATTGTGCATCTTTTTTTCCAAAAAATGAATTTTTGAATTTTGGTAATATTTTTTTTTACCTCCAAGTTTAGTAATGTTGAGCAATCATGTGATTTTTACTGCTCAAAATTACAAAATTACATGATTGCTCAACTTTACTTAACTTACAATTAGAGGTAAGAAAAAAAATATTTTCACAAAAATTCGAAAATTCACATTTTTGAAAAAACAAAAAACGCAATTCGGAAAATTTCAGGATCTTTAAAGATCAGTATAAGATATTATTTTTAAAAAATTGAACCAAAAATTGAATGTTGATCGTACATTTTCTCGATTTTAAGAAATTCAAAATTCTCCAAATTCATCATTTTTCAAAAAAAAAAAATTCGAACAATTTTTTTTTTGTAGCCCCAAGTATACTCTCTAAGACAAACGATTTTTTCGTAACTATAATAGTTTTCGAGATATTTGAAAAATAAAATAAAAAAATTGAAAAAATGGTGAAATTTTGAATTTTGCTTAACTTTCGAAAAAAAAATTTGCAATTTTTGTCCTTCGGTAGAACTTCGTTTTATGATGAAAGAAAACTTCTGACCAAATTTCATCGAAATTGAAAGGGGTCGATTTCACCTATTGGTCGATTTGACGTGAATGACTCATACACATATATATGAGGCATTCCACGACATTTATATCAAAATCTTGCCTTGATGATTTCGATTTTGCTCCAAATTTTTTATATAAAAAAAAAACAAATTGAAAGAATGTGTTTCCTAAATTTCCTAAATTTTTTCCAGAATTTTTTGGTCACGCGTTTTTTTGATTTTTTTTTTTTTTTTTTACAACGAGAGCACTTTGTAAAATATGAAAAAATTCAGAATAATCCAATAAAGTATAACAAAATTGTTGGGCTTTGTTTCAAAATGGAGATTTTAATACTTTATGAGTAAAATTTGAAAAAAAAAAAAAAAAAAAAAAAAAAAAAAAAAAAATGTTACACATAGAGTATGAAAATTTCCATTTTAGAACAAAGCCCCAAAAATTTGGTTACATTTCTTTGAATTATTCTGAATTTTTTCGGATTGTACAAAGTGGTCCCAAAAAAAAAACACGCGTGATCAAAAAATTGGAAATAATTTCGGAAATTTTTTTTCCGAAATTTAAAATCGGAATCATCCAGGCAAGATTTTGATCGAATGTCGTGGAATGCCTCATATATATAACAATCGCAGACCCTTCAAATTAACGTTTCCTGCTGGAGAAATGCACACGCCGTTAAAAAACTTCCAGTCCTCCGGCATGTTTCGGGCTCCAGAGGAGAGAAAAGGAGAGAAAAGATCGATAACACTCGGAGGCGCTCGTTATAAAGTCTCACGCGTTCCAAAGCTTCAATATACATTTATATGTATAACATAGGTTTGCGCACGTAGGACTCCAAACTGGGTACATATATCACAAAGACATGCACACACGTGTGTATATATGCACTTTATAGGTACTTGGACTCAGTACAGTACATATAAAGCGCGAATTCACCCCCCCCCCCTTTCTCTCTCCCTTTTTGGTTGCCTTCGCGAATGAAATACGATTGCTCGAAATTAAACTCGATAAGTACCCACACTAATGTATATAGATATGTATATGTATATATATATTAGACTGGTCCAAAAAAAAATTTTTTTTTTTTTTCGGTCCGCCTTCCTCATTAAACTGTTGTTTATGATGACAAACAAATCCTCTGCAAATTTTAGCTTGATCGGAGAAGATTTAGAGGTCCCGCTATCGATTTTTTCGTTTTTACATTGAAATAACACGTAAAAAAATGTTTACGTTAACTCACGGTCGATTTCGCGTGAAAATATAGACGTGAATGAAAAATATCAAGAGAACTTTTTTGTAGGTGATAATATTTGGTACAAAAAAGGTCTCTAGATATGTCGCGTGCCTAATGCCAAAAGGGCCTATAAAAGTTATAGGCCCTTTTGGCTTCGCAAAACCAAAAGGGCCTATAATTTTTTTTTTTGCGCCAATCGTTTTGCCAACATTTTCTAAGCCTAAAGACAAAAAAAAATTTTCCAAAGCCAAAAGGACCTATGTCTCAAATTTTGGCTTTGGGACATTGAAAATTTAGTGATCTAAAGCCAAAAGGGCCTATAATTTTTTTTTTTTACTTTCCGCTAAGAAAATTGAAAATTTTTTTTGGAAAATTTTTTTTTTAATTTTTTTTTGAAAAAAAATTTTTTTTTTGGAAATTTTTTTTTTTTTTTTTGGAAAATATCTTTCTTTTTTGAAATTTTTTTTTTTTTGAAATTATTTTTTTTTTATATGGAAAAAAAAGTTTAAATCATTTGTTATTATTTATTTGTTTCAACAATTTGTTATTGTTTATTTGTTTCAACAATTTGTTCTTTTTTATTTGTTTAAAGAATTTGTTATTGTTTATTTGTTCAAACAAATAAACAATAACAAATTATTTAAACAAATAAACTATAACAAATTGTTTAAAAAAAGAACAAATTGTTTGAACAAATAAACAATAACAAATTCTTTAAGCATATAAATAAAAACAAATTGTTTGAACAAATAAACAATAACAAATTCTTTAAACAAATAAAAAATAACAAATTGTTGAAACAAATAAACAATAACAAATTACTTCAACTTTTTTTTTGCAAAAAAAAAAAAATGAAAACAAGTCAAATAATTTAAACAAACGTTTAAACAAATTGCTTAAACAAATAAAAAATAACAAAATGTTGAAACAAATAAACAATAACAAATTATTTAAACTTTTTTTTTCAAAAAAAAAAAAAAAAAAAAAATTTCGAAAAAAAAAAAATTTTTTTTTCAATAAAAAAAAAAAAAAATTTCCAAAAAAAAAAATTTTTTTTTCCAAAAAAAAAATTTAAAAAAAAAAAAAAAATTTTTTTCCAAAAAAAAAATGCTCTGGTATGCAATTTCTATTCAAAACTTTGAAAAATTTTGATTTTTTTTATAGGCCCTTTTGGTTTTAGTACATCAAAATTTTTTTTTTTACAGATCTTCACGTTTCAAGCAATTTTAAGAAGAATGGCAAAAAAAAAATTTTTTATAGGCCCTTTTGGCATGGACCCCTATCTTCTTGCTGTAATAGGCCCTTTTGGCATTAGGCACGCGATTTTTCATTCACGTCTATATTTTTCACGCGAAATCGACCGTGAGTTAACGTAAACATTTTTTTACGTGTTATTTCAATGTAAAAACGAAAAAATCGATAGCGGGACCTCTAAATCTTCTCCGATCAAGCTAAAATTTGCAGAGGATTTGTTTTTCATCATAAACAACAGTTTAATGAGGAAGGCGGACCGAAAAAAAAAAAATTTTTTTTTTGGACCAGTCTAATATATATATATATGTATATATGTATATGTATATATACGTATATGAGGGAAATTAAACTCGATAAGTACCCACACTAATGTATATAGATATGTATATGTATATATATGTATATTAGGGTGGTCCTTATTTAGGCTATGTTAAGGATAGTAAAGTTAACAACAACTTGATACGTACAAATTATTTTTATTGCAAAATTAATAGACTACCTTTGAGGAAAATAGTACCTGCTCCAAATTGTGGTAGAAGCACACTAGTTTGTAATGGAATATTCTCGACTACTAATTACTTTTTTTTTCAATTGTCATTTGTAATAGAGCATTCATCCATTACATATTACTTTTTTATTTGCAATGGCACATGCATCCACTACACATTACTTTTTTAATTTGTAATGGCACATGCATCCATTACACATTACTTTTTTTTTATTTGTAATGGCACATGTATTTATTACACATTACTTTTTTTATTTGTAATGGAACATGCATCCATTACACATTACTTTTTTTATTTGTAATGGCACATGCATCCATTACACATTACTTTTTTTCATTTCTAATAGAACATGCATCCATAACACATTACTTTTTTTTATTTTTAATGGCACATGCATCCATTACACATTACTTTCTTTATTTGTAATGGCACATGCATCCATTATACACATCACTTTTCTTATTTGTAATGACACATGCATCCATTACACATTACTTTTTTATTTGTAATAGCACATGTCTCCATTACACATTACTTAGTATTTGTAATGGCACATGCATCCATTACACATTACTTTTTTATTTGTAATGGCACATGCATCCATTACACATTACTTTCTTTATTTGTAATGGCACATGCATCCATTACTCATTACTTTTTTATTTGTAATGGCACATGTATACATTACACACATTACTTTTCTATTTGTAATGGTACATGCATCCATTACACATTACTTTTTTATTTGTAATGGCACATGCATCTATTACACATTATTTTCTCTATTTGTAATGGCACATGCATCTATTACACATTACTTTTTTTTTATTTGTAATGGCACAAGCATCCATTACACATTACTTTTTTATTTGTAATAGCACATGCATCCATTACACATTACTTTTTTATTTGTAATGGCACATGCATCAATTACACATTATTTTCTCTATTTGTAATGGCACATGCATCTATTACACATTACTTTTTTATTTGTAATAGCACATGCATCCATTACACATGACTTTTTTATTTGTAATGGCACATGCATCCATTACACATTATTTTTTTTATTTGTAATGGCACATGCATCCATTACACATTACTTTTTTTTATTTCTAATAGAACATGCATCCATTACACATTACTTTTTTTTATTTGTAATGGCACATGCATCCATTACACATTACTTTTTTTATTTGTAATGGCACATGCATCTATTACACATTATTTTCTTTATTTGTAATGGCACATGCATCCATTACACATTCCTTTTTTTTTTATTTGTAATGGCACAAGCATCCATTACACATTACTTTTTTATTTGTAATAGCACATGCATCCATTACACATGACTTTTTTATTTCTAATGGCACATGCATCCATTACACATTACTTTTTTTATTTGTAATGGCACATGCATCCATTACACATTACTTTTTTTTTATTTCTAATAGAACATGCATCCATTACACATTACTTTTTTTTATTTGTAATGGCACATGCATTCATTACACATTACTTTTTTTTATTTGTAATGGCACATGCATCTATTACACATTATTTTCTTTATTTGTAATGGCACATGCATCCATTACACATTCCTTTTTTTTTATTTGTAATGGCACAAGCATCCATTACACATTACTTTTTTATTTCTAATGGCACATGCATCCATTACACATTACTTTTTTTATTTGTAATGGCACATGCATCCATTACACATTACTTTTGTATTTTAATCGAATAGATATTTTTTCTGGGTCACTTAATAATACGTATTAAACGATTCTACCAATCTATCGATTTTTCCTTTATCTAAATGTTCGGATGTCCAAGTTCACATTCGTGACAATCGACGAATGGAAAGAAAAAAAAACAATTACGTAACATTCACAATGAGCTACATAAAGTGAAGCCCACAAATGCCCACGAGGAAAAATGAAGAAAATGGTTATCTAAAAGGGTCATCGGATAACAAAAATGATACATATGGACGGTTACGTATATATATATATACATATATATATATATATATATATATATATATATATATATATATATACTCGAGAAGGTGTTCCTATATATATATATAGGAACACCTTCTCGAGAGTGCTCTTGTATCCACTCTCGATGCTCTTTGAGCGTCGCGGTGCAATCTCAAGAATCCCACAAGAGAAAGAGCGACCTCCGCCTCTCGCATTTTCACTGCGCGGTTTGTGGTGCGGGCCCATCCGTGATAGCGCCTGTCAAAACAGCCTTACCTTTATAGAGGAATCCGAAGATTGCATTCCGATGATGCGACGAGAAACGCTGGTATATAATATATGGGGCGTTCCATTCCAAATCGGACAGTTTGAAAAATGTTTTTTTTTTAATTTCCTCAATTTTTTAATATTTTTTAGTACCCATTAAAAAACCTTTCCTGTTAAATTTTGAAATTTTTTTGATTACCCGTTCAAAAGATATCAAATTGAAAAAAAAATACTATACAGTAACAAAAATTGGTATTCATAATAATGTAAAAAAAAAATTAATTGTCAAAAAACAAAAAAAATATTAGTTATGAAAATCCCACGATTGGACTAGTCTTAAAAATTGTTGAATAGATGGATGTTTAAAACAAAAAAATAAAAAAAAATAAAAGATGACCCTCTCTTTTGAAAACGCGATTTAAAGTTTAAAACTCAAAAAACTCATTCAAAAACTCGTCGAATATTATTGTTGTATTTTTTTCTGAAAAGGCGATAAAAAAACAAAAATTTTGAAAAAAAAAACTTTTCATTTGGATCATTATCAAAGAAGTTATGACCAAAATACCAAAAAAAGAGCGTTTTTTTTTGTTAATTTAATATCTTTTGAACGGGTGATAAAAAAAATCTCAAAATTTAACAGGATGGGCCTTTTGATGGGTACTGAAAAATATAAAAAAATTGAGGAAATTGAAAAAAAAAAGTTTTTCAAACTGTCCGATTTGGTATGGAACGCCCCATATATATGTCGCGAGTATCGTGCGAAGGAGGGAATTAGTTTCGCGGCGCTTCGATCTATCTCGAGGTTGAACATTGCAGGTATCTATGTATACCGGTAGAGCATATATATTTGCACGTATCAGACATATATGGGGCATTCTGTGCCAAGTCGACCTGAGTGTGACCCTCGACCTCAGGGTTCCCCACCTCGAGGGTCACACTCAGGTCGACTTGGTATGGAATGCCCCATATATACTATATTTTTTTTTGCAACATATTCCGATAATAAAGAAAAAAAAATGGGAGTTAAATAAGTTAGAAGCTGGTAAAGTTGGGGCTAAAAAAGGGGTGTCCTGGTTAACAAGATTTTGCAACCTTTTTAGTTATCCGATATGAATTTCGCAAAATAAAAATAAAAAATGACAATCACTTTTAAAAACGCGATTCAAAGTTTAAAACTCGAAAAACTCATTTAAAAAACACGTCGAATATTTTTGTTTTATTTTTTTCTGAAATGGCCATAAAAAAACAAAAATTTTGAAAAAAAAAACTTTCAATTTGGACCATTATCAAAGAAGTTATGGCCAAAATGACAAAAAAAGAGCGGTTTTTTTGTTAATTTAATATCTTTGGGACAAAAAAAATCTCAAAATTTAACAGGAAGGGTCTTTTGAAGGGTACACAAAAATATAAAAAAATTGAGAAAAAAAAAGTTTTTTAAACTGTCCGATTTGGATGGAATGCCCCATATATATGTCAAGTCCATTCACTTTTGACTTTTACCTTCTCAAAATAATTTGAATGGCTTTTTTTTACCACTCCAATTTTTCGGCTATTTTTTATCAGTCATCGATTTATCTTAATCAACGAAAAAGCTCAATTTGAAATTTTGGAATAAATCCTAAAAAAAAAAGGTTAGAGAAATTTCGTGTAAAAATTGAGATTATGTAATGAGAAATCGATCAAATTTTTGAAATTAATGGAAAAATGGGATTTTGATAATTAAGATATTTGACTTTCGTAGTTTCTCTCGATATAAGAGCTGTGATAAAGCTGGATTGAGAAAATTCTATGGCAAATTAAGGGCATTTCTTATATCGCGTATTGCACCGAACGGCCGAAATTCCGAATTTCATGATTACGAGCGTTCGAATAACGAAGCGCCGAAATCCCGAACGCCAGAAAAGCGAAAGCGGAGAGAGCCGCCCCATGCGTAAGAGAGAGAGAGATGCGCCTCCTCTCTCTCTTACGCATGGGGCGACTCTTCGACCCCCACCCGCAAGAAGGATTCTTTCTGCGGTTTTCCGTATATCCGCTATCAATCCTCGACCTTTTTTTTATTATATACCGAGCAAAAGAGGTTCTGCAGCTGCTCAGCGATGTTTTCTCTTTTTCTCAATCCTATCGCGCAGATATCCACATCGATATACACATATGGGTCATTCCATGTGAAATCGACCAATAGTTGGAATCGACCCCTTTCAATTTTGAAGAAATTTGGTCAGAAGTTTTCTTTTATCATAAAACGAAGTTCTACCAAAGAAAAAAAAATTAAAATTTTTTTTTTTCGAAATTTATGCAAAATTCGAAATTTCACAATTTTCTTCAATTTTTCAATTTTATTTTTTAATTATCTCAAAAATGGTTATAGTTACGAATAAATTATTCTGGATTCATCTTGAAAAAATTTTGGACAATGAAGAATTTTTATTTTTTTAAAATCGTGCAAATCCACGATCAATATTAAATTATTAATTCAATTTTTTTAAATATTTTACCTTGTACTGATCTTAAAAAATCCTGAAATTTTCAAAATGGTGTTTTATTAATATGAATTTTTGAACTCTGTTAAAAAAAAATTTTTTTTACCTCCAAGTTAAGTAAAGTCGAGAAATCATGTAATTTGTAATTTTTCGCAGTAAAAAATTACATGATCTTAAAAGATCCTGAAATTTTCAGAATGATGTTTTTTTTTCTTCAAAAATATGAATTTTTCAATTTTCGTAGACAAAAAAATTGTCTCACCTTTAAGTTAAGTTAAGTTGAGCAATAATGTAATTTTGTAATTTTGAGCAGTAAAAAATTACACGATTGCTCAACTTTACTTTACTTAGAGGTGAGAAAAAAACTTTTTTTTTACCAAAATTAAAAAAATCATGTTTTTGAAGAAAAAAAAACACCATTCTGAAAATTTCAGGATCTTTTCAGGATCAGTACAAGATATTATATTAAAAAAATTAAACCAAAAATTTAATGTTGATCGTGGATTTGCACAATTTTTAAAAATTCTCCAAATTCATCATTTTTCAAAATTGTCTTGTCAGAATATTTTCCGAGATATTTAGAAAATAAACTAGAAAAATCGAAAAAATGGTAAAATTTTGAATTCAGCATAACTTTCGAAAAAAAAATTTTGATTTTTATTCCTTCGGTAAAACTTTGTTTAATGAATGAAGAAAATTTTAAATATCTCGAAAACTCATAGTCACGAAAAAATCGTTCGTCTTGAAGAGCATACTTGGGGCTACAAAAAAAAAAATATTCGGCAAATTTTTTTTGAAAAATGATGGATTTGGAGAATTTTGAATTTCTCAAAATCGTGGAAATCTACGATTCACATTCAATTTTTGGTTCAATGTTTTAAATATAATACCTTGTACTGACCTTAAATTTTCAGAATTGGGTTTTTTGTTTTTTCAAAAATATAAATTTTTGAATTTTGTTAAAAAAATTTTTTTTCTTACCTCTAATTGTAAGTCAAGTCAAGTTAAGCAATCATGTAATTTTGTAATTTTGAGTAGTAAAAATTCCATGATTGCTCAAATTTACTTAACTTAGAGGTTAAAAAAAAAATATTACCAAATTTCAAAAATTCATTTTTTGGAAAAAAAAAATCGCAATTCTGAAAATTTCAGAATCTTTTATCAGTACATAATGTTAATAAAATTGAACCAAAAAGGCTGATTCCAACTATTGGCCGATTTGACATGGAATGGCCCATATATGAAATATATAAGTATACAAGTATGTATGAACTCGAGATTTCTAAGTCATCGGGATTGGCCGTCGGTCGCCCTTTTCTTCTCCTCCATTCTCCACCTTTTTTCCTACCCTCGCTGCAATTGCAAAGTCTCCATTTCTCTTTTACTTTATTCCAGACATACCGATAAGAAGCTCGACTTTTGTTCGTACCTCGCTGTTTTTTATTTTCATTTTTTTTTATCCACTTGTAAAGGAAAAAAGCAGCGTACAATCATTGGAAAATATCTCGATTTTCCAATAGCTTTTGTGGCCTCCGTCGAAGCGAATATTCTTATTTGCAGAATAAGAAAAATGTGTTACTTATTGCCGATTCGATGATTAGATTTTCTTGTATCGAGAGGAAGATGAAATATCAGGAATGTCGTCTTTTGCTCACGAGCACACGCTTCCACGAAAAGGCCTCTACACATTTTTATTCTACACAATAGTTTCTACACAAATTATTCTACACGAGAAAATTGGGAGGGAATGTTATTCTACACAAGAAAAGTTGTAAGAAATATTATTCTACACACAATTCTTCTAGACCGGTTTCTACATAAGAGAAGTGGCAAAATAGTATTATTACGATACTAGTGCGATGAAACTTTTTCTGACGAGTAGTTTCCAGCATGAGCCGAAGGCGAATGTTGCAATCACACGAGTTGAGAAAAAGTTTCTCGCACGAGTTACGTACGAAATTTTATTGTACTAGTGCGCAAAGTGCCGGTTTGAGCACGCGCAGCGTGCGCAAAGTGGCACTTTGCGCACGGAGTGCGGTAAAATATTATTCGACATAAAATCATTCTATACCGGCTTTTACACACATTATTCTACATAAGCCAAGTGACAAAGAATGTTATTCTACACAAAATTATTCTACACCTGTTTCTACACACATTATTCTACACGAATAAGTGGCAAGGAAAGATTTTCAACACAAAATTATTCTATACCGGCTTTTACACACATTATTCTACACAAACGAAGTGGCAAGGAATATTATTCTACACACATCATTCTACACAAGAAAAGTTGGCAGGTAATAATATTCTATTCTACACATTATTGTCCTAGGGGTTTGCTACAGGCTGCAATGTGTAGGATAATAATGTATATAATAGAGGCCTCCTGAGCACCATCCAACTGTGTAAAATGACCCGGTGTGGAATAATTTTTGTGTAGAATAATATCCCTTGCCGCTTCTCTCGTGTAGGATAATGTGTAAAAACCTGTGTAGAATAATTATGTGTAGAACAATATTTCTTACCACTTCTCTTGCGTAGAATAATGTGTGTAAGAACCGGTGCAGAATAATTTTTGTGTAGAATAATTTCCCTTGCTACTTCTCTTGTGTAGAATAATGCGTGTAGAAACCGGTGTAGAATAATGTTGTGTAGAACAATATTCCTTACCACTTCTCTTGTGTAGTATAATGTGTGCAGTAACCGGTGTAGAATAATTTTGTGTAGAATAATGTCCCTTGCCACTTCTTTTGTGTAGAATAATGTGTGTAAAAACCGATGTAGAATAATTTTGTGTTGAATGATATTCCTTGCCACTTATCTTGGGTAGAATAATGTGTGTAGAAACTAGTGTAGAATATTTTTGTGTAGAATAATATTTCTTGCTGCTTTTCTTGTGTAGAATAATGTGTTTAGAAACTGGGGTAGGATAATGTGTGTAGAAACTAGTGTAGAATAATTTTGTGCAGAATAATATTTCTTGCTACTTTTCTTGTGTAGAATAATGTGTATAGAAACCGGTGTAGAATAATTTAGTGGACAATAACATTCCTTGCCACTTCTATTGTGTAGAATAATGTGTGTAGAAACCGGTGTAGAATTATTTTGTGCGGAAACTGGTGTAGAATAATGTTGTGCAGAAACCGGTGTAGAATAATGTCGTGTAGGATAATATTCCGTGCCACTTCTCTCGTGTAGAATAATGTGTGTATAAACCGGTGGAGAATAATTTTGTGTAGAATAATATTCCTTGCCTTTTCTGTATGGGGTAGAATAATGTGTGTAGGAACTAGTGTAGAATAATTTTGTGCAGAATAATATTTCTTGCTACTTTTCTTGTGTAGAATAATGTGTGTAGAAACCGGTGTAGAATAATTTAGTGGACAATAACATTCCTTGCCACTTCTATTGTGTAGAATAATGTGTGTAGAAACCGGTGTAGAATAATTTTGTGCAGAAACCGGTGTAGAATAATGTTGTGTAGAACAATATTCCTTACCACTTCTCTTGTGTAGAATAATGTGTGTAGAAACTGATGTAGAATAATTTTGTTCAGAATAATATTCGTTGCCACTTCTCTTGTGTAGAATAATGTGTGTAAAAATCGGTGTAGCATAATTTTGTGTAGAATAATATTCCTTGTCACTTCTCTCGTGTAGAAACTTTTGTGTAGAAAATGTTGGGTGTAGAATAAAAAGTGGAATAATTTTGTGTAGAATAATTTGTGTAGAAACTTTTGTGTAGAAAATGTTGTCTGTAGAATAAAAAGTGGAATAATTTTGTGTAGAATAATGTTTCTTGCAACTTCTCTTGTGTAGAATAACATTCCTCGCCACTTTTCTCGTGTAGAATAATTTGTGTAGAAACTTTTGTGTAGAAATTGTTGTCTGTAGAATAAAAAGTGGAATAATTTTGTGTAGAATAATGTTTCTTGCAACTTCTCTTGTGTAGAATAACATTCCTCGCTACTTTTCTCGTGTAGAATAATTTGTGTAGAAACTTTTGTGTAGAAAATGTGTGTAGAACAAAAAGTGGAATAATTTTGTGTAGAATAATGTTTCTTGCAACTTCTCTTGTGTAGAATAACATTCCTCGCTACTTTTCTCGTGTAGAATAATTTGTGTAGAAACTTTTGTGTAGAAAATGTTGTGTGTAGAACAAAAAGTGGAATAATTTTGTGTAGAATAATGTTTCTTGCAACTTCTCTTGTGTAGAATAACATTCCTCGCCACTTTTCTCGTGTAGAATAATTTGTCTAGAAACTTTTGTGTAGAAAATGTTGTGTGTAGAACAAAAAGTGGAATAATTTTGTGTAGAATAATGTTTCTTGCAACTTCTCTTGTGTAGAATAACATTCCTCACCACTTTTCTCGTGTAGAATAATTTGTGTAGAAACTTTTGTGTAGAAAATGTTGTCTGTAGAATAAAAAGTGGAATAATTTTGTGTAGAATAATGTTTCTTGCAACTTCTCTTGTGTAGAATAACATTCCTCGCCACTTTTCTCGTGTAGAATAATTTGTGTAGAAACTTTTGTGTGTGGAATAAAAAGTAGAATAAATAGTAGAGAAAATCTCTATTCTACAGTTGAATAGAGGTTTTCTCCACTTTCACGATACGGTGAGATCGAGGATGAATATTTGCGCCAATTGCAAAGTGATAAATTGCATCAATTTTCTCATAGATGCGTATTGGATCTGGCGGATATCGATGTATCCATACGTGTCTTTGTACGTGTATCTTTATTGTGCAGCGATTTATCGAGTTACGACGATTTCGTGCTCGAAACGTCGATCACGTAATATGAAAGAATCTGGCAGCTTCCCCTCGAGTCACGCAGACATATGTCGATATATGACTTTTCCGTGTACAAGTGCGAGTACCTTTTCTGGCATAAAGTCATACAAACATACATGTAGGGGAAGTGGGGGCAAAATGGACATTGGGGGCAAAATGGACACCATCCAAAATAATTAGAAAAATTATGCACACAGGTTTTTTCAATAATTTTTAACAATTTTTCCAATAATTTTGGATCGAGGCAAAATGGACACCATCCAAAATAATTGGAAAATTAGAAAATGAAAAAAATTAGAAAATTAGGTAATCATTATAATTGGCATTAAAATTTCCAAATTGAATCAACTAAGCAAAATCAGATCTAGATTCAATATTTCCATGAAAATTTCTTACGATGAGTTGGGAAACTTTTTCTAAATTGTTATTCTAATCGCATAAAAAAAATACTTTAATATACTCTAATATTAGTATTATGGTATTTTTATATTAAATTATAATATTAATATTAATAAGTTATTATTATTATTATTATTATTATTATTATTATTATTATTATTATTATTATTATTATTATAATATTAATAATATCATAATATTATATATTATGATATTAGTAATATAAGTAATATATCAAATATTATTAGTATTTTGGTAATCCATTTTTACTGAAATCGAATCGAATCGAAATGAAATCTCCATGATCGATTACAAAGAATCGTTCTTTTTGTTTGTTAAATTTTTACAAAAACAACGTATCGAAAAAATTCTACGTAAGTAACGGGACCGCCGAATATTTTCTCAGCTAAGATATTTTCCAAAAGGTCAAGGTCATTATTGTAGTAACATTTAAGGAGGAATTCAATGTTGACCTTCATTTTGACCTTGACAATCACCTCCAAGGTTATGTCAGTGTTAACTATTTTTAAACTTCAAATGGAAACCGCGTTCTTTGACATCGGCAATCGAAAGAGCGGAAAATTTCACGTTTAAACATGTACTCAGGTCATAGGTAAATTTTGACCTTGAAGGGCCTCGAAAGTCAATTAAACTCAAACAAGGAGTGGATACCTCTGGGAATTAAAGCTCTTCACATTCTTTTGTAGGGACCAGAGTTATTAATTTCAACAAGGCGCATTAAGTAGTGACCTTGAAGATGACCTTCGAGGTAATTTCAAGGTCAACTTTTGTGTTCTTTAATGATAATTCAAAAGGTCAAGGTCATTCTTGTAGTAATTTTTGACTAGGAATTCAATGGTGACCTTCATTTTGACCTTGACAATCACCTTCAACGTTATTTCAAAGTCAACTTTTTTTAAATTTCAAATGGAAACTCCGTTCTTTGACATCGGCAATCGAAAGAGCGGAAAATTTTACGTTCAAATATGTACTCAGGTCATAAAGAAATTTTGACCTTGAAGGGCATCTAAAGTCAATGAAACTTAAGCAAGGAGTGGATACCTCTGGGAATTGAAGCTTTTTAAATTCTTTTGTAGGGACCAACGTTATTAATTTGAACAAGGCGCATTTGGTAGTGACCTTGAAGATGACCTTCAAGGTAATTTCAAGGTCAACTTTTGTGTTCTTCAATGACCTTTATTCAAAAGGTCAAGGTCATTCTTGAAGTAACTTTTGACGAGGAATTCAATGGTGACCTTCATTTTGACCCTGACAATCACCTTCAAGGTTATTCCAAGGTCAACTTTTTGATTTTAATCAAATGGAAACCCCGTTTTTTGACATCGGCAGTCGGAAGAGCGGAAAATTTCACATTTAGATATGCACTTAGGCGTCATAGGTAAATTTTGACCTTGAGGGGCCTCTAAAGTCAATTAAACTTAAGCAAGGAGTGGATACCTCTGGGAATTAAAGCTTTTCAAATTCTTTTGTAGGGACCAACGTTATTAATTTCAACATGGCGCATTTAGTAGTGACCTTGAAGATGACCTTCAAGGTAATTTCAAAGTTAACTTTTGTGTTCTTCGATGACCTTTATTCAAAAGGACAAGGTCATCCTTGAAGTAACTTTTGACAAGGAATTCAATGGTGACCTTCATTTTGACCCTGACAATCACCTTCAAGGTTATTTCAAGGTCAACTTTTTGATTTTAATCAAATGGAAACCCCGTTTTTTGACATCGGCAGTCGAAAGAGCGGAAAATTTCACATCTAGATATGCACTTAGGCGTCATAGGTAAATTTTGACCTTGAGGGGCCTCTAAAGTCAATTAAACTTAAGCAAGGAGTGGATACTTCTGGCAATTCAAGCTTTTCAAATTCTTTTGTAGGGATCAACGTTATTAACTTCAACATGGCGCATTTAGTAGTGACCTTGAAGATGACCTTCAAGGTAATTTCAAGGTCAACTTTTGTGCTCTTCAATGACCTTTATTCAAAAGGTCAAGGTCATTCTTGAAGTAACTTTTGACAAGGAATTCAATGGTGACCTTCATTTTGACCCTGACAATCACCTTCAAGGTTATTCCAAGGTCAACTTTTTGATCTTAATCAAATGGAAACCCCGTTTTTTGACATCGGCAGTCGAAAGAGCGGAAAATTTCACATTTAGATATGCACTTAGGCGTCATAGGTAAATTTTGACCTTGAGGGGCCTCTAAAGTCAATTAAACTTAAGCAAGGAGTGGATACCTCTGGGAATTAAAGCTTTTCAAATTCTTTTGTAGGGACCAACGTTATTAATTCAACATGGCGCATTTAGTAGTGATCTTGAAGATGACCTTCAAGGTAATTTCAAGGTCAACTTTTGTAGTCTTTAATGGAAACTTGTATTTTTGAGTTCTGAAATCAAACTTATTCGAAGCGAAGGAAATACTTTTCCCAAAGTTTTTTCTCGTTTGCTTGAATTTTCGAAAAAAAAAAAACATTTTTAGAGTGGTGTCCATTTTTGACCCCTAACAATTTTTAGTTGCCCTATCTTCTTTTGGTGTCCGTTTTGCCCCCCCCTCCCCCTTTATAATATATTCAAAGGAGTGGTACTCACAGACGGGAATACCGGAACGGGAGGATTCCGGAACAACGGAAAGCGTAAATCCACGAAAGCACGTTTCGCGATATTGCCGTTACCGAGAGAGCTACTCCTTGTTTCCATCCCCCGTTGGCGTTATTATCCGTTGACAACGCGCAGAATTCCCTCCTTCCCTCTCTTATACTGTCTATCCCGGCTAGACAACGTGATCCATATACATATATATATGGGTCATTCCGTGTCAAATCGACCAATAGTTGGAATCGACCCCGTTCAATTTCGATGAAATTTAGTCAGAAGTTTTCTTTTATCATAAAACGAAGTTCTACCAAAGGAAAAAAATTAATATGATTTTTTTCGAAAGTTATGCAAAATTCAAAATTTTACCATTTTTTTCAATTTTTGAAGTTTATTTTTTAATTTTCTCGAAAACTATTATAGTTACGAAAAAATCACTAAATTTTTTATCCTCTTTTTGAAAAATATTATACCTTGTACTGATCTTAAAAAATCCGGAAATTTTCAGAATTGCGA
Source organism: Alloplasta piceator (assembly GCA_946863875.1). Lineage (NCBI taxonomy): Eukaryota > Metazoa > Arthropoda > Insecta > Hymenoptera > Ichneumonidae > Alloplasta > Alloplasta piceator. The sequence continues at coordinate 38,708,001 of OX333077.1, read as the reverse complement.
TTTTTTGAAAATATGAATTTTTGAAATTGGTAACAAAATTTTTTTATTTTCTCCTCTAAGTTAAGTGAAGTTGATCAATCATGTAATTTTGTAATTTTGAGCAGTAAGCATTACATGATTTAACTTTACTTAACTTTACTTGAAAAAAAATATTAATTTTTCACCTCTAAGTCAAGTAAAGTTGAGCAATCGTGTAATTTTGTAATTTTGAGCAGCAAAAATTACATGATTGCTCAACTTTACTTAACATAGAGGTGAAGAAAAAAAATTTTTTTTTTACCAAAATTCGGAAATTCATATTTTTGAAAAAAACCGCAATTCTAAAAATTTCAGAATCTTTTAAGATCAGTACAGGGTACCTATTACATAAAAAAATTTAAACCAAAAATTCAATGTTGATCGTGGATATTCACGAGATTAAAAAATTAAAAGTGCTCCAAATTCATAATTTATGAAAAAAAAATTCGGAAATTTTTTTTTTTTTCGTAGTCCATTTCGTATCCTCTTTAAGACGAATTCAGAACCATTTTTTCGTAACTATAATAGTTTTCGAGGTATTAAAAAGATAAACTTGAAAAATTGAAAAAAAAATTGTGAAATTTTAAATTTTCCATAACTTTCGAAAAAAAGTTTTTTAATTTTTCTCCTTTGGTAAAACTTTCTTTTATGATGAGGGAAAATTTCTGACCAAATTTCATCGAAATTGAAAGGGGTCGATTTGACATGGAATGACCCATATATATATATTGAGCATGATAAACGACGGGATTTACGATTTACCGTACACAGCTCACGAACAATGCGATACAGCAATGGATTAAACTCTCTGCTCGCGCGCAACATCCAAATCGATGGCGCTTATACACGTATAAAATCTTTCTCATTCATTGTCGTAACTTCGATAGAGGAAAAGAAAAATTTTCTCGTTGCTCTCTCTTCCGTGAAAATTTGCTCGTTGTTGGAAAACCAAGAAAACCAGAAAAAAGAGAGAGAGAGAGAGAGAGAGAGAGAGAGAGAGAGAGAGAGAGAGAGAGAGAGAGAGAGCACTTGGCTTAGCTCAAATGGAGTAGTTTGTATAAAAATAGGAAAGGTGAGAGTATATTTTTTAAGGTGGATCGAGAAGAATGAAGCTTGCGCTAAATAGCTTTCTAAGGGGATATACGCAGTCGCGATTTTGAGAATTGATTTTTCAAATTTCATTTTCGCAAAGGAGACATGATTGAGTACATGAGGCATTTCGCGTCAAGTTGGCCACCCCATTTTTTGAAATCACCAAATATCGCATACAAATTTTTATAAAGTAGTTCCAACTGTCAAGAAAATTCGTGATTTTTTTCAAATTTTTATATCACACATTTTAGCCGGAAAAAAACACAAAAAATTTTCTCGTTCCATTTCGTAACTCGAAAATTATTCATCGTACGAAAAAAAAAGTGCAACATGAAATTCAGGATTTTCAACGTACTTTTCACTGAAATTTTTTACGAACTCCTCCGAAAGCTCTATATGCCATTTTCGGAGCAAATAATATTTTGATGTTTTTTTTTCTCAGAATTGACATCTTCGATTCGTCCGTAGTTCAAACAGTTTTTTACTTGATATATTTACAGACTATACAAAAATTGGCTCAGTGGAGAATCTATTCCTTCCCATGCGTTTTTCATCCCAAACGAATACACAAATTTTTCTGAGCATTAACAGGGTTGAGACTATAGATATTTTCTAAAGCCTGCATTTTTGTTTATTTTTTGTACTTTTTTAGTTTTTAAAACTTTTTTATTTTTATTTCTTTAAATATCTTTTTGTACATTTTAATAAACTTTATCAATGGGCCCATGGACACCGATAGAGTCTATTCAAATTTGAGTCAAAGGCTACTCGCGTCTCTCGATTGCAAAAAAGAATTAATTGACCCTCTTTGGATACACCGACCTTTCTATGGCTAATGAGTACTTTTTTAGTTCGATTTGGGCATGATTTTTGGGAATGGAGCAACGATACGACTTTGTTTCTGGAATCGTTTTCGCAGTATCAAAACGAGATTATTTTATTATTTTTCCCTGTCTACGATTAATAATGATGAAATATCAATATCTACGCTATTTCGTTACATCACTCTATAATGATAGATTGTATCGATAAAAATGCATTTGAAATAATGGATTCTCCACTACGCCAATTTTTTTATAGTCTGTAAATATATCAAGTAAAAAACTGTTAAAACCACAGACGAATGGAAGATGTCAATTCTGTGAAAAAAATATCAAAACATCATTTCCTCCGAAAATGGCATATAGAGCTTTCGGAGGAGTTTGTAAAAAATTTTAGTGAAAAGCACGTTGAAAATCCTAAATTTCATGTTCTACTTTTTTTTCGTACGATTAATAATTTTCGAGTTACAAAATGGGACAAACAAATTTTTTGTATTTTTTTCCGGCTTAAAAATGTAATTTGAAAATCTGAAAAAAATTACAATTTTTTTTTATAGTTAGAACTACTTTCTAAAAAATTTCATGCGATTTTTAGCCATTTCAAAAAATGGGGTGGCTGACTTGACGTGGAATGCCTCATATACACAGAAAACTTCATGTCAATCCGACAAATTTTTTTGAGGTGGTGACCAAGATTTCTCTGAAACCGCATAACCGATCGGTCTCAAATTTTGACACAAGCTTTATGAATATGCCTTGATTTCTCGATCAAGGCCCTATTGAATTTCAAACTGGAAAACCTATTTAATCCAGACCGAGCCCTGCCTTGATTTACCTTTTAAGGCCTTATTGAATTTTAAACTGGAAACCCTATTTAATCCAGACAGGACCCTGCCTTGATTTACCTATCAAGGTCTTATTGAATTTTAAACTGGAAACCTATTTAAACCAGACCGGGCCCTGCCTTGATTTCCCGATCAAGGCCCTATTGAATTTTAAACTGGAAAATCTTTTCAATCCAGACCGGGCCCTGCCTTGATTTACCTTTCAAGGCCCTATTGAATTTTAAACTGCAAACCCTATTTAATCCAGACAGGGCCCTGCCTTGATTTCCCGATCAAGGCCCAATCGAATTTTAAACTGCAAACCCTATTTAATCCAGACAGGGCCCTGCCTTGATTTACCTATCAAGGCCCTATTGGATTTTAAACTGGAAACCTATTTAAACCAGACTCGGCCCTGCCTTGATTTCCCGATCAAGGCCCTATTGAATTTTAAACTGGAAACCTATCTAAACCAGACCGGGCCCTGCCTTGATTTCCCGATCAAGGCCCTATTGAATTTTGAACTGGAAACCTATTTAAACTAGACCGGGCCCTGCCTTGATTTCCCGATCAAGGCCCTATTGAATTTTAAAATGGAAAACCTATTTAATCCAGACCGGGCCCTGCCTTGATTTCCCGATCAAGGCCCTATTGAATTTTAAACTGGAAAACCTATTTAATCCAGACCGGGCCCTGGCTTGATTTACCTTCAAGGCCCTATCGAATTTTAAACTGCAAACCCTATTTAATCCAGACAGGGCCCTGCCTTGATTTACCTATTAAGGCCCTATTGAATTTTAAACGGGAAAACCTATTATTGCCTTATCCAGGCCTTTTCAGGCTGTACCCGGGAAAATCATATTAGGGTTTTCCACATTTAAGCCGGCCCGGGCCCCGATTATTATCAGGGCTTCCCTAACTATTTTTCACGCGGGTTTCCAAATATTCAACATGTCCGATAAAGACGAATGTAGTCTCTATTGAATTTTATAGCGCGTTTTATGTTGCTCGATTTCCATTTCGCGATGTTGAATATTTCTTATCGCGCGACTTGGAATTGAGAGCGAAAAAAAAATATATGAATCATATTGATCGGTATATATCTATCGAACGAGAGAGAGAGAGAGAGAGAGAGAGACTTTCATTCAATCTTATTTCGCATTCGGGCGCACGATTTCCGCTCTCAATTCAGTTTGGAGCTGATCGAAAATCTGACGAGACATTTTTGCGTGAATATACTGGCAGGTCCCGTTTTTTCCCCCCTTGGTGTCTGCATCGTTGATCGGATAGATCGCGCAATGCGAAAGATACTGACAAAAGATGAAGAAACCGTAACGTCTCTCTCTCTCTCTTTATCGCTGTTCGTTGTTTTTTTTTATACTGTCCATGAATTCACGAGACATGTCACGAAAATTCAAATCGCCTTCGACCCACATACAGACTTGGCCAAAAAATAAGGAAAAATACACTGGACTCCCGATTTTGGTAACACGCCGGGATTTGTTTCCCACTGCGGGAGACATATATATATATGGATATAGCGTTTTTCTCGGAACACAGCGCCAAGGTCGAGCCAAGGCCGCGAGATTTCGCGTTATAGCTGTCATAAGGGCGTATGCCAGCAAAAGCTGGGGTTGGAGAACCATAAGGGCGTATCGAAGTTTTTTTCTCAGGAATCGCTGTAATTATGACCGAAAAGTATAGATTCGATGAAAAAAAAATTTTCCAAATTTTTTTTTTCGATACGCCCTTATGGCCTTCGACACCTACAGCGAAAGCCATAAGGGCGAATATGATTTTCAGGCTTTTTTTACGTCTCTAATCTGCGATTGTCGCTTAGTGATTAATTTCAACGTTTCAAAGTTATTCTTACCTCTAATGACTAAAAAATGCCACAAAAGAGGTGAAATGTTTACGTTGCACTGTTCAATATAGTATAAAATGAGCTGAAATAACTGGTAGTCATCTAAATCGAGGAAAATTAGGAAGAAAAAAGTTTATAGCGGAGGGTGGGGCACAACGGCCCCCTTAAAAGAGTCGGTAAAAAAAAATTTCGATTTCTCGTCAAATTATTGATTCATTTTTAGGTCGATCCACTATATCAGGGGTAAAATGGACCATCAAAGAGAAAAAAAATTTAACTTTGGAAAAAAAAATGTATCATTTTTTAGAGGGCCGCCGTGCCTCAGAATTTTTTTTTTTTAGTTTCGCAAAATGTCGACGTTGGTTGCTTAGTCCGAATTTTCGGATCCGTCACATCGAAGCAAAAATCCATGGATCATTATTGCCAACCTTATACAGGATGTTAAGAATTAGATAACCTGACTAGGTTCGCCGTGTAGAGCGCATCGAGACAAAAAATTTCCTTTTTTTTTAAATGTCGTACGATTAAAATTGGCTGAGTTATCAATGTTTTTAAAGTTGACCAATGACGGCTAGAATCTAGGAGAAATGCCGCTGGTGGGGGTTTTTACGCCACGCCCTCCGTTACCCCCACCACGCGGCTTACCAGTAGCATTGCTCCTAGATTCTAGCCGTCATTGGTCAGCATAAAACATTAATAACTAAGCCAATTTTTGTCGTACAACAATTTTAAAAAAAGCTAAATTTTCGTCTCGGCGCGCTCTACAGGATGAACCTAGTTAGGTTATCTAGTTACTTAATACCCTGTATATTTATCTTGGATCCAAAATTATTCCTCGTGACACGAATTTTAGGGTCACCTTTGGAATGTATGAAATGAAATTATTCCGCAAATTCGATTCGACGATCGATTAGAGCTCGTGAACCATATTTCCGGTCTCGTGATATTCAACATCTTTCTCAACGGGACGAAAATAAGCCCGGAGAATGAATTACCGAGGAGAGAGAACTCGATGGAATTTGCAGTCGTCGTAAATCGTGAATAAATGATGAATCGTTGAAATATTTATGAACCCTTGGAAATAGCATTATTTTCCAATTGCACTTTTCGTCGAGATTTTTTCACCTTTTCTGTGATAAGTAAATATTATTCATGAGCGTATTGCACGATTTTTCAAAACTCTTCTGGGTCAATTGTAAAAATTGTATAAATTTTCTTGCACATTTACTTCGTATCTGAATTTCAAAATTCATAAAATATGTTTTATCGGCAAATTTCAATGTCGATGATAATACGAAAAAAATCGTGCAAATCTGCACACGCGGAAGATTTGTTATTCAGGGATAAAGTATGAAGATTTTGATAAGGCGTCAATGACAATTTTTTAAAAAATTTTCTAACTTTTCATAGGAAATTATATATTATTATTAATTTTTCTGCAAAAACTACATTTGCAAAATTTATCCTCCAGTCAAACGTTTGGAATTTTTATGATTTTTTGTTGTGGTCCATTTTGCCCCTCATTTCTCCATCTATCTAATTCTCCCTGTTTTTCTTTCTCATGTCAGCGTCAAAATTCGCTTTTGCGATTTCCATACCCCGAAATTAAAATTCGGGGAACGAAGGGCGAGGGATCGTGCATTATTTCAGCCTTTTCGGAATTTGTTAAAATTCGCGCGATCACGCAAATTCGCACAAAAGAAAATTGCACCGCTGGATTCATTGTGCATGTAAAAAGCAATTTTTTTTATCCCGTTATAAATTACATTCATTTTTCGAGCTAACAAAAGGTAACGAAGGAGGGAGGAAGCGATATTGTAATCGCACTTGCACAATAGAGAATAAAAATTAAAGAAGAAGTAAATTAATTACAGGGGAGGGTGGGGCAAGATGGCCCCCTCTAAAAAATGATTTTTTTTCATCTTAAGAAATTTTTTTCAACGTTAAAAATGTTTTTTTTTTATGGTCCATTTTACCCCTGATGCATCGACCTCAAAATGGATGAATTCATCACATGCAACATAATTTGAAAAAAAAAATTCTCACCTATTTTTTTGGGGTGGTCCATTGTGCCCCAGGTATCGTGGATCGGCCCAAAAATGAGTCAATGCATCGAATTCATGATAAAATTTTGACAAGAAAAAAAAAATTCTTTTTAGGGGGGCCATCTTGCCCCACATTCCCCTATTTTATTTTTTAAAAATATTATTCATTTCTCCATTGTCATTCGCGAATCCTCGTAATGCAGCAAAGATTCTTGATAACGGATGAACAAGCTTGATGTTGTAAGACGTCGAAGAGGAAGGGGGAAAAATTACAAGTTTATAGAACGAAAGAGTGGTGTAGTTGAAAAAAGTAGTTCAGGAGCTTAACAATGCATAAAGCTTGGACGATAAAAGGAGCAGCCGAGAGAAATTGATGAGAAAAGTATATTTTGTCCCGTCACCATTTCCGGCCTTTCCTTTTTCTCCCTTCCGTCTGTATAATCGAGTGACTCCCAAGTTTCATTCCTCCTCCTTTTAGCCCTCTTACATTTCCTCTCTCTCCGTCGTTTTTTTCTATAAATTTATGTATATACATCTGAGTGCAATTCTTCGTTGTTCGCGTTAATTTAAAATCGATCAGGCGCCACGATCTCGAACTGCTAATGGCGTTTTCAAATTCCAGACGTCTGTAGGAAGAGTTGCCACTTCGGGAAATGGAAAAGAGTGTTCGAAGTAGCCAACGTTTGGGGTGGTATAGGCTGTAGGTAGGCTAGGTCAGGTCTGCATTCGCTCTTTTCTCTGCCTCCCTCGTCTGACGCTTCCCAGGGAGGTTTCTGCAGGAATACCCTTAACTCTCCCCTTCCTCTTCCGCCCCTCCCTCTCCTTCTAACCCTAATAGAGGCAGCTTCTAGGATTTATCGCTTGCGATGCAACGCGGCAGAGCTCGCTTGCCTAAACTAAACCTACTGCTATGTATAAGGAGGTTCGCCAGGGGTGAAGGTCAATACTGTGAGGGTAGATTCCTGACGTTATATCGAGTAGAAAAGTCTTTTGCCATTTTTTGATATCTTGAAGCCCTGAATTGTTATTAATTTGTTTAATCAGCCAATGGGATGCGCCCATTGAGATGAGCCGTGGTCCCGCCTCCGCATCTCATTGGTTGATTTAAAGAATTAATAACAATTCAGGGCATCAAAATACTGAAAAATGGCAAAGGACTTTTCCACTCCATATTACGTGACGAATCTGCCCTCAAGATATTATACCTTCACCCCTGGGACACCCTGGATGTATATATATAAATTTATATATATATGTGGATATTGCATCTATCGGGTTTTTCTTTCCATCGCGCTCGTCCTAGCTAAGTCGTATTCACTGCCGGAACTGGCCGGAACTAAAAAGGAAACGCGTACCCGGGGAATCCGCCGAGCTGCATACAAACGAGGCCGGTTCGTTGAAACGCCAATGCTGCAGTTTATATTATATATACATACCCACCCAAAAGTTTGGACACACCCGTTGATATTTCTTGCTGCACTAGAAGTTGCATAACTCCGTCAAAAAAAAAGATAATCGAGTTTTAAAAAAAGAGTTTTGACGGGAAGAAATTCAGCTTTGTTTATCTTTTTTAAATATTCTTTATGATTTTTTTTCGACCCGGTATGCACTTTTGTACGTGACTGTGTTCTGGCCTTTTTTGACCATCGCGAATTAGGCACACAGCTTCAGGATATTCTTTTTTGTCTTTTTTATCTACGGCACATTTAGAAGGATTTGCAGACGCTCCATTTTTGTATTTTGAAAATTTTCGTACCATTTTTTTCCGCAAAGTTATTTCACTTTTGGCTAAAAAAGACAAATTTTGAAAGATGCAACGCAACTCAAAAATTATAGGGTTGAAGAGAAAATGTCATGAAATTGCCAGAAATTATTTCAGAATTTTCCTATGACATTTTTTTTTTACTATTTTCGCTCAAAACTCTGATGATGAAGTTCCAGAAAAAAATTGTATCCGATTAAAATTTCCGTATTTCGTGATACAATAAAAATCTGAAAAAATTCAGCAACATTTGGTATGCTATAAGCAACAATTATCAATAATAACCAAAAGTTATTAGTGAAGTGTTTAAACAATTTGTTAATGACGTTTGGGCAATATCGACTAGTGTATCCAAACTTTTGAGCGAGGGTGTATATTACGAAAATTACAAAAAATCGATTTTTCTAAAATCCTCATTGCGTGTAACCCCTTAAAGTGAATATTTCTATAAAAAAAATTCCAATTTTATTTTCAAAAAATGGGGTCGTCTCTGTGTCTGTATCCGTGCGGAAATGTTCCTCCAGAAATTTTGTTTGTGCGGTAATTTGTATGGAAATAACGTTACAATTTATCGCCGCAATTTTGCTGACGGGTTTAACATTTTTTCTCATCAGTTAAACGGTAAAAATGATAGTGCGACACATCGGTATGTGCGGCATTATATTATCAGTGTCCTGATGCGGCTCGCACGTGCCTTGTTTAATTTTCCGACGAATTAATCGAGAATCCTTGTATACAGGTATATAACTGTGGGAGAGTTACATTTTGTCATGCTTGAGAATTCGTAATATCGTTGTCTCTCGCACTTTCTCATCTTAGATTTTAGAGAAGGAGGAGCAGGTGGAGGAGGAGGAGGAGGAGGAGGAGGAGGAGGAGGAGGAGGAGGAGGAGGAGGAGGAGGAGGAGGAGGAGGAGGAGGAGGAGGAGGAGGAGGAGAGGAGGAGGGGAGGAGGAGAAGGAGAAGGAGGAGGAGAAGGAGGAGGAGAGGAGAGGAGGAGGAGAGGAGGAAGAGAGGAGGAGGAGAGGAGGAGGAGAGGAGGAGGAGAGGAGGAGGAGAGGAGGAGGAGAGGAGGAGGAGAGGAGGAGGAGAGGAGGAGGAGAGAAGGAGGAGAGGAGGAGGAGAGGAGGAGGAAAGGAGGAGGAGAGGAGGAGGAGAGGAGGAGGAGAGGAGGAGGAGAGGAGGAGGAGAGGAGGAGAGAAGGAGGAGAGGAGGAGGAGAGGAGGAGGAGAGGAGGAGGAGAGGAGGAGGAGAGGAGGAGGAGAGGAGGAGGAGAGGAGGAGGAGAGGAGGAGGAGAGGAGGAGGAGAGGAGGAGGAGAGGAGGAGGAGAGGAGGAGGAGAGGAGGAAGAGAGGAGGAGGAGAGGAGGAGGAGAGAAGGAGGAGAGGAGGAGAAGAGGAGGAGAAGAGGAGGAGGAGAAGAGAAGAGGAGGAGGAGGAGGAGAAGAGGAGGAGGAGAGGAGGAGGAGAGGGGGAGGAGAGGAGGAGGAGAGAAGGAGGAGAGAAGGAGGAGAGAAGGAGGAGAAGAAGAGGAGAGGAGGAGGAGGAGAGGAAAAGGAGAGGAGGAAGAGAGGAGGCGGAGAGGAGGAGGAGGAGAGGAGGAGTAGAGGAGGAGAAGAGCAGATGTGGAGGGAGGAGAGGAGAAGGAGGAGGAGGAGGAGGAGGAGGAGGAGGAGAGAGAGAGTCCTGCAGAATTTCGCATGCTGAATAAGCCCGCGCGTTGCATATAAAGCAGCTTTAGGGGCAAAATGGTTAGGGGTGAGGGGCGCCTCCAAGAGTTTGCCACTCGTGCACTCTTCCGCCTCCTCCCTCTCGCTCTTCTTTGGAGTGAGGTGGAGCGTCCCTTCGGATCTTGAGATTAATGCACGTCTTGCACCGATGGCCATTACCGTCGGGTTGCCCTATAAGACGATTATACGTACTCCCAAAGTTCGCCCAATGGAACTGAGGAGGGAGAGGCAGGAAACCCTCGAAACTGCACACACAGAAGCATCGAAAGCATTTTCTGCCTCTCGCTCCTCTCTCTCTCTCTCTCTCGCACTTTCGCTCCCTCCCTATCTCTCTTCTGTAGGGCGCTCTTCTTTGTCTTGTAGGGCCTTGATCTTGATCGTGGAATATCCGTCGCATTATAATTAGCCGATGCTTGTTATAGGAACATACACACAGAGCCTCTTTGCTCGATAAGGGAAAGCCTTATCGCGGATTTTGAGCTCAGCGTATTATAAAAGGAGGAGAGGGTAAACCACGAGTGCTTACAAGGAATCGTCTATTTCTCGGTTCGTTATAATAAGCTGCGATGAAAATTCGATACCCTTAATCTTGAATTGGAGGTGGAGAGCATTGATAATGGAAAACTGATTCAACTCTCCAGGACGAAATAAATTGTTTATTTGTTATGAAAATTCACTCTTCCTGAGATATTTTTTAATTTTAGAATAATCACAATTGTTAATAAATATTGAAAATTGTAATTTTACAATTACAATTGTTAATATTTATTAACAATTGCAATTGTAAAACTAGGAGACAAAAAGTCAGAAAGTAGGATTTGTAAGTGTAATTGTAAATAAATGTGAGTTTGTAACATTTGTAAATACAAATATTTACAATAAATAATTACAAAAAATTCAGATAAAAATAATTTGATGTGTCGGTGACTTTCCTGTGAAAATATTGCAAAAATAAAATCCTAGTTTCTAGCTTTTTGTCTCCTGGTATTCTTTTTTTACATACAGCTTTTCCGTTTCAACTCCTTGCAATAATATTGAATGGAAAAATCATTTTTTCTGATGGGTGTCTGTTTATTGCAATTGTTTTCGAATTTCCATTCCATTCGAATTTCTGTCTGTTTCATGGACAATCGAGTTACAATGTTTCACGTGAAATGTGACAGAGCAAGTGGCCAAAAGGTTGGTCGAAGGGATTTTGGATGAAATACGTGATACCGTCATATCCGCGTGTTGCCTTGCGCAGGTTTCTCTGCAGTTTTCTCCTTCGTCCATGAACTTCCTCCTCGGGTTTCCTCTTACCTTCAGCCTCGTTGATTTATAACCGGCTTGCGAAATACGTGCATCGTTGTATAAACGCCGAAGGGAGACCATTTTCAAAGACCAAGTAAGGGAAGAAGAAGAGTGAGAGAGAGAGAGAGGAATATCGCGCGCAGGGGCCGAGATTCTCGTCTTTTCATCTTCCTCTCGTACCTTTGTTTCGTCCAATCTTATCTTGGACTTTGGTCCAGGCAGCGCGTTATGAAGCTTCTATTTTGTACGGACGTTGTAACAGCGACTTTGGAATCAAGACACGCGAACCGTGACGCGACTATCAAGAAGCTTGAAAATTGCTTTTCCTCGTTTAGAAGAGAAAGAGAGAGAGAGCGAGAGGGAGGGAGAGGGAGAGGGAGGGAGAGGGAGGGAGAGGGAGGGAGAGGGAGGGAGCGGAAGGGAGAGGGAGGGAGAGGGAGGGAGAGGGCGGGAGAGGGAGGGAGGGAGTGGGAGTGGGAGTGGGAGTGGGAGTGGGAGTGGGAGTGGGAGTGGGAGTGGGAGTGGGAGTGGGAGTGGGAGTGGGAGTGGGAGTGGGAGTGGGAGTGGGAGTGGGAGTGGGAGTGGGAGTGGGAGTGGGAGTGGGAGTGGGAGTGGGAGTGGGAGTGGGAGTGGGAGTGGGAGTGGGAGTGGGAGTGGGAGTGGGAGTGGGAGTGGGAGTGGGAGTGGGAGTGGGAGTGGGAGTGGGAGTGGGAGTGGGAGTGGGAGTGGGAGTGGGAGTGGGAGTGGGAGTGGGAGTGGGAGTGGGAGTGGGAGTGGGAGTGGGAGTGGGAGTGGGAGTGGGAGTGGGAGTGGGTGTGGGAGTGGGAGTGGGAGTGGGAGTGGGAGTGGGAGTGGGAGTGGGAGTGGGAGTGGGAGTGGGAGTGGGAGTGGGAGTGGGAGTGGGAGTGGGAGTGGGAGGGAGGGAGGGAGAGGGAGGGAGAGGGAGGGAGAGGGAGAGGGAGGGAGAGGGAGGGAGAGGGAGGGAGAGGGAGGGAGAGGGAGGGAGAGGGAGGGAGAGGGAGGGAGAGGGAGGGAGAGGGAGGGAGAGGGAGAGGGAGGGAGAGGGAGGGAGAGGGAGGGAGAGGGAGGGAGAGGGAGGGAGAGGGAGGGAGAGGGAGGGAGAGGGAGGGAGAGGGAGGGAGAGGGAGGGAGAGGGAGGGAGAGGGATTATTGTTGTGTGGGTTAAAGCTTAGACTTTTAAGAGTGTATCCTCGTAAGAAAATTTTCAAATTCGTGATACAATAAAAATCTAAAAAAAATTTGCAACGTTCGGCATGCCATAAACAACAATTATCAATAATAATATTGCCCAAAATTTATTAATAAATTGTTTAAACAAGTAATGATTCAACAATTCGATGGTAAGTTCTCTTTTTTTCTTAAACAAATCGAATGCTTTAATTTTTCCGAACGCATATGAATTTTTTCATAATTTTCTCTCCATTTTGAAAATCTCGTTATGAAATTTTAATAATGCCTGTATTTATGTATTTTTTGACACAGTGTCTTTGAAACTTTTCAAAGCTGACGATAAACCTGTGTGAAAAAACGTATATAAAATTGGAAATTTTTTTTTTTGTATTTCAGAATGTTTTTTATAATATTTCAAAATAGAGAGAAAATTCTGAAAAAATTCATATAACTTGCCAAAAAATTGTTGAATAATTATTTGTTCAAGCAATTTCTTCAAAACTTCTGGGCAATATTATTATTGCCGGAGGTTTTTTTTACCGATAGAAATTTTCCATTTTATAAACAATTTAAGGCAACCATTTTCATTAAAAATCGATTTTTTTTTAAAAGCCGCCATTTTGTTAAAAATTTATACTGCGCTTATTCCTTCGATCAAATACTAGATTGTACCTTATATCAACAAAATCTTTGTTACTTTTTTATTTTGGATGATCCAATCCAGAGATATCGTGGTCACCGCAAGACGCCTTTTTTTAGAGGATCTCCAGGAGCTCGGCTACAGCATCTTCAAAAATAACTTTTTTTCAAAAAGATAAATTTCAAAATAGAGTTCAAAGTTCCCAAAATAAGAATATAAATTTTTACGTTAATAAATTAAAATGTCTTTCCAGAAAAAATTCTTAAAAAATCGCTTTTTTCGGCCTCTTGACGCGTCTAAAAATGCCACTTTTTGCCACCCGAGCGCAAAAAGTGGGAATATTTCGCGTTCAAGGTAGATTTGAAAAAGCTCTCTGTTTATAAAACTCGCACTTTGGAGAGAGAGCTTGATTGCTGGAGTTTTGCTTTTCAACGAACGATTATTTGGAGTTCTCCGACAATATCAGCGTTCCCTTTTGGTCTTCTCTGTTATCCACGGAACAGAGTTCGTTCGTCTCTGTAAATCTCCGACGAGAGAGGCACAAAAGGGATCGATTAATGTGTGTGAGTGTGCGTGTAAGTGTGTGTGTTTCACGATAGCGAGCGAGAAAAGAGAACTGGCGCATACACGAGCTCCTTTATGTTCCAACGGTCGTTAGAGCCCACTATATATGGGGCGTTCCATCCCAAATCGGAAAACTAAAATTTGTTTTATTAAAAAAGTTTTACACTGAGAGAAAAAATTACTGAATTTGGGAACATGAATTTATTTATTAAACGAAAGTATTAATTCGATCATTTATTTGTTGAACCAAGAAAATCACTCTTCATTTAAAAAAATATTTTCGCGAATCTATTACTCCATTATATTAAACTCTTATTTAATAGTAACAATCAAATGCATTTGATTAAATTTGTATTCATTGGATCAATTACATTGATCGCATCATAAACATGAGATTATTTGAATCTAAAAAACGAATTCAATACAAAATTATTTTTTTCGAAAAAATTATTTTCTTGCGATAAAGTCATTATTATTTTACTTCTAAAAATATCTTTATTAAAATAGATTTTATTAAATTTGCATTCATTGAAAAACGACATCGATATTAAATTATTTTTATTGCACTCCGTGGGCAAAAGTGCCACTTTGCGCACGCTGCGCGTGCTCAAACTGGCACTTTGCGCACTCGTACAATAAAATTTCGTATGATACTAGTGCGAGAAACTTTTCCTCAACTCGTGTGATTGCAACATTCGCCTTCGGCTCATGCTGCAACCTCACACTCGTCAGAAAAAGTTTTATCGCACTAGTATCGTAATATACCATTTTTCGAACAAAATTATTTCTTTGCAATAAATGCATCATTATTTTACTTCTAAAAATATTTCTGTAGTATTTTCAATATTTATTGGATATAAAATTGATTGTGATTATTTGAAAAGAAGCTGTAGTAAAATAAATAACACATTATTTTATGCCAATAGAATATTTGTTTGGAATGATGAAATTTTTATTTCCTTCGAGCAAAGAACTATCATTTCTACAGTATACTTTAATATGGTATACATAAGTTGTTAAAAATTGAAAAACTGGTTTTTTAATGTTTTCTTACATTCGAATCTTCATAACTTCTAAATTTTTTCAAGTGCATAGTAGTAGTCGATAGCGTAGTAGGTAGCGTGTTAGGTAGTTAGGTAGGATAGGTATGATGTTAGGTAGGGTCGAGGGTTCGAATCTCGGTCGGACAGAGAAATTAGATCGGAGAATTGGCGCAGATTTGTCTTTTTTTTCTATCTATCTCTTTTTGGGGTCACTAAACTATGCATTTTAAATTATTTAGCAAGGGCTAAATATTTTTTATAAAATGTTTAGCAACAATTAATAAACACGCATTGGATTGAATCAATCATTTTTCTTGTTGATTGGACTAATTAATTTGAATGATAAAGTGTATTCTCGATTCAAACAACATATTACATATAATTGATAACATATTGTTAGATTCAAGTAAATTCGTTTATTGAAACAGAAATTTATGGAATTGACTGAAAAAAATGAACCAAGTAAATATATAAGGGAACCAATCCAATATGTTTTGACGAATAATGAAAAAAAAGCTTTTGCCTTCAAAACTTTATTCCATTGGTTCTAGTAATTTTTTCTCTCAGTTTATAAAAAAGTGTCAAACTAAATTCTAACAAATGAAAAAAAAAACTATGCAGTAACGAAAATTGATATTCATAATAATTGATAGAACATTTTTTTTTTTCACAAATCGAAAAAAAATAGTAGTTACGAAAATCTCACGTTCGGACTAGTCTTAAAAGTAGTTGAATGCATAGATGTTTAAAACAAAAAAATTTTTTTAAAAATAAAAATATACACTCACTTCTAAAAACGCGATTTAAAGTTTTTAACTAAAAAAACTCATTTGAAAACACGTCGAATATTTTTGTTTTATTTTTTTCTGAAAAAGCCATAAAAAAAAATTTCAAAAAAAAAAACTTTCAATTTGGACCATTATTAAAGAAGTTACGACTAAAATACCGAAAAAAGCGGTTTTTTGGTCTTTTGAACGAGTAATCAAAAAAATTCCAAAATTTACCAGCAAGGGTCTTTTGATGGATACTAAAAAATATAAAAAATTTGAGGACATAAAAAAAAGTTTTTCAAACTGTCTGATTTGGGATGGAATGCCCCATATATATACATATACGAGCTTCCTCTTCCGTTTGACTCCCTCTCGTGTGTTTTAGTGTGTAAGTGTGTGTCTTTGTGTGTGAGTGGGTTGGCAGCTCGACCCGGACCGTCCTTCCGGCCCATTTTCAAAGCAAAGCGGGGTTTCCCCACCGAATCCCCGCCAAATCCCCGCCAGCTTTCTCTCTCGATCAGGTATTTCTATGTGAGAGATACCCGGCAAAAGATAAATTCATCGTGTTTCAATGATACACGTATATCATATCTTTCATTATATCACAATTTATGTGGGGTAATGAGGGTCGCGCATATTATTCTACTGAATTGATAATTTCATGAGCAAATAGAAAAAGAATGGCTCCCTAAATTCGATAAAATTGTGATGACCTGAATTTTGTTGTAAAATGTTAGAAAGGAAATTCTGCTTTTGACAGACAATCTATTTTGCATAAACTTATTTCGTTTATTAATAACGATTAACAGTTTAAAGCGGAGCAAAGTACCGAAAAGTACTTCAAGTACAAAGTACAAAGTAACTCAAGTACTTGAAGTACAAGTACTTGAAATATCATGTAGAAAGTACCGTAAATACTTGAAATACAAGTACTTTGAAAATCCAGTACAAAGTACCGTAAGTACTTAAGGTACAAGTACTTTGAAAACCAAGTACCAATTAAGTATCAAGTACTTTTCAAGTTTTCAGATACATTTAGTACTTACATTTGATTTCTTATTCTCATTTGATTTTTAGTACAAAGTACGAAGTACCTTAAGTGCTTGGAGTATCAAGTACCAGCAGTACTTGAAGTACTTATAACTTGAATTACTTAGGATTTGAAGTACTTGAAGTATTTATAACTTGAATTACTTAGGATTTAAAGTACTTGAAGTACGAGTGCTCGAAAAATCAAGTACCAAGTATCAAGTACTTTTCAAGTTTTCAGGTATACTGGAGTACTTTTTGTACGAAAACATATTTTTCCCTTGCGTAATACACTGAGATTAGGCTGACGGAGATTGGAACAGAAGTATTGGAACGAAGAATTAGATTGGAACATGGATTGTATTCCATTGTATTTCGTAGGTTACAGTTGAGGGTCATATATTATGTCCATACGAAATAATATTTTCAATTTCATATTTAAAGGCTTTGTACATGCAACCATCGGCAAGGCCCATTCAAAAGTACACTATACTTGTACTCGAAGTACACAAAAGTATTAAAAATTTTAAGTACAATACTTGAAACACTTTTTAAGGTCTTCAAGTACAATACTTCAAGTTACTTCAAGTTACTTCAAGATACAGGACAAATACTTTTTTGAAGTACTTTTGAAGTACTTCAAGTGTTTGAAGATACTTGAAGTACTAATACTAATACATACTTGAAATACTAATACTTGAAGTACTTTTTAAGTACTTCAAGTATTCAAGTACTTTTGAAGTATTTCAAGTATGCTTGAAATATTTTTTAAGTACTCGCTTAAACATTTTAAGTACTTCAAGTACGCTGCAAGTACCGAGTACTTCAAGTTCTGCCCACCTCTGGTTTAAAGTTCGATAAAGTTTACACTCAAGTATTGTCCTGTATCTTACTTGAATAACATGTATTGTCATGTATTGTATGTAAGTTTTGTCTTGTATCTTGATGTAATTTGTATCTTGGAGTACTTTTCAAGTACTTCAAGTATTCAAGTACTTTTCAAGTATGCTTGAAGTACTTTTTAAGTACTTCAAGTACTTCACAAGTACTGACTACTTCAAATACTGCCCACCTCTGGTTTAAAGTTTAATAAAGTTTACACTCAAGTATTGTCTTGTATCTTACTTGAACAATACTTGAAGTACTTCTTAAGTGCTTCAAGTATTCAAGTACTTTTCAAGTATGTCAAGTATGCTTGAAGTACTTTTTGAGTACTTGCTTAAACTTTTCAAGTACTTCAAGTACGTCGCAAGTACCGAGTACTTCAAGTACTGCCCACCTCTGGTTCAAAGTTTAATAAAGTTTACCCTCAAGTATTGTCTCGTATCTTACTTGAATAACATGTATTGTCATGTATTGCATGTAAGTATTGTCTTGTATCTTACTTGAACAATACTTGAAGTAACTTGAAGTATTTTACTTGAAGACCTTAAAAAGTCCTTCAAGTATTGTCTTGTATCTTGAAGTAACTTGTATCTTGGAGTACTTTTCAAGTGCTTCATATATTCAAGTACTTTTCAAGTATTTCAAGTATGCTTGAAGTACTTTTTAAGTACTTGCTCAAACTTTTTGAGTACTTCAAGTTTCAAATTAAATGTCTCATTAACGTAAATCCGATAATAAGTGCAGCGATAACGAAAAATCGAAATCGCTAATTATCATTTCGATAATTACGCATTATTTTTATTCGACGTTTAATATTAAATGAAGTGCAACAATTTTTTGACAAATTGACAATTATATAGATAAATATTGTATAATCCGATTGGGTTGACCCGAAGCCAGATTGGTACTAATTTTTGAAGGGGGGGGGGTCGGTCCATCGGTTGGAATTGTAAATATCGAGTGGGATCGTTATTATTTGAACAGTCGTGTGTGATCACGATAAAATATTGGTCGCGGTTTGCCGTATAAATTGGCTCGATCTGGGGAAAATAATGGCGCGTACACGTTACGTCGATTAGCGGAATGTCGTTATAGATTGCACACGCGAGAGCGTGAATCAATTAAATTTCGACGCTGTTTCGTGAAATTCAAAAGGCAAAACTGTTTTTTCATTAGTTCATTCCGCGATACGTTTTTGTTATTGTTTTGGTCGAAACGACTTTTTTCCTCATCGGACTCAACACTTCAAATTGCACGACGAAAATACGAACGTCATTTTCCAATCAATGTGTCAACGATGACGGAACGATAAAATGGAAGGAGAAAAAAAATGCACGAAAAACGTGAGAGAATTTTCAATAATTGAAATTCCGAATTTATCGATCGGGCACATTTGAAGCCACTTATTTGTCTACGAGAAAAAAATCACAATGAAAGACTACAGTAATATTACTACCAATTAACAAGTCTTCCGGAATAAATCTCCACCAAATAATAACTCTTAAATGATATTTCTATCCCAAGAAAAGTGTCCCAGTAAATAGTCCTCCGGTACCATTTTTATCACAAAAACTCCGGTCGGTAACTTACCGATGCCGGAGCTCGCCCCGATGAAAAAATACGGTCGCCCTGCAGTCGGTAAAGAAGGGATCACAGGATTAAGGATTCGGTTACTTGTAATCTGGTAGACTCGTGAAATGGGAAAGCTTTCAAGTGATGGAAGGATTTTGTGGGCGAGTTATTATTTAAGAAAGTTATTTTGTGGAGATTCATTCAGGTAGGCTTGTTGTTTGGTAGAGTTATTGAAACACTTATGTTTGGCAGGGCTGTTATACGGTAGACTTGTTGTTGATAGTGTTCTTAGTGTTAGTATTATTAATGTTAGTATGATGAGTGTTAGTGTTATTAGTGTAAGTGTTATTAGTGTTAGCGTTTTTAGTGTTAGTGTAATTAGTGTTAGTGTAATTAGTGTTAGTGTAATTAGTGTTAGTATAATTAGTGTTAGTGTAATTAGCGTTAGAGTAATTAGTGTTAGCGTAATTGGTGTTAGTGTAATTAGTGTTAGTGTGATTAGTGTTCGTGTAATTAGTGTTAGTGTTATAAGTGTTAGCGTTATTAGTGTTAGTGTTATTAGCGTTAGTGTTATTATTAGTGTTATTCTTAGTTTTGGTGTTAGGGTTATTACGATAGTGTTCCATTGTGGTAGAAATGTTTTGTGGTAGAGCTGTTAATGGGACAAATAATATCTCCAGCATAAAACAAGTTTTCGGCTTGTCAACTCGGTCGGTCTTTTACCGACGCTGGAGCTTGCCCCGATGAAAAATCACAAACGCCCTGCAGTCGGTAAGGAAGGGATCGCAGGATTAACGACCTGAGAATTAGTAATCTGATGGACTTGTAAAATGGGAGTTTACCGTGAGACTTGTTTTTTTTTTGGTGGTAGAGACATAGTTTCAGAAAGTTATTATTTAGTGAAGATTTATTCTAGGAGAGAAATAGGTGGTAGAGCTGTAAGTGCTCATCGATCGTGCACTAATAATTGTTCGCTTATACTGTAATACCTTAAACTTGGCGTCGAAAATTTTCCAAATTGAGACGTTCTCGAGGTTTTGCCACGAACTTCTGCCACGAGCTTGTACTAGTGCCATAATTATTTTCCCAAGTTTCCATTATCTCGTACACGGGAAACCCAAAGTGGGACGTCGCGTAACACTCAGCGGAGAAATTATCGCGCCGGAAACTCGAGACCCGCGTGTATTTTTGATTCCGTTGACAGGGTGATTCGAGTTAATTCGAGCGGTTACAGATGAGCTAGATAAAGGAGATAATACAGAAAACGTATTATCCGCTGTGATAAGGAAATACGACGACAGCCCCAAACCATACGCCTTAAGGGGGAACGAACAGAACTCAACGAAGTACCGAAAAGTACTTCAAGTACAAAGTACAAAGTACCGTAAATACTTGAAGTATCAAGTGTCGGCAGTACTTGAAGTACTACGCACTTATAACTTGAATCACTTAAGATCTAAAGTACTTCAAGTACAAGTGCTTGAAAATCTAAGTAAAATACTTGAAGTACTTTTTAAATACTTAAAAATTTAAGTACAATACTCGAAGTACTTTTTAAGTAATTGAAAATTTAAGTACAATACTTGAAGTACCTTTCCAGTATTCGAAAATTTATGTACAGTACTTGAAGTATTCTTCAAGTATTTGAAAATTTAAGTACAATACTTGAAGTATTTTTTAAATACTTGAAAATTCAAGTAAAATACTTGAGGTACTTTTTAAGTACTTGGAAATTTAAGTGCAATACTTCGAGTACTTTTTGAGTAACTTTTCAGCACTTGAAAATTTAAGTGCAGTACTCGAAGTACCTTTTCAGTACTGGAAAATTTAAGTATAAAATTTCAAGTACTTTTTAAGTACTTGAAATTTTAACTACAATACTTGAAGTACTTTTCAAGTATTTGAAAATTCAATTACACGACGAAGAGTACTTTTTAAGTACTTAAAAATTTACGTACATTACTTGAAGTATTTTCAAGTACTTGAAACTTTCATTCCAATACTTGGTGTCTTTTTTAAGTACTTGAAAATTTAAGTACAATACTTGAAGTATCTTTAAGTTTCTGAAAATTTACGTACAATACTCGAAATAGTTTTGAAGTAATTGCAAATTTAAGGACAATACTTGAAGTACCATTTAAGTTCTTGAAAATTCAAGTACAATACTTGAAGTAACTTCTAAGTACGTGAAAATTCAAGTACAATACTTGAAGTACCTTTTAAGTACTTGCAAATTCAAGTACAATACTTGAAGTATCTTTGAGTTTTTGAAAATTCAAGTACAATGCTCGAAGTACTTTTGAAGTAATTGCAAATTTAAGTACAATACTTGAAGTACCTTTTAAGTTCTTGAAAATTTGAGTACAATACTTGAAGTACTTCTCAAATACTTACAAATTTAAGTAAAATACTCAAAGTACTTTTTAAGTATTAAAAAAATTAAGTAAGTGAACATTTAAGTACAGTACTCGAAGTACCTTTTGAGTACTTTTTAAGTATGTAAAAGTACTTTTTAAGTATGTAAAAAATTAAGTACAATACTGGAAGTACTTTTTAAGTCTTTGAAAATTTAAGTACAATACTTAAAGTACCTTTTAAGTATTTGAAAATTCACGTACAATACTTGAAGTACGTTTTAAGTACTTGAAAATTTAAGTACAATACTTGATGTACCTTTCAAGTACTTGAAAATTTAAGTACAATACTTGAAGTACCTTTAAAGTACTTGAAAATTTGAGTACAATATTTAAAGTCCCTCTTAAGTATTTGAAAATTTAGGTAAAATACTTGAAGTACCTTTCAAGTACTTGAAAATTTACCTGCATTACTTGAAGTACTTTTCACTTGAAATACTTTCACAAGTATTTCTCAGGTTTAGCACTTTTTATTATTCAACGTTCGACAAGTGGGCACGGTTAGAATCGTCGATTTCTCGGGGGCCACAAGCGTTGGCGCGAATAGTCCGACTATAAGTTCACAAAGTCTAAAGTGAGATATCGAGGTTTTGCGATTTTCTGCCGTCAATTCCCGTCTGCTTTTTTTCTTGAATAAATAAGTAAAATTGTTTTGACTTTATAGATACTCTCATGTTCATGAATTCTTCAGATTCGTGTGACTTTTCGCAATCCTCGCACCTTCAATAATCCAGCGTACGATCGTGGGTATATATATATATTAGGGTGGGTCAAATAAAATGACTAATTTTTTTTTCCTCGATATAATGAAAAATGTATTGTTTGGCATCTCAAAAAAACCCTCTGCAAGTATCAACCCTTTGTATTTAAATTAAGGGGTCCCTGATCGCAAATTTTTATTTCCCATTTAAATAACAGAGGAAATTTTTTTTTCAACTTTGGAATTTTATTAGACTGTAACCGTTGAGGTTGGAAGAGTTTTTTCAGTACATTTTTGTGGAACATTTGATGCTCTACAAAAAAACTCTCTTGTGTCTAATCGATAAAACTAACCGTTCAAAAAATAATCGGTGATAATTAGCTCTGGATTCTACTTACCTCGTTTTGAACGGTTAGTTTTATCGATTAAACACAAGTGAGATTTTTTGTAGAGCATCAAATGTTATACAAAAATGTGTTGAAAAAACTCTCCTAACCTCAACGGTCAAGTCTAATAAAATTCTAAAGTTAAAAAAAAAATTTCCTATGTTATTTAAATAGGAAATACAAATTTGCGATGAGGGACCTCTTAATTTAAATATTTAGGGCTAATACTTGCAGAGGGTTTTTTTGTGATGCCGAACAATACATTTTTCATTATATCGAGGAAAAAAAATTAATCATTTTATTTGACCCACCCTAATATATATATATATATATATATATATATATATATATATATATATATATATATATATAAATAATGTCTGGGAATTGTGGTTCCTTCCTCTTCCGCGCTTAACTTCCGGTTCTTTATATTCTGTCCCTCGTAATCGAGCACACACGATTCGAGTACTTTTCCTTCACTATTAACGTGAAGTCGAAAGTGTTTTACGATTAAGTCTGATGATGATGATAACTATCATAACGATGATTAAGACCATAATGGTCGTTTATTACAACTCCCGCCTCTCTTCCATAATAATAATAATTGTATTATGTTTCTTTCATTTCAATTATCCTTTCGAAATTAATTTTCTCTAATCTCATTTTACTAAACGCTTCTTGCGTCCCTCTCGCAATTTATACTTTCATTATCGTGCATTGTTTGTGTAGACTCTGAGACTCTCACTGGGCGATTTGCTTTTACGATTATACGGATAAGAGGCGAAGAAGATTTTCCATTTCTCTTGGATTCTCGTAATATTTTAGAGCACCTCTTCCTCACTTTCTCGCTCTCTTTCTCTTTAACGGTAGCTCAAAGTTTCTCGGATGTTAACACGATTATTTTCCGATGTGCTCTCACGATATTTATCAGACGATTTTGTTGGAAGTCTCAGAGAAGTGGGGTTCAATCCTATACATTTTTGTTCCTATACAAAAAATTCGACACAAAATATCCTACACAAAGTTTCTTACATAAAATATTCTACACAAAATATCCTACACAAAATATCCTACACAAAATATCCTACACAAATTATCCTACATAAAATATCCTACACAAAATATCATACACAAAATATCCTACACAAAATATCCTACACAAAATATCCTACACAAAATAATTTACACAAAATATCCTACACAAAATATCTTACATAAAATATTCTACACAAAATATCCCACACAAAATCTCTTACATAAATTATTCTACACAAAATATCCTACACAAAATATCCTACACAAAATATCTTACACAAAATATTCTACACAGAATATCCTACACAAAATATTCTTCACAAAATGTCTTATACAAAATATCCTACACAAAATATCCCACACAAAATATCTTACACAAATTGTCCCGCACAAAATATCTTGAACAAAAAATCCTACATAAAATATCCTACACAAAATATCTTACATAAAATATTCTACACAAAAGATCCTACACAAAATATCTTACATAAATTATTCTACACAAAATATCCTATACAAAATATCTTACATAAATTATTCTACACAAAATATCCTACACAAAATATCTTACACCAAATATTCTACACAGAATATCCTACACAAAATATTCTCCACAAAATATCTTACACAAAAAATCCTACACAAAAAATCCTACACAAAATATCTTACACAAAATATCCTACACAAAATATCATACACAAAGTATCTTGCACAAAACATTCTACACAGAATATCCTACACAAAATATGCTAAACAAAATATTTTACACAAAAATCTTATACAAAATATCCTACAAAAAATATCCCACACAAAATATCTTACACATAATATCCTACACAAAATATATCACACAAAATATCCTGCACAAAATATCCTACACTAAATATCTTGAACAAAATATTCTACAGAAAATACTTTACACAAAAAATCCTACAAAAAATATCCTACGGAAAACATCCTACACAAAATATCTTACATAAAATATCCTACACAAAATATCTTACAGAAAATATCCTACACCAAATATATTACGCAAAATATTCTTCACAAAATATCTTACACATAATAATGTGCAGTGATTTTTATCCTACACAATTATTAGAACGTCCTACACATAATGTCCTACACATGTTTTCTAACACAATTAAATTTTATAATAGAGGCTGCACATAATATCCTACAAAACGATTTGAACACAGTCTATTGTATAATATAGGCTGTAGTCGCTGTAGGACATTATGTGTAAGACGATAGTCTACGTTTTAATAATTGTGTAGGATAAATGTATTGGTCTCTAAGTTCATGTAGGACAATAGACTGTGTTCAAATCATTGTATAGGATATTGTGTGTAGGATAACAGCCTGTGAGTATTCTAAAATTCAATTGTGTAAGAAAATATGTGCAGGACGATAGCCTATGTTTTAATGATTGTGAAGGATATTATGTTTAGGATAACAGCCTGTGAGTATTATAAAATTTAATTGTGTAGGAAAATATGTGTAGGATGATAGCCTACGTTTTAATACTTGTGTAGGATAAATATGTTGGGCTATAAGTTCGTGTAGGACGTTAAAATAATTGTATGGATGTAAGATGGTGGATAATATGTGTAGGATATTTTGTGTAGAATATTTTGTGTAGGATATTTTGTGCAGGATATTTTGTGTATGATATTTTGTGTAAGATATTTTATATATTTATTTTATATATTTTGTGTAGGATATTTTGTGTAGAATTTTTTGTGTAGGACAAAAAATGTGAAAGATCAAACCTCACTCCCACAGAGAACAAGACTGAGGATCTACGAATAGAAACGTGTAAAACTAGTCTATTCGTACTAATTTTCATGGGATTCACTCTACATTTTTGAACTTTATAATATGGACACGCCTTGGATTCTTCGTCTGCCGGAAAAATAATATTATTTTTGGAATGTAGTGGGATATTCACTCGGGGATATCCATGGATATACAAATATATTTCGTTGCCATGTTTGCATAATGCAAAATTGTCTGGTGTGCGAAAATTTTCATGAAAGTTCGCTGAGCCTGCAGCTTTTTCTCCGCTTTGCATAGACCGTTTAATATTTCATAAGCAGAGAGAGAGAGCCTTGTGAGGGTGCGTTGTGAGCTTAATAAAGGAGGGAGGATCGTTGGTAACTGCGCCACTGCCTTGATATGAACTTCTTATGATAGCTTAGGCCCCGTGCGTGTGTCTCTCCGTTGGCAGAGGATAAGCTGTCGAGCCCTCAAAAGGGTCGAAAAAGCTGTGAGGATCCTCCAGAGAGTATTTCAATTTTCCAGTAACATTTTTGGGAATTGAATTTAAAGATATATAGAGGGTGTCCCAGGGGTCAAGGTCAATACCGTGAGGGTAGATTGGTGACGTTGTATCGAGTAGAAAAGTCCTTTGCCGTTTTTTGATATTTTGGAGCCCTGAATTGTTATAGATTTTTTAAATCAGCCAATGAGATGGGCTGGCGGGATTCCGGCTTATTTCAATGGACGCATCTCATTGGCTGATCTAAAAAAAATTAATAACAATTCAGGGGTTAAGAATATCAAAAAATGACAAAGGACTTTTCTATTCGATATTACGTGCTGAATCCACCCTCGCGGTTCTGACCTTCACCCTTAGGACACCCTGCATTTACCGGAAAGAGTCAAAGGAAGATGTTATTGTAATTCATCAACTTTGCGGGGAAATTTTCCGGGAAAGGGTTTCTTGACTCTGGTCAAGAAGATTTCTATAACATTCGTCCCAAACACGAACTTTTCGTCTAGTATATTTATTTTGTGATAAATTGTTACAAAATATCTTATCAGAAATTTTTAAATCGTTAAAAATTCAAAATAATGTCAGAAGTATAAACAATTTAAATAATCACTAAAAATCGGACCATTTTTATGATAAAAAACGTGGTCTAAATATTTGTCCCAATCATTTAATTTCCTTCCAGCAATTTTGTGACAAATTTTTATAATATATTTTATCAAAAAAAATGTCCACAAGACAACTAAATTGAAGTCTAGAAAAATGTCCATATATCTTGAAAATGAAGGGTGGAAAGTGGGAGGGAAGACGAAGAAAAAGTTTCATAGGATGGATGGGACTAGGAGAGATGTACGATCCCTGAGGCAAAGTCTGTCCTACGTGACGAAACCTTAGGAAAAGTCCTTTGGGTCAGCTTAAATGGAGGTCTATTTCTCATCGTCCATCTGCAGGACTTTTATCAGACTGAGAGAAGGAGAAGGATAGTCCACGCAGGGATTTTTACGAGAGCAAAGAATACGAGCTGAAAAATTGGAATGATTCGAATGATGAATCCTTGACAGGAGGAATATAGTCCTGAATCCTTGAGGATTCGATGCTGCGATCCAGAAAATCTGCCATCATTTGTGTGATTGGTTTACGAGCCCTTAAACAGCGAATTGCTTAAGATGTGCAGCCCCGACTGTCTGTCTTATCGCCGAGAAAAGGGGATGAGGCTGGTAAGGGTGGAAATAGGAGGGTGGTAAGTGGTAACCTCGGAGAATAATGGTGCCCTTAAAAATCGGATTAAATGAAATTCTTGATGGCGGAGAGGATTCGTCTCAGGCAATTGAATCCAAGGAAGAGGAGTAGAAATGCGAAAGCTAGGGAGATCTTGAGAGAGAAATTGAAAGTGGAAACTTGGTAGTCCTGGATGTCGGAGTGAGCCCTCTCGAGCCCTTTCCTCGGCCGTTAACAGCGCCACGCTAATTCCCTTTAATGGCTCTTCCTCTCGCAAAACCAAATGGATATCGTTTCCTCAACAATCATTCCAGAGACGCAATATAAAAGCCAAGAGTGCATAATAAAGATATATCGAAGGTGTCCCAGGGATCAAGGTCAATACTGTGAGGGTAGATTGGTGACGTTGTATCGAGTCAAAAAGTCCTTTGCCGTTTTTTGATATTTTGAAGCCCTGAATTGTTATTGATTTTCTTAAATCAGCCAATGAGACGGGCTGGCGAGATTCCGGCTCATTTCAATGGGCGCATATCATTGGCTGATCTAAAAAAATTAATAACAATTCAGGGGTTCAAAATATCACAAAATGGCAAAGGACTTTTCTATTCGATATTACGTCCTGAATCTACCCTCGTGGTTTTGACCTTCACCCTTAAGACACCCTGTATTTACCGAAAGGAGTCAAAGGAAGATGTTATTGTAATTCATCGACTTTGAGGGGAAGTCTTGCGGGAAAGGGTTTGTTGACTCTTGTCAACAAGATTTTTATAATGCATACTGCGTTTGACACAAAATCCCAAGAGTTTCTCGAGCTGATTCGACTGATTTCTCGAGGAACGAGAAAAACCTGTCCTTCCTGGAGGGCGTCGGAGGAAAAGCTTCGTCCTAGTCGTACTTAGAAATGTATCGAACGTCGTGAAACTTTGTGATCGATATTCGCGCAAATGCAACCGCAAAAGATAGTGAGAGACTGTTTGTGCACGACCCTCGTCACAGAACGGATTCTCCAGACTGATGCACTCTCCGTCTCATTCTGGCCATATATATGGGTCATTTCATGTCAAATCGACCAATAGTTGGAAACGGATCCTCTCAATTTCGATGGAATTTGGTCAGAAGTTTTCTTTTATCATAAAACAAAGTTCAACCGAAGGAAAAAAATTAATTTTTTTTTTCGAAAGTTATGCAAAATTTAAAATTTTACCATTTTTTCAATTTATCAAGTTTGTTTTTGAAATATCTCGAAAACTATTATAGTTGAGAGAAAATCGTTCTGGGCTCGTTTTAAAGAGTATACTTAGTGCTACAAAAAAAATATTCCGAAAAAAAAACTTTGAAAAATGATGAATTTGGAGAATTTTGAATTTTTAAAAATCATGAAAATCCACGATCAACATTAAATGTTTGGTCCAATTTTTTTTATATAATACCTTGTACTGATCTTAAAAGATCCTGGAATTTTCAGAATTGCGTTTTTTTCAAAAATATGAATTTTTGAATTTTGGTACAAAAATTTTTTTTTTACCTCCAAGTTAATCACAGTTGAGCAATCATGTAATTTTGTAACTTTGAGCAGTCAATATTTCAATTAATGACACAAGAATGTAAAAACAGAAACATAATTGAATTTGCGTTGTACATTGTGTATTGTGTTTACATTTAAAACGCTTTACCAAATGAATAAAAACGCAAATTGAATCAAGTTAAGCAAAGTTGAGCAACTTTGCTTAACTTAGAGATAAAAATAAAAAAATTTATCAAAATTCATATTTTTGAAAAAAAAAACGCAATGCTGAAAATTACAGGATTTTTCAGATCAGTACAAAGTATTATACAAAAAAAAATAGAACCATAAATTTAATGTTGATCGTGGATTTTCACGATTTTTAGATATTCAAATTTCTCCAAATTAATAATTTTTCAAAAAAAATTTTCAGAAATTTTTTTTTCACGGTCCAAACTATACTTTTTACGACGAACACAGAAAGATTTTCGTAACTATAATAGTTTTCGAGATATTTAAAAAATAAACTTGAAAAATTGAAAAAATTGTGAAATTTTGAATTTAGCTTTAGAAAAAAATTTTGTACATTTTTTTCCTTTGGTAGAACTTCGTTTTATAATACAAGAAAACTTCCGACCAATTTTCATCGAAATTGAAATGGGTCGATTCCAATAATTGGTCGATTTGACATGGAATGACCCATATCTATGTATCTTCCTGGAGATCTCCCGAAGGATCGTCGCCCTTTTTTTTCCGTCGACCGTCGCAAACGAGAGGGAGGAAGCGCAAAAAACGAAGAGGATCTCTGGATGAGCTCCGAGAGAGAAAAAAGAGGAGAGGAAAGAGGAAAAAGAAGATAGCTGGGAGATCTTAGAAGAAGAGAATGACAGTTTGGCCGCTGAAGGCGGTGACTGGGAGGCTGTAAAAAAGTCGCATCGTTGTGAAATTGAGAGAGGGAAAGAGTGGAGACATCTAATATCAGTGATGCCAACTGGTAAAAAAAATTCCCCTAGACCTATTTTGAAATCCCCTAAATTCAAACTAAAATACCCTAACTTCAAGCGTGATAAAATTTGTAATCAATTTATACAGTTTCATTACGTAATATTTTATTGCTCAGCATAATTGATTAATTAAATGAAAAACACAATAAAATATTTCCAATTTTTTTGAAATCTAATTAACTTACGTGAATACATTTTTTTTTAAATAAGAAAGTTTTTAACTAGAAGGTTCTCTTAAAAATAGCACATAAGATTTCTCGATTTTACATGAGTTGAACAGAAAAAATTCTGAGTAAAAAAATTATTTATTTGTTCCCCTAAAAAATACCCTTAAAAAATTTTCTTTATAAAATCCTTTTCTAAAATGTTTTCCTATTAATTTGGGGGGAAAAAACCTCAAGTTGGCATCACTGTAGAAACCTCCATAAAAGTCTCGATTTTACATGAGTTAGACAGGAAAAAATCGGAGTCAAACATTATTTTGTTTTTTCCCTAAAAAATACCTTAAACGAAATTCCCCTATAAACATTTTTTTCCCTAAATTTGGGGGAAAAAGCCTCGAGTTAGCATCACTGTAGAAACCTCCATAAAGGTCTCGATTTTACATGAGTTAGACAGAAAAAATTCCGAGTCGAAATTTTTTTGTTCTCTTCAAAATACCTTTAAAAAAATCCCCAATAAGATCCCCTTTTTAACATTGTCCCCTAAATTTGGGAGAAAAACCCTCAAGTTGGCGTCACTGTTGAAACCTCTATAAGTCTCGATTTTACTTGAGTTAGACAGAAAAAATTCGGAGTAAAAAATTATTTATTTTTTGCCCTAAAAAATACCCTAAACGAAATTCCCCAATAAAATCCCCTTTTTAACATTTTTCCCTAAATTTAGGGGAAAAACCCTCAAGCTGGCATCACTGTAGAAACCTCTATAAGTCTCGATTTTACATGAGTTAGACGGAAAAAATTCGGAGTCAAAAATTATTTATTTTTTTCCCTAATAAATACCCTAAACGAAATTCCCCTATAAAATCCCCTTTTTAAATTTTTTCCCTAAATTTCGGGGAAAAACCCTCAAGTTGGCATCACTGTAGAAACCTCCATAAAAGTCTCGATTTTACATGAGTTATACAGAAAAAATTCGGAGTCAAACATTATTTATTCTTTTCCCTAAAAATTACCCTAAAAAAATTTCCCGTATAGAATCTTTTTTTTCAAATTTTTTCCCCTAAATTTGGGGGAAAAACTCTCAAGTTGGCATCACTAAGAAACCTCCATAAAAGTCTCGATTTTACATGAATTTGACAGAAAAAATTCCAAGTCGAAAAATTATTTTTTTTCTCTAAAAAATACCCTTAAAAAAATTCCCCTATAAAATTTCCTTTTTCAAATTCCCCCCCTAAATTTGGGGGGAGGCCCCCAAGTTGGCATCACTGCCTAATATCAGGCTTCTGAAGTGGTGATCGTTAAAACGCTCGCCTTTTGCCTTTATTAAATCTGCAATGGAAAACGAGAAATTCACAAATATCATTATTAACATCGTTACGAGGAGCAACAATTTCAAAAGTGAACGTGGAATCTTGAGTTAACAACAATTCGAGAATTACAGCGATCGATAAAAATTTCCTTTTCCTTTCGTTCTTCTTACTTTCACGATCTTTCAGTTTTATTCTCTTCTCGAGTGGTCGTAAAAATACGCAACAATTGATGATCGTTATAAATATTAGGGTGGGTCAAATAAAATGACTAATTTTTTTTGCCTCGATATAATGAAAAATGTATTGTTTGGCATCTCAAAAAAACCCTCAGCAAGTATCAGCCCTTCATATTTAAATTAAGAGGTTCCTCATCGCAAATTTTTATTTCCCATTTAAATAACATAGGAAATTTTTTCTTTAACTTTGGAATTTGATTAGACTTCAACCGTTGAGGTTAGGAGAGTTTTTTTAGCACATTTTTGTAGAACATTTGATGCTTTACAAAAAAGCGCTCTTGTGTTTGAACGGTTAGTTTTATTTTAGGACCTCTTAATTTAAATATGAAGGGCTAATACTTGCAGAGGGTTTTTTTGAGATGCCAAGCAATGCATTTATCATTGTACAGAGGGAAAAAAAATAGTCATTTTATCTGACCCACCCTAATATATATATACTTGAGTCTGTAGAGCAGTCGAATATGTACTCACGGTTTTTATTTTTCTTCTGTTGCAGTTACATACATATCCGGAGTTTTGAGTGCTTCAGCAACGAGGGTGAGTCCTCATTATTTAATTTTTTTTTTATAGATAGAGATTTAATGGAAGAGGCGGAAAATAGACACTCAGGGAAAATGCACACCATCAAAAATTATTGCTAACGAATAAAAATGCAAAAAATTAGCAAATGAGGGGATTATCACTATAAATAGCGTAAATAGACTCATCTAAATAGTCCTGAATCGACTAAATACATTCCTAAATTACTAAATAGACTCACCCACCAAAAATCAGGTCAAGTTTCAAAATTTCTATGACAAATGTCTATCAAGAGTTAGAATTGAAACGAAAATTGTCTATAAAACGGAGTTCTAACAAAAGAAAAAAATTAATTTTTTTTTTCCAAAAGTTATTCAAAATTTAAAACTTCATAATTTTTCAAAACTTTCAAGTTTATTTTTCAAATATCTCGAAAACTATTATAGTTACGAAAAGTCGTTCATAATTCGTTTTGAAGAGTATACTTGGGGGTACGAAAAAAAAAATGTTCCGAAATTTTTTTTT
Source organism: Alloplasta piceator (assembly GCA_946863875.1). Classification (NCBI taxonomy): domain Eukaryota; kingdom Metazoa; phylum Arthropoda; class Insecta; order Hymenoptera; family Ichneumonidae; genus Alloplasta; species Alloplasta piceator. The sequence continues at coordinate 38,675,577 of OX333077.1, read as the reverse complement.
TTAAATGATGAATTTGGAGAATTTTGAATTTTCAAAAATCGTGAAAATGCAAGTTCCATATTTTTTTTTTGGTTTAATTTTTTGTATATAATACCTTGGAATAATCTTAAAAGATCTTGAAATCTTCAGGATGATGTGTTTTTGTTTCAAAAATATAAATTTTTGAATTTTGGTAAAAAAAAAATCTTTTTTTAATTGTCATTAATTGAAATTTTTCTTGCTCAAAATTACAGAATTCCATGATTGCTAAACTTTACTCAACTTAGAGGAAAATCAAAAAAGGAATTTTTTACCAAAAATCAAATTTTTTTATTTTTTAAACAAAAACACACCATCCTGAAATTTTCAGGATCTTTTGAGATCAGTACAAGGTATTATATAAAAAAACATAAATCAAAAATAAAATATGCAATTTGGATTTTTACGATTTTTGAAAATTCCAAATTCTCCAAATTCATCATTTTTCAAAATTTTTTTTCGTCATATTTTTCTTTTCGTAGCCCCAAGTAAACTCTTTAAAATGAATTTAGAACGATTATTTGTAACTATAATAGTTTTCAAGATATTTAATGAATAAACTTGACAGGTTTGAAAAATTGTGAAATTTTGCAAAACTTTCGAAAAAAAAAATTCAATTTTTTTTCCATTGGCAGAACTTCGTTTTATTGAAAACGAAAACTTCTGACCAACTTTCATCGAAATTGAAAGGGGTTGATTCCAACTCTTGGTCGATTTGACATGGAATGACCCATATATTTATAAATGGAGTTGGATAATTCTCAAACTACCCAACACTTTCTTCGTGCTCTGACCATAAATTACGACCATTTACTGTATAATATGACACGCTCTCTCGCTGCTTTTGGAAATTATCCGCTTCATTATCCTTCCGCCCCTCGTCTTCTCGATATCTTTTCTTCCATAATTTCGCGTCTCCTTCCCAGGTGAGCTGCCTCACAAATGTACTTTCTCCACAGAATCTCACTAGACTTCTTCCCTTCCGCCCTTTCAATTCTGGCACTTTCCCCGAAGCAAGATCGAGAAGATATGAGGAAAAGGGAAGAAAATCGAGAGGGAAGAAAATCGAGAGGGAAGCAAAGAGCAAAGCCCCGATAACTTCTGAGGACTTCACTTTCTGAGTCGAACCCTCGAAGGACTTTTGCAATGTTCAGAAAATCGCGATCTCTCTTCTGGCTTCTCCGGGTCCATTTTTCTTTTTTCTTCAATTCTCGTAGTTCGCTTCGACGAAAAACTTATTCAACATGTTCGAGATATCCCGACCCTTCCCCTTAAATCCGTATTAACGTCCAATAGCTGCGATATCGGAGCGGATAATCGAATTTCAAACAAAATTTGCACGCATAAGAGTTCCTTCTGAGATTCCCCCCCCCCCCCCCTCCTTTGATTCCAACCACTCGTAACTTAAGTTTCATGAGCCGAATTGGAACGACCAAACGATGCCAATTAGTTCCCTTTGACTGGATGGAAATCGATTTTACATATCGCACTTTGGGGGAAGGGAAGAAGGAGACTTATCATCTCCGGGAATATCTCGAAACGGCTCGATGGTTTGACACGATTCCGGAAATTTCGCTCCCATAGAAAGTCTCGTTGAGATACGTTATCGTTTCCGGTGAACGTTCCCGATGGAGTCCGCAAAGCCAGAGCTTGAAATAACCAAAAAGTAGTCGGGTTTCTTGACTCATACCGAATGGCTCATTCACAAGATTCGTTCTGGTTTTTGGATTTGTTATTGCAAGCCTAAAGATGAAAGTCGAAACTGTGGTGGTTTTGTCTAATTGATGCGGATTTGAAATTAAATTGGGGCACGTTGACAGCCCCGTGCTCAAAAATTCTGGGGAAGCCCTGACTCAAGTCGGGACCTCGTCAAACTTGGACGTGGATGCCCTATCAGGAATTGCCCTCACACCGCCAGGTTGGGCCCCGACATGGCAATGCCAAAGTTTCCAGGCTCACTTACAATATGGCTGACTTGAGGCAACCCTTTGAGGACCTTGTCGGGCTTAAACGTGGATGCCCTGTCATGAATTGCCATAACACCACCAGGATGGGCCCCGACATGGCAGTGCCAAAGTTTCCAGGCTCACATACAATATGACTGACTCGAGGCAACCCGTTGAGGACCTTGTCGGGCTTAAGCGTGGATGCCCTGTCATGAATTGCCATAACACCACCAGGTTGGGCCCCGACATGGCAGTGCCAAAGTTTCCAGGCTCACTCACAATATGGCTGACTTGAGGCAACCCGTTGAGGACCTTGTCGGGCTTAAACGTGGATGCCCTTTCATGAATTGCCATAACACCACCAGGTTGGGCCCCGACATGGCAGTGCCAAAGTTTCCTGGCTCACTTACAATATAGCTGACTTGAGGCAACCCGTTGAGGACCTTGTCGGGCTTAAGCGTGGATGCCCTGTCATGAATTGCCATAACACCACAAGGTTGGGCCCCGACAGGGCAGTGCCAAAGTTTCCTGGCTCACTTACAATATAGCTGACTTGAGGCAACCCGTTGAGGACCTTGTCGGGCTTAAGCGTGGATGCCCTGTCATGAATTGCCATAACACCACAAGGTTGGGCCTCGACAGGGCAGTGCCAAAGTTTCCTGGCTCACTTACAACATGGCTGACTTGAGGCAACCCGTTGAGGACCTTGTCGGGCTTAAACGTGGATGCCCTGTCATGAATTGCCATAACACCACCAGGTTGGGCCCCGACATGGCAGTGCCAAAGTTTCCAGGCTCACTTACAATATGGCTGACTTAAGGCGACCCGTTGAGGACCTTGTCGGGCTTAACCGTCGATGCCCTGTCATGAATTGCCATAACACCACCAGGCTGGGCCCCGACATGGCAGTGCCAAAGTTTCAAGGCTCACTTACAATATGGCTGACTTGAGGCGACCCGTTGAGGATGTTGTCGGGCTTAAACGTGGATGCCCTATCATGAATTGCAATAACACCACCAGGTTGGGCACCGACATGGCAGGGCCAAAGTTTCCAGGCTCACTTACAATATGGCTGACTTGAGGCAACCCGTTGAGAACCTTGTCGGGCTTAAGCGTGGATGCCCTGTCATGAATTGCCATAACATCACCAGGTTGGGCCCCGACATGGCAGTGCCAAAGTTTCCAGGCTTACTTACAATATGGCTGACCTAAGGCAATCCGTTGAGGACCATGTCGGGTTTCGATCGGGCAGCCCATATTTAAAGAAGTCGGTATAATTACAACAGAACCAAATGGGGCCCAGATAGGGCGAACGTATCAGAGCCCTAATTATTTCAAATATGGCATTGCCGGGGCAACCCTTTGAGGGCCTAATCGGGCTTCACGGGGAGTTAGTTCCGAGACTCGCCGTGAGATGTCGCATACGGCATGCGCTCTCTCGCATACGGAATATGCGAATAGTATGCTTATATAGCCGAAGTGGGAGCACGGGTTAGATACTTGGATTCGACACCGCTGTATCAGGCCTCTCAGGAAGTCATGCCTCGAGGGGAGTTATACCCACAAGATGTCTACATAGAAATCCTCTAAGGCGGTTACAAAGACCCTCACTTGGGAACCTTCCAAGGCCCTTGTCGAAAACGCGTGACCGTCGATTAAGGGGCCCTATTGGGCTTCCAGTTAACGGCCCAAAGTAAGTTAGGAAAATCCGATCGGGGCCTAGTCGGGGCCTCAATCAAATTAACGCACGGGAACCATATAAATCATTCTTCACTGCAGTATGAGGGCGCGCAGTCCACTCTTGACGTCTCTCAATTATCAAGCTGTCAAGTGTTGGAAGCCTCGAAAGAAAAGTGCTGCAAAGAGCTTAAGAGATAGAGGAAGAAAGATATATATATATATATATATATATATTTATATGCAGGTGCAGTCGTCGTCGTTTATCTGAAGCGAGTGTGTATTTTGTTCAACGTCACGGCAACTTCTGTGCCTTTTTTGTCCGGTTCTGTGGACTCTGTGGGCATTCGAGCCCACAGAGTCCACACTTTTTTTTTTTTTTTCTTTTATGACGAAGCGTCTCGTATCTCCATATTATTTATTTTTCCCTGCCGGATTACGCGGATAGTCGTGCTTTCATTTTTCCAATCGTATTACAAACAAATTTCTTCTTTGATTTCCTTCCTTCCAACTAAATTTCCCCTCTCTCAACGTGAATACTATCAAGGGTGGAAAACAATTAATTTCCTCATTATAAAACAAACGCGTGAATTCAACAACTTTTTCATCGCGTCTCAAGAATTTTCTCATAGCATATTTTTGTATAATAATAATTTTATTTGCGCTTTGTGAGAAATGAGCATATTCGGTTTTGAATAATTAAGGGGTTACTCGAGATATGGTTTGTTTATTTTGTGTACCGACGAATTTGCAGATTTTTTTGTTATTGTTTTGAAATTTACATTGAATTAACAAAATGTCGAACCAATAATTTTTAGTTTAAGGTTACTTTACTAAAGATTAGATGTAATAATAATGACGATTATATTTATTTATTTATTTATTTTGTTATTTATTATTTATTATATTTTGAACATAAAAATAACGAATTTTTTTTGCACAAATCTCACGAAGCTTTCGGGAAGACACTCGATTCTTTACATTTTTATTCTACACATGATATTTTCTACACATATTATCCTACACAAGAGAAATGGCAAGCGATATTGTTCTACACACTAATTATTCTACACCGGCAGATGGTGGTCCGGATTCTACACATTTATATCCTACACATTATTTTTCTACATATTACAGCCTTTAGCAAAATTTACTACTAGAATGGATGATCACGTTGCAGAGTTTCTTTCTTTTTTTTTGGGTTGGATTTAAAACGTCCACTGAGAAAACAGTTTATTTGTAGTAAAGAAATATATTTAGTTGGCACTTTCACTTGAATCGTTTTTAACTATTACAAAATTTGTTAGTCGTTGAGAAATATTTTATTAGTGTCAAAATAATTTATTAACAGTTGAAAAATGTTTATTTAATTTATTAACTTTTAAAAAATAATTGATTTTGCCATGTTCAACTTTACATTTGTTAACAGTTAACAAATCCTGGTATATTGGCTGTAATGTGTAGGAAAACAATGTGTAAAAGAGTAATGTGTAGAATAATAACGTGTAGAAAAGAAAATTATTTCCCGCCACCTTTTCTTGTGTAGGATGATGTGTGTAGAAACTTTTGTGTAGAAAGTGTCATGTGTAGAATAATATTCCTTGCCACTTCGCTTGTGTGGAATAATATGTGTAGAAACCGGTGTAAAAAAATTTCTTGTAGAATAATATTCCTTCCAACTTGTCTTGTGTTGAATAACATTCATTGCCGCTTTTCAGGTGTAGAATAATTCTTGTAGCAACTTTTGTGTAGATTAATTGTTTCATGTGTAGAATAAAAATGTGTAGAACAGAGGTCACCTGAATTTCTTTTGCCACTGCTCTTGTGTAGAAAAATGTGTGTAGAATCCGGTATAGAATAATGTTGTGTAGAATAATATTTCTTGCCACTTATTTAGTGTAGAATAGAGTGTAGAAACCGATGTAGAATATTTTAGTATAGAATTTGTTCAACTTGTCTTGTGTAGAATAATTTGTGTAGAAACTTTTCTGTAGACATTTTCATGTGTAGAATAATATTTCTTGCCACTTATCTAGTGTAGGATAGAGTGTGTAGAAACCAGTGTAGAATAATATTTCTTCCAACTTGTCTTGTGTAGAATAACATTCATGGTCACTTTTCTTGTGTAGAATAATTTGTTTAGACACTTTTGTGTAGATACTGTCATGTGTAGAATAAAAATGTGTAGGATAGAGGTCACCTGAACATCCCTTGCCACTGCTTTTGTGCGGAATAATCTGTGTAGAAACTGGTGTAGAATAATTTTGTGTAGAATAATATTCCTCGTCACTTCACTTGCGTGGAATAATCGGTGTAAGAACCGGTGTAGAATAATTTCGTGTAGAATGATATTCCTTGCCACTTATCTAGTGTAAAATAGAATGTGTAGAAACCGGTGTAGAATATTTTTATGTAGAATAATATTTCTTCCAACTTCTCTTGTGTAGAATAACATTCATTGCCACTTTTCTTGTGTGGAATAATTTGTGTAGAATAATCTTGTGTAGAATAATCTCTTGTGCAGAATAATCTGTGTAGAAACTGGTGTAGAATAATTTTGTGTAGAATAATATTCCTCGCCACTTCATTTACACCAATTATTCGTGGAATAATCGGTGTAAAAACCGGTGTAGAATAATTTCGTGTAGAATAATATTCCTTGCCACTTATCTAGTGTAGAATAGAATGTGTAGAAACCGGCGTAGAACATTTTTATGTAGAATAATCTTTCTTCCAACTTCTCTTGTGGAGAATAACATTCATTGCCACTTTTCTTGTGTAGAATAATTTGTGTAGAATAATCTTGTGTAGAATAATCTCTTGTGCAGAATAATCTGTGTAGAAACTGGTGTAGAATAATTTTGTGTAGAATAATATTCCTCGCCACTTCATTTACACCAATTATTCGTGGAATAATCGGTGTAAAAACCGGTGTAGAATAATTTCGTGTAGAATAATATTCCTTGTCACTTATCTAGTGTAGAATAGAATGTGTAGAAACCGGTGTAGAATATTTTTATGTAGAATAATATTTCTTCCGACTTCTCTTGTGTAGAATAACATTCATTGCCACTTTTCTTGTGTGGAATAATTTGTGTAGAATAATCTTGTGTAGAATAATCTCTTGTGCAGAATAATCTGTGTAGAAACTGGTGTAGAATAATTTTGTGCAGAACAATATTCCTCGCCACTTCATTTACACCAATTATTCGTGGTATAATCGGTGTAAAAACCGGTGTAGAATAATTTCGTGTAGAATAATATTCCTTGCCACTTATCTAGTGTAGAATAGAATGTGTAGAAACCGGTGTAGAACATTTTTATGTAGAATAATACTTCTTCCAACTTCTCTTGTGTAGAATAACATTCATTGCCACTTATCTAGTGTAGAATAGAATGTGTAGAAACCGGTGTAGAATAATTTTGTGTAGAATAATATTCCTTGCCACTTATCTAGTGTAGAATAGAATGTGTAGAAACCGGTGTAGAACATTTTTATGTAGAATTATATTTTTTCCAACTTCTCTTGTGTAGAATAACATTCATTGCCTCTTTTTTTGTGTAGAATAATTTTTGTAGAAACTTTTATGTAGAATAAAAATGTGTAGAATTTTCGGCTTTCTCTACATGAGGAAGCAAAAATAAGTGCAGCTCGCATCGAAATTCTCGTATCTTTCTCCTGGTCTCGCACGTTGAGGAACAAAAGAATGAAATTCATTTGAGCCTCGATGCATCAATTGTCGTCACTTGAGTCCTTATTTCTGCCGGAAGACCCTGAACTCGTTACTCTCGCGCGCAATTCAAATCTTGCGGAGCTTTTCCCCGCGAGAGCTCGGACCGAATTGGATCCGGAAGAAGTAAAATAGAAAAAGAATACCATTTGTTTTATACGGTTCCATTCTGTAAACATTGTTCGTCGAATGAACGTTCCCCATTCTCGACGCCAAATTGCGTTTGAATAATGAAAATTCGTTCCATCGACTTGATTTCTCGCTCCGGAGTCCGGAGGATCGTCGACGCCGTCGAAGCGCGCGTCCTTCCCTCATCACGGATCCTGCATCCGTGGACGTCGATTTTACACTTGCATCTTCCTCGTGTGTGTGTGTGTGTTTGCCAGGGTTGCGAAATTTTTAATGAAGAAGTAATGCATTAATCATTACTTTTTTAATGGCAAATGGAAATAATTTTCATTAACCATTAAATGTTAATGGTTAATGAAAATAACCATTCAATGTTAATGGTTAATGTAAATTAATTCCATTTACCATTAAATGTTAATGGTTAATGTTAATTATTTCCACTAAACATTAAATGGTCATGGTCAATGTAAATTATTTTCATTAACCATTAAAAGTTAATGGTTGATGTAAATTATGTTCATTAACCATTCAATGTTAATGGTTAATGTAAATTATTTCCATTAACCAATAAATGTTAATGGTTAATATAAATGATTTCCATTAACCGCTAAATGTTAATGGTCAAGTAAATTATTTCCACTAAACATTAAATGGTCATGGGCAATGTAAATTATTTTCATTAACCAATAAATGTTAATGGTTTATGTAAATTATCTCCATTAACCATTAAATGTTAATGGTTAATATAAAGTATTTCCATTAACCATTAAATGTCAATGGTTATTATAAATTATTTCCATTAACCATTAAAAGTTAATGGTTGATGTAAATTATGTTCATTAACCATTCAATGTTAATGGTTAATGTAAATTATTTCCATTAACCAATAAATGTTAATGGTTTATGTAAATTATCTCCATTAACCATTAAATGTTAATGGTTAATATAAATTATTTCCATTAACCATTAAATGTCAATGGTTAATATAAATTATTTCCATTAACCACTAAATGTTAATGGTCAATGTAAATTATTTCCACTAAAAATTAAATGGTCATCGTTAATGTAAATTATTTTCATTAACCATTCAATGTTAATGGTTAATTAAAATTATTTCCATTAACCATTAAATGTTAATGGTTAATGTTAATTATTTCCACTAAACATTAAATGGTCATGGTCAATGTAAATTATTTTCATTAACCAATAAATGTTAATGGTTTATGTAAATTATCTCCATTAACCATTAAATGTTAATGGTTAATATAAATTATTTCCATTAACCATTAAATGTCAATGGTTAATATAAATTATTTCCATTAACCACTAAATGTTAATGGTCAATGTAAATTATTTCCACTAAACATTAAATGGTCATGGTCAATGTAAATTATTTTCATTAACCAATAAATGTTAATGGTTTATGTAAATTATCTCCATTAACCATTAAATGTTAATGGTTAATATAAATTATTTCCATTAACCATTAAATGTCAATGGTTAATATAAATTATTTCCATTAACCAATAAATGTTAATGGTTTATGTAAATTATCTCCATTAACCATTAAATGTTAATGGTTAATATAAATTGTTTCCATTAACCATTAAATGTCAATGGTTAATATAAATTATTTTCATTAACCATTCAATGTTAATGGTTAATGAAAATTATTTCCATTAACCATTAAATGTTAATGGTTAATGTTAATTATTTCTACTAAACATTAAATGGTCATGGTCAATGTAAATTATTTTCATTAACCAATAAATGTTAATGGTTTATGTAAATTATCTCCATTAACCATTAAATGTTAATGGTTAATATAAATTATTTCCATTAACCATTAAATGTCAATGGTTAATATAAATTATTTCCATTAACCACTAAATGTTAATGGCTTATGTAAATTATCTCCATTAAACATTAAATGTTAATGGTTAATATAAATTATTTCCATTAACCATTAAATGTTAATTATTAGTGAAAATAAGAGTTAATAACTATTGAAAGTGTAAATGCATTAAAAAAAAAGTAATGCATTATTTGCAACCCTGGTGTTTGCCTCGGATATTCTTTTATCCGGTGGAAGTCTGTCGGAGACAAAGTGAGAAGCTCTAAAAAAGAATCGCCCGCAGCGGATCCAAGTCTTGCGCAATACAAGTCACGTTGACGCGTCCCGATAGAGTTGTATCATTCTGCATCGTCAAACAGGGTGGTAAAAAAAACCTCCCCCGAGCATCGGCATTTTTTTTTTTTTTATCGATTCGCGAAACACATACACGAGGAATTCAACTAAAGGGCTGTAACGTGCAGCTATTTCCGTTGGTTATATATTTCGCGAAGATGGAACGACCATTTGAGATCCGTATAGAATGGATGAAAAAAAGATGAATGGTCGTATATATGATATGCAGAGGAATTGAGGGCAAAATGGACAATGGAGGAAAAATGGACACCATCCAAAGTTTAAAAAAAATGGACTTCCAGTTTCGAACGTTCAGCTGACAAAAAATTCGATAATATTTTTAAAAGAATAATTGAAATAATAATAATAATTATAATAATAATGATAATGATAATGATAATGATAATGGTAATGATAATGATAATGATAATGATAATGATAATGATAATGATAATGATAATGATAATGATAATGATAATGATAATGATAATGATAATGATAATGATAATGATAATGATAATGATAATGATAATGATAATGATAATGATAATGATAATGATAATGATAATGATAATGATAATGATAATGATAATGATAATGATAATGATAATGATAATGATAATGATAATGATAATGATAATGATAATGATAATGATAATGATAATGATAATGATAATGATAATGATAATGATAATGATAATGATAATGATAATGATAATGATAATGATAATGATAATGATAATGATAATGATAATGATAATGATAATGACAATGATAATGATAATGATAATTATAATTATAATTATAATGATAATGGTAATGATAATGATAATGATAATGATAATGATAATGATAATGATAATACACGGGAAAAAATTGTTGGTTAGGACAACTAACTGATTATCAGTTGGGTATAGTTACCATAACCATCTGGATGGTTACCGTAACCATCCAGCATTAATTCCATTTACTATTAATAGTTAGTTGTCGCGACTAGTCAACACAACTGACTCGATTGGTCAGTCTAACTAATAAAATAGTATTCAAGAGGGTAAAGGATGGACAACTAATTTTATAGGCACTGTGGCCAATTATATGATCATATCTGCAGATTCGTCAGTACCTCAAAAATCCGCCAGGTGGCTTCTTCTCGCGCAAGTGAACTTTCCCCTCGACGCTCATAACCTCTCAAGTTCGTCTATGTTTGATATCCTCATTTTTTAGTCCGGATATTTAATACTCTGCGGCGAAACGCAAGATGGTCAAATCCGGAATGGATTTCCTTGAAAAAAAGGTCTTTTTTCTTTTACCTTCTCTTGAAGAAAAAACGAGGCTCAACGAAATTGTACAATTCATATGTGTAGTGTAATTTGAAGATTGAAATGTTTGAGCATATTATACATAAAAATAAAATTATAATAAACCAGGAGCAAAATAGTTGATACAAGCATTTCACTCGTAGTTGACTTTTTCAGAAAAAAAATTCAACAAAAATATTCGACGCGCCTTTGAATGAGTTTTTTCAAGTTTCAAACTTTAAATCGCGTTTTTAAAAACGAGTGTCATGTTTATTTTAAAAAAGTTTTTTTTTCTAAACTTCTACAAATTCAACAATTCTTAAGACTCGTCCGATCGTGGGATTTCAATAACTATAAGGAATATTCTAATTCAGGAAATAATCTTATATTTAAGGTTTTCAAAAAAATACGTGAATAAATAAAAACTGTTGTTATTATTGTTCATAAACGGACTTAACGGTTAATTATTAATTTTGAAAACCTGTTAACAATAAAAAAGTGTCAAAATAAATTCTAAATATTGAAAAAAATACTATACAGTAACAAAAATTGGTATTCATAGTAATTTATAAAAAAAAAAAATTTCAATTTTCAAAAATCGAAAAAAATAGTAGTTACGGAAATCCCACGATCGAACTAGTCTCAAAAATTGTCGAATAGATAGATGTTTAAAGCGAAAAATTTTAAAAAAAATAAAAAATTATACTCACTTTAAAAAACGCGATTTAAAGTTTAAAACTCAAAAAACTCATTCAAAAACTCGTCGAATATTTTCGTTGTATTTTTTTTCTGAAAAGGCCATGAGAAACAAAAATTTCGAAAAAAAAAACTTTCAATTTTGATCATTATCAAAGAAGTTACGACCAAAATACCAAAAAAAGAGCGGTTTTTTGTTAATTCAATATCTTTTGAACGGGTGATCAAAAAAATCTCAAAATTCAACAGGAAGGGTCATTTGATGGGTACTAAAAAAAATATTTAAAAAATTGAGGAAATTTAAAAAAAAAATTTTCAAAGTGGCCGATTTGGGATGGAACGCCCCATATATATACATATAGATGAAGGTATATAAATCCAATAACGACGAAGCCCAGAAAGAAACCCGTAGTAAAAAACTCCATTGAATCGCCAATGGCAACCAATGGTCCTCATACGACTCCATTGGACAATGAATGGGGACCCATTGAGATTTCCGCATTTTTCAACGGCGTATAGGAACGACCATTGATCGGTGAATGGATATCCATTGAAAAGTCACCATTGCCCAATGAGGTCCATTGAACAACAAATGCAGATGAACAGAATAATCACCATTACTCAATGATGCCCATTGGAAAGCAAATGCTGATGGATCGAGCGATCAGCATTGCCCAATGGTGTCCATTGGAAGACAAATGCTGATGAACGAAATGATCAGCTTTACCCAATGATATCCATTGGGAAGTAAATGCGGATGAACTGAATGATCAGCACTACCCAAAGATGTCCATTGGGAACCGCGTCGCGTTAGTTCCGAGACTTGGAGCGAGATGTCGCAGGCGGGCAACCCGCTGAACTCCCATACGGATTATGCGAAGAGTATTCTTATCTAGACGAGTTTGAGCACGGAATATTAGCAGAAGTCGGTGTCCAAAAAATCCATGCAAGGTGTTCTTGCCGACTGATGCCCATGGGATAATCCCTATTCCGTTTGAAATGGGGAAGTCAATCCTCATTAGAAAATCCCCATTCGATTTTAAATGGGAAATTCAATGGCGAAAATGTCCTTGGACAATTCGGCATTCATCTCCATTGGTTATTTTGGCAATGGGGAATGAATGGCGATTTTTCAATGGTGACGAATGGAGTTTTTTACTATATGAAAGAATCTCCATTAATTATCGCCATTCATTCCCCATTGCCTACAAAAACCAATGGAGATGAATGCCGAATTGCCTATGGGGATTTTCTTCATTGAATCCCCATAGGATAATCCCCATTCCGTTTCAAATGGGGAAGTCAATTCCCATTGGAAAATCCTCATTCGATTTCAAATGGAGAATTCGATGGCGAAAATCCCCTTAGGCAATTCGGCATTCATCTCCGTTGGTTATTTTGGCAATGGGGAATGAATGGGGATTTTTCAATGGCGACGAATGGAGTTTTTTACTACGGGAAACTAGCACGTATCTCCCGTTCGCTCGGTTTACCTTTTCGCTTACTCTCTGGTCCGCTCAAATGATACTGCCATATATAAGTATTCCAGTTAAAAAAAAAAAAAAAAAAAAAAAAAAATTGTCCATGTATCTATAGAAGGATGTATGGGGCCTTATGCATCCTCCCTAGCAGCTTCCATTCACAGGCGAGGGTTTCAAAGTGAGTAGGGGAGGGTGGGGCAAGATGGCCCACCTGTATTAACCGATTTAAGGGGGCCATCTTGCCCCACTCTACCCTTTAATCGTCAAGAGCCATTTCGCGTCGAAACGACCCTGCACGTTTCCATCTCCATCTCTCTCTCTCTCTCTCTCTCTCTCTCTCTCTCTCTCTCTCTCTCTCTCTCTCTCTCTCTCTCTCTCTCCATCTATCTTTCTGGAAGGTGGAGAAAGAATCGAAGGAGAAGCAGTAAAGGAGAATGAGGAGGAAGAGGTTGAAGAGAAAAAATAAAGCAAGCCACCCGATGTGCTTTTGCCACTGTGGGTGGGATAGACGTTCGTTTTATATCCGCGTGTTTCATTTTTTTTTTTTTTTTTTTTTTTTTTTTTTTTTTTTTTTTTTTTTTTTATGATCGATCTTTCGGTGCGAGAGCAATCGAGGGTACCGCAGAATAGCCCGAGGCGTTCGTCGACGAACGATCCCTTTGAATTTTCATTGAGCGACTACTTCTCTTTCATATATATATCTGGCATCGCTTCGCCTTAATCTTCGTTTCACATCCTCTGATGCCACTTCCTCCCTGAGAGTTCTCTAGAAGCACAGTGATCTCTTTGGATACACGAAGATACACCAGGAATGAGGATCGTTTGAGGGCGAGGAAGAGGAAAAAAGTAGATCGACCGCGCGAAATGAACTGTAAGAGTCAAAGGAGCGAAATGTGGAGAGACAGAGATGGGAAAATCATTTTTTTTTTCTGGAAATCGACAAGTATATTCGTGGAGGCACCTATTCTACACCATTTTTTTCTACACATTATTCTACACGAAAGTTTCTACACGAGAAAAGTTGCAAGAAATTTTATTCTACACGAAATTATTCTACACTGGTTTCTACACACATTATTCTACACGAGAGATGTGGCAAGGAATATTATTCTACACGGAATCATTCTACATTGGTTTCTACATACATTATTCTACACCGGTTTTTACACACATTATTCTACACCGGTTTTTACACACATTATTCTACACGAGAGATGTGGCAATAGTATATTACGATACGAGTGCGATGAAACTTTTTCTGACGAGTGTGAGTTTGCACCATGAGCCAAAGGCGAATGTTGCAATCACACGAGTTGAGAAAAAGTTTCTCGCACTGGTATCGTATGAAATTTTATTGTACGAGTGCGTAAAGTGCCAGTTTGAGCACGCGCAGCGTGCGCAAAGTGGCACGGAGTGCAATAATAGTACATTACGATACGAGTGCGTTAAAACTTTTTCTGATGAGCGTGAGTTTGCAGCATGGGCCGAAGGCGAATGCTGAAATCACACGAGTGCGTAAAAAATGGGCACTTTACGCACGGAGTGCAATAAAGAATATTATTTTATACAAAATTATTCTACACCGGTTTCTACACAAATTTTTATATACAAAATGGCAAGGGATATTATATTCTACACAATGAGTATTCTACACAGGCGGATAGTGCTCAGGAGGCCTCTGTTCTACACGTCATTATCCTACACATAACATTTTCTACACAAGAAAAGTGGCGAGGAATGTTATTCTACAGAAGAGAAGTTGTGAGAAACATTATTCTACACAAAATTATGCTACACCGGTTTCTTCACACATTATTCTACACGAGAGATGTTTCAAGGAATATTATTCTACACAAAAATATTCTACGACGGTTTTTACACACATTATTCTACACGAGAGAGTGGTAAAGAATATTATTCTACACAAAATTATTCTACACCTGTTTCTACACACATTATTATATGGCAGGGAATGTCAAGGAATATTACATTCTACACAATGATTATTCTACACCGGGTTTTTCTACACAGGCCGACAGTGCTCATGACGCCTCTATTCTACAGATTATTATCCTACACGTAACATTTTCTACACAAGAAAAGTGGCAAGGAATCTTATTCTACAAAAGAGAAGTTGTGAGAAACATTATTCTACACAAAATTATGCTACACCTGTTTTTCTACATCATTATTCTACACGAAAGAAGTGGCAAGGATTATTATTCTACACAAATTTATTTTATACTGGTTTTTACACACATTATTCTACACAAGAGTGTGGCAAAGAATATTATTCTACACAAAAATATTCTACACCGGTGTCTACACACAATATTCTATACAAGAGAAATGGCAAACGATATTGCTATTCTACACATTATTATTCTACAAATAACATTTTCTACACAAGAAAAGTGGCAAGGGTTGTTATTCTATGGAAGAGAAGTTGTAAGAAATATTATTCTACAGAAAATTATTCCACACCGATTTTTACACACATTATTTTACACGACAGATGTGGCAAGGAATATTATTCTACACAAAATTATTCTACACCGGTTTTCACACACATTATTCTACGCGAGAGTGTGGCAAGGAATATTATTCTACACGAAATTATTCTACACCGGTTTCTGCACACATTATTCTATACAAGAGTAATGACAAGCGATATTATTCTACACAATAATTATTCTACACAGGGTTATTCTACACAGGCGGATAGTGCCCAGGAGGCCTCTATTCTACACATTATTATCCTACACATTATTGTCGCACACATTAGAATTTGTGGGAAAACTCTGCATGTGACGTTTTTCATCCAAACCAAAAAAAACTACAGAAACTCTGCAACGTGCTTAATCCATTCCAGTAGTAATTTTCGCTAAAAGCTGTAATGTGTAGGATAATAATGTTTAGAATCAAATATTATTTCCTGCTACGTTTTTTGTGTAGAATAATGTGTGTAGAAGTCGATGTGGAATAATTTTGTGTAGAATAATATTCTTCGCCACTTCTCTTGTGTAGAATAATGTTTGTACAAACCGATGTAGAATAATTGTGTGTCGAATAATATTTCTTGCAACTTCTCTTGTGTAGAATAACATATTTCTTGCCACATCTGTTCTACATAACAATGTGCGTAGAAAAAGGTGTAGAATAATTTCGTGTAGAATAATATTCTTTGCAATTTCGCATATGTAGAATAATGTGTATAAAATCCAGTGTAGAATAACTTTGTGTAGAATAATATTCCCCGCCACTTTTCTTATGTAGAATAATGTGTGTAGAAACCGGTGTAGAATAATTTTGTGTAGAATAATATTTCTTGCAATTGCTCTTGTGTAGAATAACATCCCTCGCTACTTTTCTCGTGTAGAATAATCCGTGTAGAAACTTTTGTGTAGAACATGTCGTGTGTAGAATAAAAAATGTGTAGAATAGAGGCCTCCATGTAAATTCGAACGAATTCCCGAAGTGGAGGGAAGCCAACCTTAACCTCTGAGCTATCTTTATCCTTGTGAGCTTTCCTTCGGTTTTATATTAATAATTTTCTCGGAAAAGCCCGGATGAATTAGAGTCCGTGCTCATTATGGCGAATTAATTATGAATTTCTGCAACCGGAAGTGCCTGCACCGGAAGACACGACAAAGGGATTTGAGCAAGCGAGTGAACGCTTTTCCCTTTTTCAATGCTATATATATGAAAAGCTCGCGTAAAACGAGGAGAAAGCTTTCTCCCTGACAGATGACATCAAAAGGACGACTGTTTGGCTTCTCTAGTCCCAAGGATTCCTCATTAGCCAACCGAACTATAATTGCACCGCAATATCTCGAGAATGCGAGCCTCTTTTCACTCCAAATCAAAATTCGGCTCGTGGGCGATCGTCGCAAAAAAAAAAAAAAACTTTTCAAACATCAATTTTCCTTCACCGTCACGCCGACAGCATCCTCAATTTCTGGGGAAATGTGAAGGAACCCGTAGTAAAAAACTCCATTGAATCGCCAATGGCAACCAATGGTCCTCATACGACTCCATTGGACAATGAATGGGACCCATTGAGATTTCCGCATTTTTCAATGGCGTATAGGAACGACCATTGATCACTGAATGGATATCCATTGAAAAGTCACCATTGCCCAATGACGTCCATTGGACAGCAAATGCGGATGAACCGAATGATCACCATTACTCAATGATGCCCATTGGAAAGCAAATGCTGATGGACCGAGCCATCAGCATTGCCCAATGGTGTCCAGTGGAAGGCAAATGCTGATGAACGAAATGATCAGCTTTACCCAATGATGTCCATTGGGAAGTAAATGCGGATGAACTGAATGATCAGCATTACCCAAAGATGTCCATTAGAAACCGCGTTGCGTTAGTTCCGAGACTTGGCGCGAGATGTCGCAGGACTGCAACCCGCTGAACTCCCATACGGATTATGCGAAGAGTATGCTTATCTAGACGAGTGTGAGCACGGAATATTAGCAGAAGTCGGTGTCCAAAAAATCCATGCAAGGAGTTCTTGCCGACTGATGCCCATGGGATAATCCCTATTCCGTTTGAAATGGGGAAGTCAATCCTCATTGGAAAATCCCTATTCGATTTCAAATGGGGAATTCAATGGCGAAAATGTATTTGGGCAATTCGGCATTCATCTCCATTGGTTATTTTGGCAATGGGGAATGAATGGCGATTTTTCAATGGTGACGAATGGAGTTTTTTACTATATGAAAGAATCTCAATTGATTATCGTCATGCATTCCCCATTGCCTACAAAAACCAATGGAGATGAATGCCGAATTGCCTATGGGGATTTTCTTCATTGAATCCCCATAGGATAATCCCCATTCCGTTTCAAATAGGGAAGTCAATCCTCATTGGAAAATCCTCATTCGATTTCAAATGGGGAATTCAATGGCGAAAATCCCCTTAGGCAATTCGGCATTCATCTCCGTTGGTTATTTTGGCAATGGGGAATGAATGGGGATTTTTCAATGGCGACGAATGGAGTTTTTTACTACGGGAAATCTCTATGCACCCAGAAAAAAGATCTAGTCGCAGGCACTGCAATCGTTTATTTGATCATTTTTTAGTTACTTCGAAGAAAATTTTCTTTCCATCCAATTTCGGGCGATATTCACTTCCACTATATGGGGCATTCCGCGCCAAATCGACCACTTTTGAACCCGACCCTTTTCCGATTTGGCTGAACCTTTTTTTAAATCTTTTTTTCACCTCATCGAAAACATTTTTCCGAATTTTTTCAAATTTTCACACCCACCCGATAAAAAGTTATAAATTTTTCAAAAAAATTGGCTTTTTATTTTTCAAATAGCCATGACTTTTTCAAAATTTGACGTATCGGGACGATTTTTTTTTTTCAAAATTTTTGTTTTTTAATGTACAATTGGAATAAAAATACAAAAAAATTATAAAAACCCATCTTCATCATTTTTTTTTAGATTTTCGGAAAAAATCGAAAATTTCTCGATGATTACCATTTTTGATTTTTTTTTCTTTTCATTATATCAAACTTTGACATTTTCTGCGAATCGTCAAATTTTTTGCAGAAATGAGAGAACTTTTAAAATCGCTGCAAAAAAATGACAATCTTCAAAAATTTGCCGACATCGTTGGTCGAACTTTAAAAATCTGCCAAAAATTGAAAAACGGTCGGAATTGGATGAACCAAGCGGGATTTTGTAGCGTGAACGATAACGAAGAGAATAAGCTCAAGTTCAAGCCGCAAGCTCATTTGAAAAAAAAGTTACAGTCATTTTAGTTGACAGATTCAATTTTGGCCAAAATGCAAAAAAAAAAAATGTATTAATTTTTTTTCAACCCTTCTGACAATGTATTTTTTTTTTACTACCACAAAAAAAATAAGAGTACAAAAGTGTAAAAAGCCACAAAAAGTATCAACAGGCTTAAGGGGGCCATCTTGCCCCACCCTAACCTATAATGAAGCTCCATCGATATCGGTCCATCATACAAACATAAATATATAATTCTGAATTGATGCGCCGGATGTGGAGGCGAAAATGTCGAAATGAGGACGATCTGGAGAAAAAAGCAAGCGGAACATAGAGAAGGTTAGAAAAGAGTGGGTGATTTCTGGCGAGGAAGAGTGGGTTGAAATCTTACCGGCTGATAGTCGAATATAGATGGGTCATTCCATGTCAAATCGACCAATTTCGTTTTCAATAAAACAAAGTTCTGATGAAGAAAAAAAAATAAAAATTTTTTTTTCGAAAGTTATTCAGAATTCGAAATTTCACGATTTTTCAAATCTGTCAAGTTTATTTTTTAACTATCTTGAAAATCATTATAGTTGCGAAAAATTGTACTGAATTCGCTACGAAAAAAAAAAATATTCCGAAAAATTTTTTTGAAAAATGATGATTTTGGAGAATTTTGAATTTTCAAAAATCGCAAAAATCCATGTTCCAGATTTTATTTTTGATTTCATTTTTTTAATATAACACCTTGTACCGATCTTAAAAGATCCTGAAAATTTTAGGATGGTGCGTTTTTGTTTCAAAAATATAAATTTTTGAATTTTTGTAAAAAAAATTTTTTTTTTCAAATTGTCTTTAATTGAAATTTTTAATGCTCAAAATTACAGAATTACATGATTGCTCAACTTCACTTAACGTAGAGGAAAAAATTTTTTTTTTTTACTAAAAAACAAAAGATTTTTTTTTTTTTTAAAAACACACCATCCTGAAAATGTCAGGATCTTTTCAATTCAGTACAAGGTATAATATAAAAAAAAAATTGAACCAAAAATAAAATATGGAACTTGGATTTTCACGATTTTTGAAAAATCAAAATTCTCCAAATACATCATTTTTCAAATTTATTTTTCGGAATATTTTTTTTTTTCGTAGCCCAAAGTATACTCCTGAAAACGAATTCAAAACGATTTTTCGTAACTATAATAGTTTTCGAGATATTTGAAAAATAAACTTGAAAGATTTGAAAAATTGCGAAATTTCAAATTTTGAATAACTTTTGAAAAAAAAAAATTTAATTTTTTTCTTTTGGTAAAACTCCGTTTTATTGAAAACGAAAACTTCTGACGAAATTTCTTCGAAATTGAGAGAGGTCGATTCCAACTCTTGGTCGATTCGACATGGAATGACCCAGTTATTGTGCCAATGCGGTACCTACCTGTATCCACTATATATAGCTATAGAGAAGACATCTCTATCCCGCTGTACCTGCACATATTTAACCATAGCCATATACATATATATATGTACGGGGCGTTCTATCCCAAATCGGACAGTTTGAAAAACTTTTTTTTTATTTCCTCAAACTTTTTATATTTTTTAGTATCCATCAAAAGACCCTTGCTGGTAAATTTTGAGATTTCTTTGATAACCCGTTCAAAAGATATTGAATTAACAAAAAACCGCTAATTTTGCGGTATTTTGGTCATAAGTTCTTCAAAGTTTTTTGGTTGAATTTTTTTGTTTTTTTATGGCCAAAAAAAAAATACAACAAAAATATTCGAAGTGTTTTTAAATGAGTTTTTTGAGTTTTAAACTTTAAATCGAGTGCATATTTTGATTTTTTACAAAATTTTTTTGTTCTAAGCATCTATTTTCTTCGATTTTTGAAAACTAAATTTTTTTTTTCATTTTCAAAGATTTATAAAAAGTGTCAAAATAAATTCCAAATAATGAAAAAAAAATACTATGCAGTAACGAAAATTGATATTCATAATAATTGATAGAAAAAAAAAATTGTTTTCAAAAATTGAAAATAATAGCAGTTATGGAAATCCCACGATCGGACTAGTCTTAAAAGTTGTTGAATGGATAGATGTTGGAAAAAAAAATTTTTTTTTTCAAATCAAAATATACACTCACTTTTAAAAACGCGATTTAAAGATTAAAACTCAAAAAACTCATTTGAAAACACGTCGAATATTTTCGTTGTATTTTTTCTGAAAAGGCGATAAAAAACAAAAAAAAATAATTTAAAAAAAACCGTTAATTTAGACCATTATCAAAGAATTTATGACCAAAATACCAAAAAAACATTATACATACATTATTTTCAAATTTTTTTACCTGGCTAATTTTCAAATTTTGTTAACCAACCGAAAAGAAAAGGTTTTTTTTTTAAATGGCTATAACTTCTTCAAAAATTGACTAATTGGGACGTTATTTTTCAAAATTTTCGCCTTTAAAGGTACTTTCCGAAAAAAATACAAAAAAACTTTAAAGATATTTTTTCACTTTTTTGAAAAAAAAAAAATTTCGAAGATTACCACTTTCGATTTTCATTCTTCCAATTTTTCAAATTCCGAGGTCCTTTATGAATCCCCAAAAATTTCCAGAGTGGTGTTTTGCGAAATAAGCCCAATTGGGAATTTTTTTTTTCAATCGATAAAAAAATAGTAGGAAATATCGACCCACTCCATGTTGGGCGGCATTTTTCCGCAATCGATCAAAGTATTTTTTGAGTGAAAAAAAAAACGAAATGGCGGGCTTCGATAAAAAGATGATTTTTTCTCGAAAAAGTGAACAATTTCATAGATTTCAATATCTCAAACATTTTTTGTATTTTTTTCGAAGAGTACATTTAAAAACGAAAATTTAAAAAAACCGCCCCAATTAGTCAATTTTTGAAGAAGTTATACATTAAAAAAAAGGCTTTTTTTTGGGTTGGGATTTGGGTTGGGAAAATGTTTTCATTGTGTCAGAAATGGAAAACAAAATTTCAGCCAGATCGCGAGGGGTCGGGTTCGAGAGTGGTCGATTTGACATGGAATGCCCCATATAAGTGGCTTTCGCGCAAAGGCCATCGATGGCATCCTTCTCCTGCCACAAGAGCCGGCATACCACACGCTCCAATCCCACCTGATATATATACTCTGGTTTATTCGGCATCTGCGACGCAAAAGGGCGTATGTGCGTGCCATTAAACAGGCCAAATTGGAGTCATCAGTGCCCCTTTTCCGGTCAAAACGAGTCTGATCGCTCGTTGAGCGTCGTCGTCCAACCTTCTCTCTCGAACCTGTACCGCAGGTCGAGGCATTATCCCTCAGGTAAAGGTATCTCGGATGAAAAGGAGTGGGAGAGGGGGGGGGGAGAAAAGACAGAGGGAGGGGGAGGCCGTGATTCGTCCTCGGGAGTCGTTCCATCTCCTTCTCTTTCCCTGTGAATAAGATGAGCACGCACACACACACACACACACACACACACACACCCAAATATATATAAACATATATATATAGATGTAGATATAGTATTGGAGAACCACAGAAGAAGTCTTGAGGGAATTGTGCTTCTCAGTTGCTAGCCGAACCTCGTCGCGCTCGCTTTCACCGCGGGGTCCGCGTTCCCGCGACAGCGATAAAATTCCTATACTTTTATTTATTTGTCAATTTAATCGGTAATCTTCGTCGCGTAGTTGATCAGGATACGAGAGACCGTATCGCAGCTGGTATAAATGTCACATTTGTTCGGTGTTATCTCCCTTTTGTAGTCTGTGATAAGAGGTGTCTGTGTTTGGAGATTAAGTTCCTCGGAAATCCAGTGAGAAAGACCGCACTCGCAACCCAACCGATTTGTAAGTTTAATGTGTAAATTACGGATGTTTAGTAGGGGTGCGCGAAAATCATTCGAATCTAATCGAATCGAATAGTGATGTTCGATTCGAAATTCTAATCGAACATTCGAATTATTTGAACAATTAGCATTATTCGAACTATTCGAACTATTCGAATTATTCGGACAATTCGAATTATTCGAACAATTCGAATTATTCGAATTATTCGATTTATTCGAACTATTCGAACTATTCGAATTATTCGAACTATTCGAATTATTCGATATATTCGAAATATTCGATTCATTCGAATTATTCGATATATTCGAATTATTCGATTCATTCGAATTATTCGATTTATTCGAATTATTCGAATTATTCGATTTATTCGCATTATTCGAACTATTCGAATTATTCAAACTATTCGAATTATTCGAATCTTTCTAACTATTCGAATTATTCGAATCATTCTAACCATTTGAATTGTTCAAACTATTCGAATTTCTCAAATCATTCGAACTATTCAAATTATTCGAACGATTCAAATTATTCGAACTATTCGAATTATTCGAATCATTCGAACGATTTGAATTATTCGAATCATTCAATCTATTCAAATTATTCGAATCATTCGAACTATTTGAATTATTCGAATCATTCGAACTATTCGAATTATTCAAATTATTCGAATTATTCAAACTATTCGAATTATTCGAGTTATTCAAACTATTCGAATTATTCGAACTTTTCGAATTATTCGAATCATTATAACTATCCGAATTGTTCGAACTATTTGAATTATTTGAATCATTCGAACTCTTCGAATTATTCGAATCATTCGAACTATTTGAATTATTTGAATCATTCGAACTCTTCGAATTATTCGAATCATTCGAACTATTTGAATTATTCAAATTATTCGAATCATTCGAACTATTCGAATTTTTCGAATTATTCGAGTATTTCTAACTATTCGAATTATTCGAATCATTCGAACTATTCAAATTATTCGAACGATTCAAATTATTCGAACTATTCGAATTATTCGAATCATTCGAACGATTTGAATTATTCGAATCATTCAATCTATTCAAATTATTCGAATCATTCGAACTATTTGAATTATTCAAACTATTCGAATTATTCGAGTTATTCACACTATTCGAATTATTCGAATCATTATAACTATCCGAATTGTTCGAACTATTTGAATTATTTGAATCATTCGAACTCTTCGAATTATTCGAATCATTCGAACTATTTGAATTATTTGAATCATTCGAACTCTTCGAATTATTCGAAGCATTCGAACTATTTGAATTATTCAAATTATTCGGATTATTCAAACTATTCGAATGATTCGAACTATATTATTCGAACTATTCGAATTATTTGAACTATTCGAATTATTCGAACGATTCGAACTGTTCGAACTATTCGAATAATTCGAAGTGTTTAAATAATTCGAACTATTCAAGCTATTCGAATTATTCGATTCGATTCGTGTCAAATAATTCGTAAATTCGAATATTCGCATACTCTTAATGTTTAGTTATTTCGTGTACAGTCGCGCGGGGAGATCAACGCGCGGAAAGGCGACCGTGAACTCTAACCGGACTCGCGGTTCACCAATCGTTGAACTTTTCCCTCACTTTACCTTTGTATATGTATGAATTACCGTTCGACATCGGAAGGTTCGAACTCTTGGCCGGATTCACGAGGCAATGCGGATGAGTCCGTAAATATCGTCCGGCCAAGGTTTTTCATGGAAATTGATTTTTCTATTTTAGAAGGTTGAAACGGTTCATACTGAGGCTTAATTAGGGCTAGAGATTATTTCCAAATATTCTTATATTTATAATTTTAAAAATTGAGTTTGAAACTTGATGCAGAATGGATGATGTTTGCTGCGATTGAATTAAGAAAAATAATTTTGAAATTCATTTTTAGTGCGAGGCACGTTTTGTTTGGGCATTTTCAATCCCATGTCTTTATAATAGAGATTTTTATTTTTGACAATTTTTCAGAATGAATGAACTTTTTAAATAAGCAAACTTTTATGGACTTGAAGTTTCTAATGTCTGGATGAACGGAAAAAAACCGAAAATTTTATTTTTTTGAAAAACAGTTTTGGGGCTCGTTGATACTTTGGAATTTATCGTTGAAAAATCTTTCAATTTCTTAAATTATTATTCATCGAGTATTTAGCTTTTTTCATTAAAAAATATATTTGACGGATTTTCGTAGAGTTTTAATTCAGAATAGTCCGCAAATTTTTCTCGACTGTACTTATTCCGTGCTAACTTTAACGTTAACTTTAAAACGATTTTTCAAAAATTTTTTCTGGAAAGACATTTCAATTTATTAACGTATAAATTTGTATACGTATTTCTGGAACTTTTGCGTATAACCCCTTAATCTTGGCGGATAATCTCGTAATGAGATTTCACGCAATAAACGTCGCTAAATTATAACTTACAACAAAAATTTCTTAAAACTCGGTAATCATGCCAAGGACGAGAACTTCTTACTCAATATCTCGGCACAAATTTATAAAAGGGAAATTACCTCTGCGGTATTTGTCAGATAAGAAATTACACGTCTGTGGCTTTTCATCTCCAGCTGCTTTATAAGCATTCATATATATAGAAGATAAATTCTAATATCAGTGAAGAAAACTGCACGGCTTTCTGGAAGGTTTGCCTTTCAGTGGCGTCCGTGAATTTTCCCACAAGTCTTTGCTGGAATGGGAATAAGTGTAGTGCCAGATTACATCAGGATTATACGAAAATACGAGAGTGAAGATACATGCATTAATAAAGGAACACAATCTGCATATAGAGGGTGTCCTTGAGGTGAAGGTCAATATCTTGCGGGTAGATTCGTGACGTTGTATCGAGTAGAAAAGTCCTTTGCCATTTTTTGGTATCTTGAACCCTTGAATTGTTATCGATTTTTTTAAATCAGCCAATGAGATGCGTCCGAGGCGTAATCCCGCCAGCCCATTTCATTGGCTGATGCAAAAAATCGATAACTATTCAGGGCTTCAAAATAGCGAAAAATGGCAAAGGACTTTTCTCTTCGATTTTACGTGACGAATCTACCCTCACAGTATTGACCTTCATCCCTGGAACATCCTGTATATATTCATCCATGGAGTGAGAAGTGCGGTGCGGGAGGATAGTTTCGTTTATGCTCACTCGCGGCATTTCGGCAAGCGACTGTGCAATTTGGCCCGAGATCCGAGTCTCTTCCTCCCGCCCCTCCCTTTTACCCTCAGCCCTTCCGATGCAGATTCGGTCTTTCCTCTTTCATCGTTGCCGCTTAAGGGTAGGTGTGCAAACTGTTATAACCTCTTTCCACATGTATAATACCTGTGGACCTGTGGACCTCGACGAGACTCAATGACGAGATTCTCATATTCTCGAGATTTTGCCGAACGACAATGGCGGGAATTAAGAAGCGGGAAAGAGGAACCGAGGGATTGGTAGACCAGTGCGACGAAAGTTTCAGGGATAAGAGAGAAAAAGAAGGGTTGTTACAGGGTATTAAAAAATGTTTCTTTAGCGACTCGAGATCCTTTCTCTCCATTATCGTCCTGATTATCGCTTCCTGAAAGGAAAGCACCGGGACATAATTTTTTACACGCTGGTTATATCCCATTCTTACCTCATTCTCTCACTTTTCATTATTCCCGCAAAAGCACGTGCTTATGGAGACATTAAGGGGTTATACGCAGTCAGGATTTTCCGAAACATAGATTTTTTTATTTTACTTTTGTAATGTACATATATTACATTGCAAATATATTACATATATTGTCTTTCCACAAAAAATTCCAGACTGCGCATAACCCCTTAATGGCTACACAAACGTCGTCGAGAATGTCTTTCTCTCACAGATTATACAAGAAGCTTGTCAGATCATTTAGTTTTGCGACGCGATGCGCGGTTGTGAGCGAGATAAGATATTGTTACAGCGATATGATTTCGGTCTCTCGCCTTCGTTTCATACAGATATATATATGCTCGTCATGGTCGTTTGGTTCACGACGAGAGATTTTCGCGCGTGTGAGGCTTGACTTCCGGCTCCGCCGCGGAAAGTTTACAGGCTGGCTTATCCGCGAGAAAGTACATAACCTCCACGAGAGTTTCATGTAAAGGGTGTCTCAAGGGTAAAGGTCAATACCGTGAGGGCAGATTAGTGACGTAAAATCGAGTAGAAAAGTCCTTCACCATTTTTTGATATTTTGAAACCCTGAATAGTTATTGGATTTTTAAATCAGCCAATGAGATGCGCCCATCGAGATGAGCCGTAATCCCGGCAGCTCATTTCATTGGCTGATTTAAAAAATCAATAACAATTCAGGGCTTCAAGATATCGAAAAATGGCAAAGGACTTTTCTACTCGATACAACGTCACGAACCTAACCTCACGGTTTGACCTTCACCCCTGGGACAACCCTGTATAAACGGGTTAGCGAGAGGGTTGAGGGTTGACAAAGGAGGGAGGGAAGAGCAGGAGGAATATCGCGTTAACGTCCGAGCTTAACGGGGCCAAAGCCACCGTGGAAAGTAGCGGGGAATGCTGTTCGAGGTGAAGAAGAGCCGGTGGAAAATGGGCGAGAGGGAGCGAAAATGTTCGCCGTGTGGATTATCTCACGTGATGCACCGGAAGTCGTGCGCAACCTCGCTGAGAGCGGCCAGAAAACACGCGGCGACCGGAAATGGGGCGTCACGTTGCAACGCGCAAAGATTCTTATATTTTTCGCCATTTCTCTCCTCGATGCTTTTGCCTCCCCCGCCCCAACCCCATTTTACCACTATTATCGTCACTTTTTCGACCGGGGCTTCGAAGCATTTTTTCCCGCCGAGCTTTTTTCCCTTCCGGTTACGAGACCGTAGGAACGCCATAAAAAAAGAGAGATATTTAGTTGGATCCCGGGAAATACAACTTTTTGCTGACTCCATTCAATGCCGAATTGAATTGAATACATATGATTCTTTTTACCATGGGAAGGTAAAAAAAATTGTTGACTTTTTTTCCTTTGGGTTGAATCCTGCGCAGAAAAATGTCATGTGACAAATTTAATTAAAGTTCGTTTTTGATAATTTTTTTTCTGGCATGAATGCATTCAAGATTTCAATCATGAATAGAATCGAGAGAATATTTTTCTCTCTCACGAGAAAAATATTGCAGCTTTGAAGTTGGAAATTATTGCGTGAATACTACAGAGGGATTCATATTCGTGAGGTAGAGATTTGAAACAAATTTTCCTGGAAAACATTTTCGTGATTTTGCGGATATTGTGAGATATGAGCTTGGATTTTTTGGATTGATTCAAAAAGAAAAAAAAAAGAAAACGAATTAAAAGTTAATTCATGATTTTCAACAGTAATGATGATCAACAATTAATTCAACAATTAATGATGATCAACAGTATTTTTTCAATTATTCATTTTTTTAACCGTATAAATTGGTGTTAATAATTATCATTGAAAAAAGTAGGGGTGCGCGAATAGCATTCGAATCGAATTGAATCGTGATATTTGATTCGAAATGCAAATCGAGTATTCGAATTATTCGAATTATTCGAGCTCGATCGTAACACGAATTATTTGAATTATTTGAATTATTTGAATTATTCGAATTATTTGAATTATACGAACCATTCGAATTATTCGAATTATCCGAACCATTCGAATTATTTGCATTATTCGAACCATTCGAATTATTTGAATTATTCGAACCATTCGTATTATTCGAATGATTCATATTATTCAAACCATTCGAATTATTCGAATTATTCGAGCCATTGATATTATTCGAACCATTCAAACAATTCGAACCATTCGAATTATTCGAATGATGTAAATAAAAATAAAAAAATCCCCTATGAAATGCCCTAATAAAAAAAATCACAGTCGCCCTGGAGTCGGTAAGGAAGGGATTACAGGATTAAAGACCCGGGAACTAGTAATCTGATAGAATTGTGAAGTAGGAGAGCTGTTTACTGGAAGACTTGTTTGTTGCTAGTGATATTAAGGTAGTGTTCCATTGTGGCAGAGAAGTATTTCTGGCAGACAAATTAATGCTAGAGTTGTAAATATGCTGTCGGAAAACTGTTTTCCATAATTAAGGATGCACGTTGCACTGCCACATGCATCCTTGCAACGATTCCAGCGTATATCCGTACTTTATCGTTCCGTTTCTATCTCTGCGAGCTTTCGACATCTAATATATATGCTCCGGTGTAACCTTACACATCGTTCGCGCGTTAACAGACAAGAATGAAGATCTATCTGCGTTGAAAGAGGGAGATTGCGCGATTTTACACGCTCAACGCAAACACCGGCCATTATTTTATCGCAAATGGACGACGATGATCGTACATGGCAACAAAAAAGACTGGGATCGTTCGTCGATCTGCCGCGTATCCAATCGCAATTACGCAGGATACGTTTTCTTTGTCATATAACATCACGGTACGCAAACAACGTCATCCAACACATGAGTGACGTGATTTCAGAACGCATTTGGCGTTGTACTTTATTCGCGAAATCGCGATTCGAATCCAGCGTAGAGTCAGCTTACGCATCGGTCATGATACGTACAGATGTCTTCATGCGCGATGTAAACGCATCGAGGAACATCGAGTCCATCTTTTCTCATTGGTTCAGAGCACTTGTAGGAAAGAGGTACAAGTGTGGGTCATGAATTTGACGAATTACAACGACAAAAAAAAATAATTGCCAAAGTATTGACGCGGGCTCCTCCGGTTGCAGGATTTATGTTATAATACCAAAAGCATTGGGTTCTATTGGTTATTTCTTGGAAACTAGACGGTAAATCATCCTGATTTTTTTCCACGTCATTCGTGACATCTTGTTCGAGCTTCCCTCAGTTTTTGATCAACCTCGTAATTTTTGTTTTGGCGGTAGACTGAAAAAAGGACCGATGCACTATGCGTTTCCAATGCCTTACGTGTTAATTAAGCCAACTTTGAGTGTGAATATCTCGGGTTCGGGACCGTCAAACTTGTTTAAACTCTGCAGACGTTTGGATAACATATTAAGTAACCTGTATGCCAAATTTCAACCATTTCTAAATTAAACGAAATTTATGTTATAATATAAAAACCGTTGGGTTCTAATGGTTATTTCTTGGAAACTAGACGGTAAATCATCCTGATTTTTTCCCACGTCATTCGTGACAACTTGTTCGAGCTTCCCTCAGTTTTTGATCAACCTCGTAATTTTTGTTTTGGCGGTAGACTGAAAAAAGTACCGATGCACTATGCGTTTCCAATGCCTTACGTGTTAATTAAGCCAACTTTGAGTGTGGATATCTCGGGTTCAGGACCGTCAAACTTGTTTAAACTCTGCAGACGTTTGGATAACATATTAAGTAACCTGTATGCCAAATTTCAACCATTTCTAAATTAAACGAAATTTATGTTATAATATAAAAACCGTTGGGTTCTAATGGTTATTTCTTGGAAACTAGACGGTAAATCATCCTGATTTTTTTCCACGTCATTCGTGACATCTTGTTCGAGCTTCCCTCAGTTTTTGATCAACCTCGTAATTTTTGTTTTGGCGGTAGACTGAAAAAAGTACCGATGCACTATGCGTTTCCAATGCCTTACGTGTTAATTAAGCCAACTTCGAGTGTGGATATCTCGGGTTCAGGACCGTCAAACTTGTTTAAACTCTGCAGACGTTTGGATAACTTATTAAGTAACCTGTATGCCGAATTTCAACCATTTCTAAATTAAACGAAATTTATGTTATAATATAAAAACCGTTGGGTTCTAATGGTTATTTCTTGGAAACTAGACGGTAAATCATCCTGATTTTTTTCCACGTCATTCGTGACATCTTGTTCGAGCTTCCCTCAGTTTTTGATCAACCTCGTAATTTTTGTTTTGGCGGTAGACTGAAAAAAGGACCGATGCACTATGCGTTTCCAATGCCTTACGTGTTAATTAAGCCAACTTTGAGTGTGAATATCTCGGGTTCGGGACCGTCAAACTTGTTTAAACTCTGCAGACGTTTGGATAACATATTAAGTAACCTGTATGCCAAATTTCAACCATTTCTAAATTAAACGAAATTCATGTTATAATATCAAAACCGTTGGGTTCTAATGGTTATTACTTGGAAACTAGACGGTAAATCATCCTGATTTTTTTCCACGTCATTCGTGACATCTTGTTCGAGCTTCCCTCAGTTTTTGATCAACCTCGTAATTTTTGTTTTGGCGGTAGACTGAAAAAAGTACCGATGCACTATGCGTTTCCAATGCCTTACGTGTTAATTAAGCCAACTTTAAGTGTGAATATCTCGGGTTCGGGACCGTAAAACTTCTTTAAACTCTGCAGACGTTTGGATAACATATTAAGTAACCTGTATGCCAAATTTCAACAATTTCTAAATTAAACGAAATTTATGTTATAATATCAAAACCGTTGGGTTCTAATGGTTATTTCTTGGAAACTAGACGGTAAATCATCCTGATTTTTTTCCACGTCATTCGTGACAACTTGTTCGAGCTTCCCTCAGTTTTTGATCAACCTCGTAATTTTTGTTTTGGCGGTAGACTGAAAAAAGTACCGATGCACTATGCATTTCCAATGCCTTACGTGTTAATTAAGCCAACTTTGAGTGTGAATATCTCGGGTTCGGGACCGTCAAACTTGTTTAAACTCTGCAGACGTTTGGATAACATATTAAGTAACCTGTATGCCAAATTTCAACCATTTCTAAATTAAACGAAATTCATGTTATAATATCAAAACCGTTGGGTTCTAATGGTTATTACTTGGAAACTAGACGGCAAATCATCCTGATTTTTTTCCACGTCATTCGTGACATCTTGTTCGAGCTTCCCTCAGTTTTTGATCAACCTCGTAATTTTTGTTTTGGCGGTAGACTGAAAAAAGTACTGATGCACTATGCGTTTCCAATGCCTTACGTGTTAATTAAGCCAACTTTGAGTGTGAATATCTCGGGTTCGGGACCGTCAAACTTGTTTAAACTCTACAGACATTTGGATAACATATTAAGTAACCTGTATGCCAAATTTCAACCATTTCTAAATTAAACGAAATTTATGTTATAATATCAAAATCGTTGGGTTCTAATGGTTATTTCTTGGAAACTAGACGGTAAATCATCCTGATTTTTTTCCTGGTCATTCGTGACATCTTGTTCGAGCTTCCCTCAGTTTTTGATCAACCTCGTAATTTTTGTTTTGACGGTAGACTTGAAAACGTACCTTTGCACCATGCGTTTCCAATGCCTTACGTGTAAATTAAGCCAACTTTGAGTGTGGATATCTCGGGTTCGGGACCGTCAAACTTATTTAAACTCTGCAGACGTTTGGATATCATATTAAATAACCTGTATGCCAAATTTCAGCCATTTCTTAACCCTGAAATGGTAACGTCTTTTTCGGCACCTTGAAATGGTAACGGGGGGTCGCTCGTGCCTGGCGCTTCAAAAAGTGTTCTAAAGTGCCTTAAAAAATTCCGCAAAATTCATGAAATTTCATCAACTATCCTAGAATAAGGACGAATCACTATATTACTGATTTGATCATTAGTTCACACAATATGTCCATATCAACAAAGGAAGTTAGCAAGGGCAGACGGTTTGCGCTGGGCACGAGTGACCCCCCGTCACCATTTAAGGGTCAATTCAACGACCTCACGGAGGAACTACCTTAAATCATACTTTACAAAATCATACGTATCATGCAGTTGCATATAAAATGGTTGTTTAAAATAAAATCTTTCAAAACATTCCTCATCGATGTTTATGTCTCACGATGCAATTTATATTTTGAGAGAATTCTCGCTGCCAATGAGTTTGATCGGCTGCATGGATTTCGTGCATCGATTTTCCGTAATTTTTTTTTTTTTTTTCATTCGCATGCTCTCACTCGTTACTCTTATCCGGTAGTTTTCGTTCCACGGTCTGCAGTAAGCTGTTGGCGGTAATCCAAAAAGTGCGACTCTTTTTCTCATGAGCCTTTCGTTTCGTATGTGCGCGAATTTTCTCCCACTCTCTCTTTCACCCCCCCCCCCCCCCCCACTTTCCTCGTCGTGATTTATGTACGGCAAAAGACCGGCACGAAAAATCGGTAGCAGACCGGTCGAGCGCACCAGCAGTTGTTTGTTCTTTTCCTCGCTCGCCGTATACTTTTATTTTCAAGTCGAAGTGCCCCACGAGGCATTTCAATATAGGGGAGGGTGGGGCACGACGGCCCCCATAATTTTTTTTTGTTTCTCGTCAATTTTTGTTAAATTGGATGTATGGACTTATTTTTAGGCCGATCCGCGATACCTGGGGCAGAATGGACCACCCTAAGAAATTAGGTCAGATTTTTTTTCGTCTTTTTTATTATGATGAATTTGATGCATGCACCATTCTTAGGCCGATGCACTACATCCGGAGTAAGATGAACCATAAGAAAAAATTCGAAAAAATTTTTTTTTAACAAAATTGAAGAATTTCTAAAAGAAAACAAAATTATGTATTATATAAAAAAATTTTTTAAAAATTGTTTGGGTTAAAAAAAAATAGTTAAAAAATATAGAAATTATTTATTACTTAAAGAACTTTTCATTGATCTAAAAAAAAAGTTGGAAAAAATCATTTTTCCGATTGGGGCCGTTTTGCCCCACCCTCCCCTACAGCTGATGCTCGGAGGGAGGTGCTCGATTGCCGTGTCAATAGTTTGTGAGATTCTTTTGCATAGAGCCACTTTTTTTTTTACCTCCGCGAAATTGGCTCTCCTCGATGTCGTCGTCGTTGATAAAGAGAGATCGGGGAATGAAAAAGTTTTCGTACCCCGATTATTCCGCATCGAACGCCGAGTTTTCAGTGTTTCTTTCCATTTTCCTCATCAATACTATAATACAGAGATGCCGACTGGTCAAAAAAATTTCTCCTAGCCCATTTCACAATCCCCTAAATTCAAACTAAAATACCCTAACTTTAAACGTGATGAAGATTTTAATCACTTAATACAGGTTCATTTAGTAATATCTTATTGCTTAGCATAATTCGAATGGTTCGAATAATTCGAATACCTCGGATAATTCGAATAACTCGAATAATTCGAATAACTCGAATGGTTCGAATAACTCGAATGGTTCGAATAACTCGAATGGTTCGAATAATTCGAATTCTTTGAATAATTCGAATAATTCGAATGGTTAGAATAATTCGAATTCTTTGAATAATTCGAATAATTCGAATGGTTCGAATATTTCGAATAATTCGAATGGTTCGAATATTTCGAATAATTCGAATGGTTCGAATAATTCGAATAATTCGCATGGTTAGAATAATTCGAATTCTTCGAATAATTCGAATGGTTCGAATATTTCGAATAATTCGAATGGTTCGAATAATTCGAATGGTTCGAATAATTCGAATAATTCGAATAATTCGAATGGTTCGAATAATTCGAATAATTCGAATAATTCGAATGGTTCGAATAATTCGAATTCTTTGAATGATTCGAATTCTTTGAATAATTCGAATAATTCGAATGGTTAGAATAATTCGAATTCTTTGAATAATTCGAATAATTCGAATGGTTCGAATATTTCGAATAATTCGAATGGTTCGAATATTTCGAATAATTCGAATGGTTCGAATATTTCGAATAATTCGAATGGTTCGAATAATTCGAATAATTCGCATGGTTAGAATAATTCGAATTCTTCGAATAATTCGAATGGTTCGAATATTTCGAATAATTCGAATGGTTCGAATAATTCGAATGGTTCGAATAATTCGAATTCTTTGAATAATTCGAATAATTCGAATAATTCGAATGGTTCGAATAATTCGAATAATTCGAATAATTCGAATAATTCGAATGGTTCGAATAATTCGAATTCTTTGAATGATTCGAATAATTCGAATAATTCGCATGGTTAGAATGATTCGAATTCTTCTAATATTTCGAATAATTCGAATGGTTCGAATATTTCGAATAATTCGAATGGTTCGAATAATTTGAATGGTTCGAATAATTCGAATTCTTTGAATAATTCGAATAATTCGAATGGTTCGAATAATTCGAATTCTTTGAATAATTCGAATAATTCGAATGGTTCGAATAATTCGAATGGTTCGAATAATTCGAATGGTTCGAATAAATCGAATGGTTCGAACATTTCGAATAATTCGAATGGTTCGAATAATTCGAATAATTTGAATATTCGATTCAAATGCTATTCGCACACCCCTAAAAAAACCCCAAGTTGGCATCACTGTTACAATAGTCGCCGATGCAGCAAATGCATTAATTTGGTATTGTTGGAAAGCGTCGAGCAAAATTAGGCAACTCCGATGTTGGGGCAGAAAGAAAGAAGGACGGAGAGATGCGCTCGAGTTACGCTGTCAATTATCCACGCGCGATCCAGCGAGGCGTTAATTGCGAAAGTGGTTTGCGCTATTCGTGACGAACGCCATCTGTCGTGGTCCTCTCGCTCTCGTATCTGCATCTCCAACCGTGTTTTAAAATATACACGTATATATTAAAAGTGAGATAAGTCAGGCGTGATGTTGCCGTAATTCGAAATAGCGGCGAGACGAGAGAGCGCTTTTAACGCTGGCTTTTCCTATATCTGGAATCTCTCGTCACTGTCGTCATTAACTTCGAGACCGGGAGGACGAAAAAGAAAAGCCTTTCATTTGGCAATCCAACAGTCTCGTGGCTAAATACACAGTGAAGATGCTCTTGCGAATTCATCGGACAAGATAAACCGCGTTTAAGTCTGTGAGAAAATTTGCATCCCTCTCTCTCTCTCTTTCTAGCGAAAGATCACTGAAGATCATGAGAAAGATCAGACGAAGATCCGCGTTGATCGATGAAAAAAGCTTGATCTCTGCTGAAGTACGATTGAACAATGAGACGCCATTTTTTCTGGGTTTTCCAGATTGATTTTCCAGGATTTTGGAAATTCGTTCTCACTTCTATAATAATCACGGTTTAGGAATGAATCCAAAGTTATTATCCAAATTTATAATCATCGCCCCACACGGAACCGAGTGTCCATTGGACGTCCATCGATGATCCATAGATCCTTAAGGGCGGGGTAAAGTTAATTCGGCGAAAAAAGGCACGTATTTAAGATTTTTTTTTGGCGTAACGGATAGTGTTCGTTTATTGAAAAATTTACATATAATGAAGTAACATTTGAACAACATTCTCCCAAATTTGCATTGCAAAATATTCAAAATTGAGCGAGTGAGAATTAAACCCCGGAGGCGCCTCGAAAAAAAGTTGGTTTGCGGTGTACACCATAACTCGCAACAGAATCGTCTGAAACAAAAAAATCAAAATGCATTTGTCAAAGGAGATGTTTCTCGAGGTAATGACGGGAGGATTTTTTTTTCGATTTTTCGATTTCGTAGCACTCGGGAGCCAAAAACCCGATTTTCGCTAAAAAAAAATCGGCTATTTTGTTGTTGGAAAATTAGTAATTATTAAAAAAAAAACAAAAAAGCTCTCGACAATACCTGGTGAATTATGTGAAGAAGTACCGTGCAAAATGTCAAAGCGATTGGTCCAGTAGATTTTGAGTTATCGTGTACACGGACTTCAAATATGACAAGTCTCAGAAAAACGGTTTGAAAAACGCAGAAAAGTTTGGTTGCTTAACGCTCATTGCACATAAGTTTGAGAACACTTCTCGATTGCATAAAAATCTGAGAAAATTCATGCATATCAAAGGTACTCGAAAGATTAATTTTGCATAATAATAATTCCAAAATGTTATTAACAAAATGATGAAAAAACAACAGCGCGCCGCGCAGCTGCCGCCCAGGTCTAAAACCCGGTATGGAGCAATAGACGCTCAAATACTCATAACTTCGTCAATTTTACTCCGATCGACTTGAAATTTTAACACAATATTCTTGAGATATTATGCATTCATTTAAAAATTTAAAAAAAAATGAAAAAAAATTTTTAAATACTTTTCCCCGCCCTTAACACGTCTACATCCATGGTGGACGTAATGCGGACATACAATGAACATTAGGGCGATTTTTTTTTCGACTTTTTTAAATTTTCATCCCTCCCCACCTAAAATGCTGTTGCATATGTCTAAAAGAAACTACCCTGAAAGTTACAGCCCTTAATATTAATATTAAGTACTCGCCCTTCGCGTGAAAAGATTTCCCATCTAAAATACACGTAAATAAAAAACTTTTTTCTTCAAATTGCTATAACTCCGCGGCATTTTATGCTATTATATTGTTCTTGGTCGCAACTTACGCAGAATTGAACGTTCTTCAAAAGTGTCCTGAGCAGCATAAGTGTAATTTACACTGGTGAGATGGTACGAGTCACTAAAGTTGATTTTGACCCACACTTCTCGTTTTTTTGCTGTTATTTTTGAAATGATCAGCGTTATCGAAAAATTGCAAAGGAAAGTTTTGTTGGAAATTTAATTTCCTACAAAAAAGGTCCTTTAGACCTACTTGAGAAAATTGATATTTCTTGAGATATTGAACCTTAATTTATTTGCGGTATAAAATTTTTACGGTTTATCGAACCAAAAGTTCTTAATTGTTGATATTCCATATCATTTCGCCACTGGTGATATGATATGTGATATGGTGATATGATATAGAATATCAAAAAATTGAAACTTTTGGTTCAATGAACCATAAAAATTGTATACCAAAACCAAGTTAAGGTCCAATATCTCAAGAAATATCAATTTTCGCAAGTAGGACTCAAAAACTTTAGAGTTTAGGAGAAAATGTCAAGTATGAAAAAAGTAGCGTACGTATACATGGAATCGTCTGGAATTATTTCAGAATTTTCCCACGAATTTTTTTTTTAACTACTTTTGCTCGAAAATCTGACGATGAAAAGACCCAAAATTGTATCTCATTAAAATTTCCGTACTTCGTGATACAATAAAAATTTGAAAAAATTTAACAACATTTGTCATGCTATGAACAACAATTATCAATAATAATATTGCCCAAAAGTTATTAATAAATTGTTTAAACAATTGTTAATGACTTTTGCCAATGACTATACTTTTGTCAATGACTGTACGCCAAGAAACTTAGTCCAAGAATCTAGGATATTAAGGTAAAGTGAGAAGCCCGAAAATTCTTTTTTTCAAAATGTCTCTCCGTTTACTTGAATTTCCGATAAAAAAAATTTTAGTGTCCAGTTTTGGCTTCCAGAATTTTTTTCTCGACGCACAATCTAATCGCTAAAAACAGTATTTTTAGATGAAGAGTAACGAGTTTATACTATGCTTACTTCACTAGCTGCGTAATTTTATGGTCCATTTTGCCCCCTCCTCCCTTTACCCTAAATTATTTGACGTGTTTCTTGGCCCAAAACGACGATGTTGGACCAATTTCTTCGAGGAAAATACGCAGTAATAACAAGATTCATGAGTGAACGTAGTGAAATTTCCTTGGGTCGTTATTATCGGTAGGAAATCTCTCGGATAACGATTATATCCCGCTGTCAAGAAACATCGCCACTATGAATATTCCTCGGCCCATTAAGAATGTATGTTTGTACAGTCCCAGCCAAAAATTGTATTTTATCGAAATTTTCGTACTTCGTGACACAATAAAAATCTGAAAAAAATCAGCAACATTTGGCATGACATAAACAACAATTATCCCCGTAGTAAAAAACTCCATTCGTCGCCATTGAAAAATCCCCATTCATTCCCCATTGCCAAAATAACCAATAGAGATGAATGCCGAATTGCCTAAGGGGATTTTCGCCATTGAATTCCCCATTTGAAACGGAATGGGGATTATCTAATGAGGATTCAATGGAGACAATCCCCTTAGGCAATTCGGCATTCATCCCCATTGGTTATTTTGGCAATGGGGAATGAATGGGGATTTTTCAATGGCGATGAATGGAGTTTGTACTATACGAAAGAATCTCCATTGCTGTTCGCCACTCATTCCCCATTGCCCACAAAACCAATGGATATGAATGTCGAATTTTCTAAGGACATTTTCGCCATTAAATTCCCCATTTGAAACGGAATGGGGATTATCCCATGGGGATTCAATGGAGACAATCTCCCTAGTGAATTCGCCATATTCACCTCTATTGGTTTTTGTGGGCAATGGGGAATAAATGGGATCATCAATGGAGATTCTTTCATATGATTGCTATATATACATGGAATTACGCATTAAATAATCAAGTAAGTTATCAGTAAGTAAGGTTAATCATAATGCTAATATTAGCATAACGACCAATAATTATATCACATATCATATATAGCAATCATATATATATATATATATATATATATATATATATATATATATGTATATATATATATATTACATTTAATAGAAATTATTGAAGCTCAGAATTGAGAAAATAGATTGTAAGTGTATTCAGATGACGATTGATAATGAAAGTATATACGTTTCTCCTCTCACAAATCGAGATGAGAGGGACTGATAAAATTATGTGTATATGTTAAAAATAAACGGTTTTAAAAATCATTTATCCCAAACGTACGCGCACTTGATGAGCAGTATATAATATATTTTTTTTAAATATATTATATTATATTTTATTTTAAACTATTATATTATATTTTAAACTGATTGACCATCGATATAATCATCAGCATTTATTACAATTGAAGAAAATATTTGGTTCATATATGAGAATCAGCGACATCTACTCTTACTTAATTTTATTAATTCACCGCCGTTTGAGAAATATCGCATTCGGAAAAATTCTCATCGATCGATGGGTTCAATTGTTCTGCATTGAACCTCGAATATGGATTGCAACATCGTTGACGAATGCTGCTCATCATTCGATCGGTCGTCAATGAAGTGACATTATTGATAAATGTTGATCATTGTATAATTCGTAGTTACTTATTATTCAATGGGTATCCTTGGTAAATGCTGATCATTTCATCGTTAGCCGCATTTGGGTTCCAATGAACATCTGTGGGAAATGCTGATCTTTCAGTTCATCTGCATTGACTTTCCAATGGACATCATTGGGTAAAGCGGATCATTTCGTTCATCAGCATTTACCTTCCCATGGACACCATTGGGCAATGCTGATCGCTCGATACATCCGCATTGGCTTTCCAATGAGCATCATTGAGCAATGATGATCATTCGATTCATCCGCATTGGCTTTCCAATGAGCATCATTGAGTAATGATGATCATTCGATTAATCCGCATTTGATGTTCAATGGATACCCATTCACTGATCAATGGTCAGCCCTGTACGCCATTGACAAATGCGGAAATCTCAACGGGTCCCCATTCATTGTCCAATGGAGTCGTATGAGGACCATTGGTTGCCATTGGCGATTCAATGGAGTTTTTTACTACGGGTCAATAATAATATTGCCCAAAAGTTATTAATAAATGGTTTAAACAAATAATTATTCAACAATTTTTCGGTAAGTTCTTTTTTTTCGTATTTCAGAATGTTGTTTATAATATTTCAAAATGGAGAAAAAATTCTGAAAAAATTCATGCGCGTTCAGAAAAATTGACGCATTCGATTTGTTTGAGAAAAAAAAAACTTACCAAAAAATTGTCGAATAATTATTTATTTACACAATTTATTATTAACTTTCGGGCGATACTATCATGGATAATTGTTGTTTATGGCATGGCAAATGTTGCTGCATTTTTTCAGGCTTTTTTTTTATCACGAAGTACGGAAATTTCAACAAAATACAATTTTTGGCTGGGACTGTACGCAATAAATCCTTAACAACGCTTAGACAACGCATACCTCGTTAACGAAGATCCGATGCGCGAGCTCGCGCCTCTCATCGTTAAAAAAAAAAAAAAAAAAAAACTTTCACAATTGGAAATAACACGTAAATACATAAAAACGATTTCACGGAGGAATACCGGTTATGCATGAGTATTTATTTATTTATATACTTTTTATTTCAAATCCGACGACGATGAGGATCTCGCCAGAAGGATTCTCGAGACCTCTGAGCTCAGAACGTTTCATTTCTCCAAGATAATTATCACTATCGTCGTATATATAATAGTCGGTACAAAGTACCATTAATTTTCTCACCGATCGTGGCATCTATTTGAGACCTTATGAATTGTAAGTGTAGTCTCTCGATCGACACTTATCCTTTCAAAAGGCGGCTATTAGCGCTTGAAACATCGGTGTTCGAGACGCTGAATGTCCCGTTTGTTATTACGCTTTCAAAATTTTAATATAAACTCGCGCTGTAAACGTCGCTCGAAGGAATTCTCTAATAGGATTTTATTGGATAACACTAGGATTATCCTGGACGTAACTCTTTTTTTTTTGCACTATTTGCAATGTGGACTCGAAACAAAAAAGTTTGAAGCTTCATAATTTCTTTAATATCGATATTGCGCAAACTTTGTCTCTGAAATTCTTGAATTCTTGATAGAGAAGAGAAATGGGTCAAGCGTTGAGGCTGGGGTAAG
The DNA here is from genome assembly GCA_946863875.1 of Alloplasta piceator. Classification (NCBI taxonomy): domain Eukaryota; kingdom Metazoa; phylum Arthropoda; class Insecta; order Hymenoptera; family Ichneumonidae; genus Alloplasta; species Alloplasta piceator. The sequence goes on along the minus strand of OX333077.1, from coordinate 38,634,341 downwards.
ATGACCCACCTAAGTTGGTTGATACTTTTTGTGGCTTTCAACCACCAAATCAGAACTTTTGTTTAGGGGTGTGCGAATATTCGAATTTACGAATTATTCGAGACGAATCGAATTGAATAATTCTTATTGAGTTTCGAGTCGAATAGTTCGAATTATTCGAATAGTTTGAATTATTCGAATAGTTTGAATTATTCGAATAGTTTGAATTATTCGAATAGTTTGAATTATTCGAATAGTTTGAATTATTCGAATAGTTTGAATTATTCGAATAGTTTGAATTATTCGAATAGTTTGAATTATTCGAATAGTTTGAATTATTCGAATAGTTTGAATTATTCGAATAGTTCGAATTATTCGAATAGTTCGAATTATTCGAATAGTTCGAATTATTCGAATAGTTCGAATTATTCGAATAGTTCGAATTATTAGAATAGTTCGAATTATTAGAATAGTTCGAATTATTCGAATAGTTCGAATTTTTCGAATAGTTCGAATTTTTCGAATAGTTCGAATTATTTGAGTAGTTCGAATTTTTCGAATAGTTCGAATTTTTCGAATAGTTCGAATTATTTGAGTAGTTCGAATTATTCGAATAGTTCGAGTTATTCGGATAGTTCGAATTATCCGAATAGTTCGAATTATTCGAATAGTTCGAATTATCCGAATAGTTCGAATTATCCGAATAGTTCGAATTATCCGAATAGTTTGAATTATTCAAATAGTTTGAATTATTCGAATAGTTCGAATTATTCGTATAGTTCAACCTAATCCAATAGTACGAATTATTCGAATAGTTCGAATTATTCGAATAGTTCGAATTATTCGAATAGTTCGAAGTATTCGAATAGTTCGAATTATTCGATTCGATTCGTCTCGAATAGTTCGAATAATTCGTACTATTCGATTGGATTGAACTATTCGAATAGTTCGAATTATTCGATTTGATTCGTCTCAAATAATTCGTAAATTCGAATATCCCCCCCCCTCCTCAATACTAAAATCGATCAGTTTAAGAGCAAAAATAATTATTCGAATAATTCGAATGGTTCGATTAATTCGAATAACTCGAATGGTTCGATTAATTCGAATAACTCGAATATTCGATTCGAATGCTATTCGCACACCCCTACTTTTATTCTATCTTCAACGAATTTATATTTTACCAAATCTAAAAACAAAAACAAAATTCTGGAACATGACGGCCTACCTCTAAAAAATGATTGAATTTTTTTTTATCACACAAGAATTTAAAAATTCATCACACAAAAAAATTTTTTTAAAAATTGTTGAAAAGTTGAAAATAATGGATTGTCATTGTCTTTATTGTAATGGACTTTACTCGGAATTTAAGGAACCATATGGTTTCATCGTCAGTGTAAAAATTTTAAGGGATTGTCTCATGATTCCTGTGCAGATATAGACAAAGATTACTCCGACGAATATATTTGTGATTATTGTAAAAAGTAATTCATTACATTCTTCACGTAATTCAATGTTTCATTCGAAAATTGTAATTTCGTTACGTTTCAAAACAATTATCATAAATCATAATTAATGTTATTGTTTATTTATTTAACGTAAAAAAATAAATAGATTAATTTCCAATCCGTTAAATAATAAATAACTTCTATATTATTCAACTATTATTATTTTTAACCCAAAACAATTATTTTTAAATTTTTTGGATAACAGATAATTTTGTTTAATTTTGAAAATTTTTCATTTTTGTTAAAATTTTTTTTTTTCAAATTATTGTTGATGGTTCATTTTACCCCGGATGTAGTGCATCGGCCAAAAAATGAATGAATACATAAAATTCATCATAATTTGAAGAAAAAAAAATTCGATTTAATTTGACAAGAAAGGGAATTTTGTTTTGACCAAATTTTTTAGGGGGGCCGTCTTGCCCCACCCTCCCCGACTCGTTTCTTATCTCTCCGACTTTATCGATTACTCGATAAAGGAAGGCCTCAATTTTGATGATGAAAAGGATTGAGATAAGCCCTTCTGTCTTTTAAGCAATCGACATTATCTTGTTCTCGTGCGCTTCATAAATAATAAAATATCCCAAGTCCCTTTCAGAACGGTGAATAAATAAGAATTTTTTTTATTCGTAGCCGAATGCGGTCACGACTATCGATTTCTCTCCTATTTCCGGAAAGTTTCGAAAAGCTTGAAAGAAATCGTATTATATGCGGAAGGAGAAAATTCTTCGAATTATTCGAACCATTCGAATTATTCGAATTATCCGAATTATTCGAATTATTCGAATTATCCGAATTATTCGAATTATTCGAATTATTCGTAATTTTGAATATTTGCACATCCCTAGTTTACTTGAATTTAAAAAAAAAAACAGAGTTTCCTGGTGGTGTCCATTTTGCCCTCCAATTTTATGTAAATTATATAAATTAATTATAATTAATATAAATTAATTATATAAATTATAAATTTCATAGAAAGCAACGAATTTATTCTGTGCGAAGTGTCCTAGCTGCGTTATCATCTCATGTTGTCCACTTTGCCCCCTTAAAGTTTGTTAGATGGCTTTTGGTTTCTCGAATCACGAGCCAAGAGGCAATTGATCGGCCTTCCATATATATTTGCCTTACCTTTGCGTTGAATTCGACGATGGGAATGGGTAAAGCTCGCAACTCCAAAGCTCGAGAAATTTCGTGACACACACGATGCGATCCTGCTCGTCGTCGATCAAACTGGCGTTTGCTCTTCTCCATACATATAAAACGTGTACATCTTTGATGTAGAAACTTGAGAGGACCGAGTCGAACGATGTAACGTGTCTCATAGTGGTACCCTTTCATGTTTCGTCCCGTTTCTCTCGCCTCTATCAAGTTCGTCGTCTATAAAATATGTGTGTCATGAAATAGAAGATGTCGAATCTTCTCTTCGACGACGATAACGATGAAATGTCGAGCAAAGAGTCGAGGACACGTCTGAAGGGAATTTCATACGTTGGAGGGCAAATCGAACGATGATAAACCTAATTTCGTTAATTGAGTCTCGATACAGAGGGTGTCCTTGAGGTGAAGGTCAAAACAGTGAGGGTAGATTCCCGACGTAATATCGCACAGAAAAGTCCTTTGCCATTTTTTGATATTTTGAAGCAGTTAATTGTTATTAATGTTTTTAATCAGCCAATGAGATGCGCCCATTCAGATGAGCCGTAATTCCGCCAGCTCATCTCATTGGCTAATTAAAAAAATTGAATAACAATTCAGGGATTCAGAATATCAAAAAATGGCAAAGGACTTTTCTACTCGATATTACATCACGAATCTACCCTCACGATATTGACCTTCACCACTGGGACACCCTATAAATATCGTTGCAAATCGTTTAGCCTCCAGTTGCGGAAGGCACAGAGAAGAGATGTCGAGACTTAAGGTCGCCTCCATCGGGAAAGTGTGCCGTTGAAAGGTCAACGTTTCATATATATCGCATCGAAACCGCGATACTACACTGAAAAAAAGAGTACATTTATTTTCGAAGACGAGCATCGCGATGAAAGTTGCGAAATTGTTCAACTTTTGAGACGAGAAAAATAATATCAAGTCTCACAGTTTAATCGAATTAAAGTCCAATCAGCAAATTGAATGAAAGTCAATCGGTGAATAAAAAGAGAAAATAACGATGTTTCAACGCTACAATAAAAAAGAGGCGATGCAGTGACTTTTTCGATTTTCATCGACATATTTGTCGACGAATGCTTGTGAGACCATCGAGAATTTCTTATGAATAATATGTATATTTATTCTCATTCAGAGAGGATATTGAAAAAGCTTCTTTCTCTTTTCATTATTGAATATCTTCGAGGCTCCGATTTTCTTCATCATCATCATCATCATCATCATCATATAAATATACATGTAATATGCAAAGTGTTACCTGAGAAAAGCCAGTATTCATCCTCCAGCCTTCTTGATCCCTCACACAACTATATATGTATATATAGATATATAATTTTTTTTTCATTCCTCCGCTCTTTGTATGTCGTTTCTTTCTCTTTTCACATTCTCGCGAAAACCGGTTGTGTGTCTCGTGACGATGCCGCGAGGTACAAGGCTCGATCTCTAACCTTCTCCCACAAATGTATGGATTTAAATACACACACACACATATATATATATATATATATATATATATATATATATATATATATATATATATATATATATATATATATGTTTATATGTGAATGTGTGTATGTGCCTCTCATCTGTGCTGCATTTGCTTTTCTCGCGAGTCTCATCGGCGCACATCGTGATCGAGAATGGATTAGAGAGACCCCCGACCGAGGCGCGGGAGAGTCACAATCGATTCTCCGCGAGTCGAAGCGCGAGCTCTTATAGGATTCATCCGCCGCAGTTGCAGTTTAACCCCTATTTTTCTTGAATCCTCGAGTTGGTTCCCGCGGTACATCCAAGAATTGAATGGAAAACTTTCAAGATTATCATGATTTTGCGCTACAACGAAGCAGAAGATATAATTTTATTTCATTTTCGGCTCCTGACCCGATCCTGGTTGAATCCTGATCCCGTCCCGATCGGATCCCGACCAGATCCCAATCGGATCCCGACCAGGTCCCGATCGGATTCCGACCAGGTCCCGACCGGATCCCAATCAGATCCCGACCAGGTCCCGATCGGATCCCGACCAGGTCCCGATCGGATCCCGACCAGGTCCCGATCGGATCCCGACCAGGCCCCAATCGGATCCCGACCAGGTCCCGATCGGATCCCGATCAGATCCCGATCGGATCCCGACCAGGTCCTGATCGGATCCCGACCAGGTCCCGATCGGATCCCAACTAGGTCCCGATCGGATCCCGACCAGATCCCGACCAGGTACCGATCGGATTCCGACCAGGTCCTGATCGGATCCCGACCAGGTCCTGATCGGATTCCGACCCGATCCCGATCGGCTTCTGCAATGAAGAGAAAGCTTTAGCGAATTGAATCCTGACGTTTTTCCTCATCGCCTTTCTCGCCACATCGTAACAAATATATTTATTCAATTTCGTAATTACCGAGCCGAGCATCGACGACTAATGAATTTACTCAATTCGATGCAATTGTTTGCGGTTATGAAACGGCGTTAGTGCTTTCGTCATCGTCGAACGATGTCGAGGAAGGATTCTGCCAGGAGTTAGTTGGGGTTATTCGTTTTGCCGGCGGGGAAAAGGCGTGCATATATTCTTTTCAGCGACGAAAATCTCGACGTCAGCGACCGAGAATGCGATCTCTGACAGAAGTGCATCGCGAGCGTTCTCTTTCGCCAATGGTATAACAACGCGACGACAAGAATTGCACGACGTCTCTGGGTCTCTACTCTCCTCCTCCCTCTTTTCGTACCGGTGCAATTAGTCTAATTATGAGGTCGGTGCAAGTTATCGCAGTCGTCGACCGCGAGAGAGTCGAGGTTTAGAGGGAAAGAGAAACAGAGAGAATTTATCAAAGGTGTAAATTAAGGTGGGAATAAGGGGGATGGTAGAAACGCGAGATTGGAGGCAGTGATGCCAACATTTTTTCCCCTATTTTTAAATCTCCTAAATGCAAACTAAAGTACCATAACTTTAAACGTGATAAAGTTTTTAACCAATTTATACAGTTTCATTTCGTGATATTTTATTGCTTAACATAATTGATAAATAAATAAATAAATAAATAAAATAAATAAAATAAATAAAATAAATAAAATAAATAAAATAAATAAAATAAATAAAATAAATAAAATAAATAAAATAAATAAAATAAATAAAATAAATAAAATAAATAAAATAAATAAAATAAATAAAATAAATAAAATAAATAAAATAAATAAAATAAATAAAATAAATAAAATAAATAAAATAAATAAAATAAATAAAATAAATAAAATAAATAAAATAAATAAAATAAATAAAATATCGATGTTCCATGAAATTGCTCAAATAGTACATTACATCACGAGGACGTAAAAACAAAAAATGTTTTTACGCCGAGTGATGTACGATATTTTATATCACGAAGTGCAATATGGACCCAATTTCACGTCCGCTTGCGGACGTAAAAGCGTCCATTATTGTACTGAGTGATATAAAAATATTTTTTTTAACAGTTAATAAATTACTTTCACACAAATAAAATATTCCTTTACGGTTAACAAATTTTATAAAAGTTAAGGAATATTTAAGTAAAAGTTTCACTCTAAATATATTTCTTAAATTCAGATAAACTGTTTTTTTAGCACTGAGAAAACAATGTACCAGAATTTGTTAACTGTTAACAAATGTAAAGTTGAATATGGCGAAATAAGTTATTATTTAACGGTTAATAAATTAAATAAATATTTCTTAACAGTTAATAAATTTAATAAATATTCTTTAACCGTTAATAAATTATTTTGACACAAATAAAATATTTCTTAACGACTAACAAATTTTATAACAGTTAAAAAAACTTCAAGTAAAAGTGCCAACTAAATATATTTGTCAAGTACAAATAAACTGTTTTCTCAGAGTATCGAGAATTAGAAACTTTGATAAAAATCTCGATCTTGTTGGAAAAAATTCGGAGTCAAATTTTTTTTTCCTAAAAAATACCCTAAAAAAATTTTCTCCTACCAAATCCAGTTTTTAAAATTTTTTCCCCTAAATTTGGGTGAAAATCCCCAAGTTGGTATCACTGATTGGAGGGGTTGAAAAAAAAGCTATAATTACGAGGAACGTCGCAATCTCAATCTTGGCAATCCCTGTTTTTTCTTCATTTTTCTCTTTTTCTGATGACGAAACAATATAAGATAATTATTCCTCTTACAAGTAACATTTTTTCGAAGCAAAATTGTTTTATCTGTAAAAAAAAAAAAAAGTAAAACGCCCGCCGCCCTCATTTCATAAAGAGGCATAAACGTCGATTTGCTTTCAAACGGCATCCATCACCTTGTTACCGGGTTAGGAAATACTATTTTTTTTTTGTAATTTCGAAAGGAGATGAAGAAAGGTTGAAAAAGTCTTTACCGTTAATTAACTTTATTCCTGAGATCAATTTTATTAATCGTTAAGGCTCTTTATCACCACTTGGCGCTGAGCATCGTGCTCGATTTACACATTTTAATAATGCACCTTTAACGACAAAATTGACTGTATATGGGGCGTTCCATCCCAAATCGGACAGTTTGAGTTTTTTTTTTTCCTCCAATTGTTTACATTTTTTAGTACCCAGCAAAAGACCCTTCCTGGTAAATTTTGAGATTTTTTTGATTACCTGTTCACAAGATATTAATTTTTTTCAAAACCTCTCTTTTTTTGGTTTTTCGTTTCGGTTTTTATCGTTCATAAACAGACTTAACAATTAAATATTAATTTAATTTAAAATGAATTCAAAATGATTAAAAAAATTACTATAATATAAAAAAATCAAAATATGCACTTACTTCTAAAAACACGATTCAAAGTATAAAACTCAGAAAAACTAATTCAAAAACACGTCAAATTTTTTTTTTGTATTTTTTCCTGAAAAAGGCCATAAGAAAATAAAAATGTTGAAAAAAAATTAATTTGGACCATTATTAAAGAAGTTATGACAAAAAAGGCGGTTTTTTTTTCAATTTAATATATTATGAACGAGTAATCAAAAAAATCTCAACATTTACCAGGGGAGGGGTCTTTTGACAAGTACTAAAAAATATAAAAAAATTGCGGAAAAAAAATGCAAGTTGTCCGATTTGGGATGGAACGCCCCATATATGCATGCTTGGACGGTGAAGAATATTTCAGGCTTTGCATAACAGAATGTAAGTCTGCTCGTTTGCGATTCCATTCGCGAGCGTTGGGACACCTTTTTTTTCCTTTTCGCGAGTCTTTTGGTCTGCGGCCAAAAGTGAAAAGTTGAATTGTTGAAATAAATAATAATATAAAAAAATGCACATCAAAGTGCATCCTTGAATGCAGGCGAGGGAGTAACGACGGGATGCGTCAGGGAGAGGGATTTCGTGGTCGAAAAATGAGGATGCGGCCAATTGACGTTGGCTGACGTTGAGAATAAATCTTTCTTTGGCGGTATACAGAATGTTGAGCAATTAGATAATCTGACTAGGTTTGCCGTGTAGAGCGCATCAAGACAAAAAATTTGCTTTTTTTTTAAATTTTGTACGATTAAAATTGGCTGAGTTATCAATGTTTTTAAAGTTGACCAATGATGGCTAGAATCTAGGAGAAATGCCGCTGGTGAGGGTTTTTACGCCACGCCCACCGTTACCACCACCACGCGGCTCACCAGTAGCGTTGCGCCTAGATTCTAACCGTCATTGGTCAGCTTAAAACATTAATAACTAAGCCAATTTTTGTCCTACAACAATTTTTAAAAAAGCTAATTTTTCGTCTTGGCGCGCTCTACACAGTGAACCCAGTCAGGTTATCTAGTTACGTAACACCCTGTATAGCGTATAATCAAGGTGATAATATGCAACTCACGCAAATTCAACGCCGGTGGACACGTTTCCCGACACTACGTTCCCCCCTCTCCCCTCATCTTTCTCCTGTTTCGTCCCTTTTCCTTGTCATCAGCGCGATAAAAACGAGTAGCTTTAGTCAAAAGTCGACATTTGAATCCGGCGTGAGGATTCAAATGTCAACATTTGAATCCTCTCGGTCAAGACTGACCACAAACATCTCGCGTATCCTTTTCCTTGGACACAAACATATTATAATAATTTACAAAGACACTGGCAAAGAGTGGAAAGAGACAATTCGTACACTCCCGTCCAAAAGTTTGGAAACGCCCCGATTCCGCGCCGCACAAAAAGTTTTGCCGCTCTTTCAAAAATGAAGATATTTCAATTCAACATGCGGCGTTTCAAAGAGGACGTATTCAGCTTAATTTCGCTATTTCCAAAAATTTTTTTCGATTTTTTTTGAATCCGGTACGTTCTTTGAAACGTGATCGTTTTTTGGATTTTTTTTTGTAGCGTTGAAATTTTGGAGCATGACTAATGAAAATTTTGTGTAACTTTTTTTCACATGAAAATCACGCGGAGGGGAGTATAAGCTTTGATTTCGTTTTAAAAAAAATTTCGAACGATTTTTTTTTCTCAAAAACATTTAATTTTTTGCAAAAAAACGACCAAATTTATTAAATGTAGCGTAACTCTAAAACTAGTGGGTTTTCGTGAAATCTCTAAGAGAGTAAAAAGTTGCATACAATTATTTTAAATTCAATGAAATTTTTTCAGAATTTTTTTTCAAAATTTTTTTTTAAAGATTTTTTCCTGATAACGAGATAATTTTTTATCTTAAACAATCGGGTCTTTTACCTCATTTACATGGCTTTTTCATATAAAAATTTTATCTACATAGCTTTTGTTCATCGGAAAACCTGTGTAGATGAGGTAAGAGACGTAGATAAAATGTAGATAAAAAAATATCTCGTTGCGAAAAATTTTTGAAAAAAAAAATTTTTGAACAAAATTCTGAAAAAAATCCATTAAATCCAAAACAATTGTATGCAACTTTTTACCTTCTTAGAGGTTTCACGAAAACTCAGTAGTTTCAGAGGTACGCTGCATTTTGAAAATATGACCGTTTTTTACAAAAATTTGAATATTGTTGCGAAAAAAAATCGTATGAAACTTTTTAAAAAACGAAATTGAAGCTTATACTTCCCCCCACAAGTTTTTGATGCGAAAAACAGTTGAAAAAAATTTGTATGGATCGTGGTGTGGACAATTTCAACGCCAAAAAAAATCCAAAAAACGACCACGTTTCAAAGGACGTGCCGGGTTAAAAAAGAATTAAAAAATTTTTTTGGAAAAGCAAAATAAAGCTGAATATGTCCCCATTGAAACGCCGCTTGTTGAGTTAAAATATCTTCATTTTTAAAAGAGCAGTGAAACTTTTTGTGCGAAGCGCAATCGGGGCGTTTCCAAACTTTTGGACCGGAGTATATGGGCGCTTCTTTCACGAATGAACCTCAACTTTTACGTCACAGACCGACCATGTTATTCCTTTGCTTCGTATTAATTTGTGTCAGGAATGTGGAATAACCGGATACACGTTTATAAATTCTTGAATCGAAATTTCTTACGTAATTCGCGGTGAAGGTTTGCTGATATTTCGCTGGTAACGAAAATTGACTACAAGGATTTACGTTACGTCCATTTGATGGAGTAATTAATAATAATTTTCGCTGTGAAAATCGTGTTCTGAAATTAAGATTGTCTGACGATTAATTGATCGATCAATTATTCAGGTGATTTTTTTAATATCCGGACGATTTAACGACGCTGCGATTGAAATATTATTCAATATTTTCAATTATTCAATTTTAATATTATTCAATTACTCAATTATTCAATTATTCAATTATTCAATTATTCAATTATTCAATTATTCAATTATTCAATTATTCAATTATTCAATTATTCAATTATTCAATTATTCAATTATTCAATTATTCAATTATTCAATTATTCAAGTATTCAATTATTCAAGTATTTAATTATTCAATTATTCAATTATTCAATTATTCAATTATTCAGTATTGTTACTATTGAAATAGTAATAACTTACGAAATATTTGATCGCGTTAATTTTATAAAGTGGGTTCGAGAATGACTCTTGCTCTCTTTTTTTGTACCGAAAAAAAAATTCTAATTAAATCTGCCAAAATTAATTCTCGATGTTGAGAGCCGCATACTCTAACGTATTTGCAAAGACATTTCTAACGAGCTCTCCGTGACACTCTCGAAGCGGAAACTCCGGACTAGCAAAAGTTGGGCGTAAAAGTCTCTCGTCTCCTTCCAGAGATCCCTAATATTCACTTAGCGTGCATGTTCTCACGAGCTTTTCAGTCCCTTGCAATATATATATGGGTCATTCCATGTCAAATCGACCAATAGTTGGAATCGACCTTTTTCAATTTCGATGAAATTTGGTCGAAAGTTTTCTTTTATCATAAAAAAAAGTTCTACCAAAGGACAAAAATATATTTGTTTCTTGAAAATTCAAAAATTCTCCATTCTTAAATTTTTCAAGTTTATTTTTTGAACATCTCAAAAACTATTATAGTTACGAAATAATCGTTCTGGATTCGTCTAAAAGACTTTACTTGGACTACGAAAAAAAAAAAAATCCGGAATTTTTTTTTTAATAATGAATTTGGAGAATTTTTAATTTTCGAAAATCGTGAAAATCTACGATTGACATTACATTTTTGGTTACATTTTTTTAATACAATATCTTGTACTGATCTTAAAAAATTCTGGGATTTTAAGAATTGCGTTATTTTTTTCAAAAATATGAGTTATTGAATTTTGGTAAAAAAATATTTCTTGTCTTTTACCTCCAAGTTAAGTGAAGTTGAGCAATCATGAAATTTTTACTGCTCAAAATTAGAAAATCACATATTGGTCGATTTGACATGGAATGACCCATATATATGTACACGAGTAGATGAACTCTAAAGTTTATGCTACGTGGAATCGTCGCGTTGTCGAGAGCTTTAACCCTCGCCTTTGTATATAAAAGTGCCCAGTCACGTACACGTGACTCGACAGAAATTTAGGGTTACGCTCAGGATAGAAATGTCAAAAAAAAACCTTAAATTACTATATTCGACGTATCCGAATTTTCAACGCTGTTTGGAAGGTGATTCTCGACATAGTATACAGGATGTTCCAGGGGTGAAGGTCAATACCTGGAGGGTAGATTCGTGACGTAATATCGAGTTGAAAAGTCCTTTGCCACTTTTTGATATCTTCAACCCCTGAATTGTTATTGATTTTTTTTTATCAGCCAATGTGATGCGCCCATTGAAATGAGCCGTAATCCCGCCGGCCCGTTTCATTGGTTGATTTGAAAAATCAATAACAATTCAACGGTTCAAAATATCAAAAAATGGCAAAGGACTTTTCTACTCGATATTACGTCACGAATCTACCCTTCAGGTATTGACCTTCACTCCTGCGACACCTCGTATATTTAGCTAGAAATGATTTGCTGGTCCATCCCTCGAGGATGGTAGGTCTCGAATCTACGGAATGTAGGGATTGTAACCCATGTGAGTTAGTAGCCAAAGTTATGGCGAGCCAAGAGAGAGAAGGCTAAAGATGCATTGCCCTGGACGAGAATGATAACGCTCGTAAAACATGTTCCTGTTCACTCTCCGTGACCCATATAACATATAATACTGCTTCCACGTATCGAATGATACGCTTCGCGTTATAAGAGGGTGAGAAAAGAGACGCGAAAGTGTTGGAGCGAAAGAAAAATTTCGTTCCTTCGTAACTTTCGTTTCTCGATATCCGCCATTGAAGCTTGACTCAATTTTCTACTTTTTCCCTACGTCCCATTCGCTCTTTTCTCCCTGAATATTCTGATCTTTTACACTGTGCAGAGCTCCACGATTTCAACCATAACTTTTGGCACATGCAAAATATTGATTTTTAACAAAATGGCGGCTTCTTAAAAAAAAATCGTTTTTTGATGAAAATTTTTGCCTTAAATTGTTTATAAAATGCAAAATATTTTTCGGTAAAAAAAATCTTCGATTAATTACTAAACAAAATATTAATGAAGCTTGTGTAAAAAATTGAGTCTGATTAATTGAGTGTTTTGTACCTTTTGTACCGAAGTAAGAGAATTTTTGCGACGGGAGAAATCTGATAAATATTTCTTAAGGAAGCTTCAGTAATTGTAAAACATTTAAAAACTGGTTGAAAAAATAAAACTGTATATGGGGCGTTCCATCCCAAATCGGACAGTTTGAAATTTTTTTTTTATTTCCTCAATTTTTTTATATTTTTTAGTACCCATCAAAAGACCCTTCCTGTTAAATTTTGAGATTTTTTTGATTACCCGTTCAAAAGATATTAAATTAAAAAAAAACCGCTCTTTTTTGGTATTTTGGTCATAACTTCTTTAACAATGGTCCAAATTGAAAGTTTTTTTTTTCAAAATTTTTGTTTTTTCATGGCCTTTTCAGAAAAAAATACAACAAAAATATTCGACGTGTTTTTGAATGAGTTTTTTGAGTCTCAAACTTTAAATCGCGTTCTTAAAAGTGAGTGTCATTTTTGAATTTTTTTTAAATTTTTTGCTTTAAACATCTATCTATTCAACAATCTTAAGGCTAGTTCGATCGTGAGATTTCCATAACTAATATTTTTTTCGATTTTTGAAAATAATTTTTTTTTTTTAAATAAATTATTATGAATACCAATTTTTGTTACTGTGTAGTATTTTTTTTTAATATTGAGAATTTATTTTGACACTTTTTTATTGTTAACAGGTTCTTAAAAACGCGATTTAAAGTTTGAAACTCAAAAAACTCATTAAAAAATGCGTCGAATATTTTTGTAGTATTTTTTTCTGAAAAGGCCATGAAAAAAATTTTTTTGAAAAAAAAACTTTTAATTCAGACCATTATTAAAGAAGTTATGACCAAAATACCAAAAAAAGAGCGTTTTTTGTTGTTAATTCAATATCTTTTGAACGGGTAATAAAAAAAATCTCAAAATTAATCAGGAATGGTCTTTTGATGGGTACTAAAAAATATAAAAAAATTTAAGAAATAAAAAAAAAAAAGTTTTTCAAACTGTCCGATTTGGGATGAAACGCCCCATATGCAGTCTTTCCATCAGGATCCTAAGAAATAAATAATTGATCCGAGGAATGTATAAATCAATTCTCATTATTTTCAAGTAATTTCGTTGCGAAAAATTGCGAAAGACAGGAACAAAAAAATAAGTCGAGGAAATTCTAAAAATAGAAAAAAATAATTCCTAGAAGAAAATTCATGTAAAAAAAGTTATCGTTAATCATATAAAATTAAATTTAATTCTTTTGTTTTATCATCCCTATTTTAAATTCAATTATTTCATAATTAATGATAAATAATTAAATAATTGAATTTCAATTAAAAAAAAGGAACAGAAAAATACTTTCCCCGGCAATTTTTAGCGCGATAACTTTTTTCGAATTTCGAAAAATTCAAGAATTCGAGTAAACGGTAATAATTGAAATGAAATTGAAGTAATTGAATAATTGAAAAAAAAGTGGATTTTAGTATAGCACTTTAATGTAGATTGAAGAGGGAATAGGTCCCAATTATACAGTGAAAAAAAAAAAAATTTTATTCATTTTCCAAGCACTGCGAACCATTTACTCTCGCACTGAAAAAAAGGCACGAATTCTCTCGGAAGTAACGTGACTTTTTTTTTTTTTTTTTTTTTTTTTTTTTTTTTTTTTTTTTTTTTTTTTTTTTTTAAATTTATGGGGTCGTTAAACGAAGGGAGAGAAAAAAATCTCGTTACCTTTTAATCGCGCGAGAACATTTCGCATTTACGTCAAAAAAGGTGCGACGCGAGGAAAGGGACTCGCGAGATGGAACGACAAAAATATTGAATTGGAAAAGTTTTTCTTTCGCTCCCCGGCGTGGCATATAAATCCTCTTATATTTCCGGATGCTTTTAGTGATTCTCAGCAGTTCGTGCGTGTTCGGCCGAGGATGAGGCCCCTCTTAATTAACTGCGAGTTGCTTGGCCTGATGGAAAAGCACAGACTTATAACACCAATATATATATATATATATATATATATATATATATATATATATATATATATATATATATATTAGGGCGATTTTTTTTTTTTTACTTTTTTTATTTTTTTCACTCCCCACCTAAAATGTTGTTGCATATGTCTGAAAGAAACTACCCTGAAAGTTGCAGCCCTTAATATTAATATTAAGTACTCGCCCTTCGCGTGAAAAGATTTCCCATCTAAAATACACGTAAATAAAAAACTTTTTTCTTCAAATTGCTATAACTCCGCGGCATTTTATGCTATCATATTGTCCTTGGTCGCAATTTACGCAGAATTGAACGTTCTTCAAAAGTGTCCCGAGCAGCGTAAGTGTAATTTACACTGGTGAGATGGTACGAGTCACTAAAGTTGATTTTGACCCACACTTCTCGTTTTTTTGCTGTTATTTTTGAAATGATCAGCGTTATCGAAAAATTGCAAAGGAAAGTTTTGTTGGAAATTTAATTTCCTACAGAAAAGGTCCTTTAGACCTACTTGCGAAAATTGATATTTCTTGAGATATTGGACCTTAACTTGGTTTTGGTATACAATTTTTATGGTTTATTCAACCAAAAGTTTCACTTTTTTGATATTCTATATCATATCACCATATCACATATCATATCACCAGTCTGAAAAGTACATTAGAAAACAAACCACTTGAAAAAAACATCCTGACGAGTGAATTTTTGAAAAAGTTATATTGGAAAAATGAAGTCATTTTTTTTTGAAAAATTCATAACTTTTTTTTGGTTGGGTAAAAAAATGTGAAAAAATTCTGAAAAATGTTTCTCATAGGGTAGAAGAAGATAAAAAAGTTTCAGCCAAATCGACAGGGGTCGGGGTCAAAAGTGGTCGATTTTTCGTGGAAGGCCCCATAGTTCCGCCGCCCTCTTCAGCCCCTCTTTCTTCTCGTGCCACCACCGGAACACCTTTATTTCTCTTATTTACTGCACACCGCACCGTTATAAATCCCTCTTATTTCTTCGCGTCTCTTCCACCCCTCTTCTCATCCCCCTTAACGCGCAGAGAGGAGCAAGAAGAAGGAGACAGAGAGATAGAGCAATAGGGAGTTTTTCACCTGACCACACAAACAGTGACTGAGAAGAAAAAAAACAGCAGCAGAGATTTTCTCGTTCGTCGTTCTTCCAACTCTCGTGATCTAGACTCTGGATTTTGCGCCACGACTAAAAAAAAAAAAAAAAAAAAAAAAACAACCATTAACCACGCTCGAAGAAATGAGATAAAAGCAATGACGAGTGTGAGGAAAAAAAAAAGTTTGGAATAGAAGAAAATTACAGGGTTGTTTTACAGGTGATGTTTAACGTCGTGGCAAATTTTTTTTTTTCTCTATTTTACACCTGTACATGTCATAAAACGACACAGATGCGTATCACGTTGGTGAACTCTAGCGCGGTCTCTTTTGTGGTTATTTTCTCGTTTATATTATTTTTCCCCGGATTCCGTATGCGCGACAAAGTGAGGAGAGAGGGGGGGGGGGAGAGAGGGAGAGAGAAAGAGAGAGAGAGAGAGAGAGAGAGAGAGAGAGAGAGAGAGAGAGAGAAGGGTGTTTTACGTGAGTGAGAAATCTAGAGAGGGAGTTTCGTCCAATTTCGTGTGATCCAATGGCAAAGAAGCACAGTGTGCTTGCACTGGGGATGTAATTGTGTCGTAACTAACTTCGTCCAACTGTAACGTGGAAACAACTTCATGTTAACTCCATCGCGGACCTTTCATTTAGGACCTTTGTTACGTTAACTACATACGCACATTGACAACCCACAGCTTTTATATATTTATAATATATATATATATATATATATATATATATATATATATATATATATATGTATATATTAGGGTGGTCCTTATTTAGGCTATGTTGTTTTTTCTTTTGACGATAGTGCTAGATTTTAACATTTTTTAAACTTAGTTAATATTGTTTTAAAATTTTGAAACTTGGCACATATATTGCTCATAGTATAAGGTAAATTTGTAGTATTTTATCAGATTTTTCATCTTCGATTTTCGACATACCCTCCCGCTAAAAAGTTTGGACACATTTGTCGAATTTCGCACGACACTAAAAGTTTGATTGCGGAGTCAATAATGAAGATAGCTACATTTTCCAAGCGAAGCTTGAAAGAGGACATATTAACCTTCATTTTGCTTTTTTAGAAATTTCTTTACGATTTTTTTTGAGCCCGGTACGCACTTTTGAGCATGGCAAATGGCCATGTTCAAAAGTGCGTACCGGGCCAATGACCATGTTCAAAAGTGCGTACCGGGCTCAAAAAAAATCGTGGAGAAATTTCTAAAAAAGCAAAATGAAGGTTAATATGTCCTCTTTCAAACGCTGCTTGGAAAATATAGCTATCTTCATTATTGACTCCGCAATCAAACTTTTAGTGTGGTGCGAAATTCGACAATCGTGTCCAAACTTTTTAGCGGGAGGTTATGTCGAAAATCGAGGATGAAAAATCTGATAAAATACTACAAATATACCTTATACTATGAGTAATATATGTGCCAAGTTTCAAATTTTTAAATCAATATTAACTAAGTTGAAAAAATGTAAAAATCATTGACCGTATAAAATACACGTATTTCCCCTTTAAAACTTCGACTGCCGTGGAGGCCAGGTTAAAATTGAGATATCGACCTGAAATTTGGTATGCATTTTTATTTACTTATTTAAAACCGATTTAGCACTATCGTTGAAAGAAAAAACAACATAGCCTAAATAAGGACCACCCTAATATATATATATATATATATATATATATATATATATGTAAAGGGGTGCTAAAGGCCACTGGCATCCCCATTAAATTCATACATCACAAAACCCTTCGTCGGGTATATTGTTCGTAGGAAAACACAAGTTTTTTTTCAACCTCAAACCCTGAATTGCGTCGAACTATATTTTTTAATGTTCTCTTTTACCATTTCATCCCTTCAAATTGATCATTAGATTCGAAATTCAAATCGAATATTCGAATTATTCGAATCATTTGAATTATTCGAATTATTCGAACCATTCGAATTATGTGAATTATTCTACCCATTCGAATTGTTCGAATTATTCGAATTATTCGAATCATTCGAATTATTCGATAAATTCGAACAATTCGAATTATGTGAATTATTCAACGCATTCGAATTTTCGAATTATTCGAGTGAGTCGAATAATTCGAATGGGTAGAATAATTCGAATGATTCAAATGATTCGAATAATTCGAATATTCGATTAGAATTTCGAATATAATGATCTAATGATTCGACCCATTCGAATGTGTCGAATAATTCTAACCATACGAATAATTCGAATATTCGATTCGAATTTCGAATCTAATGATCTAATGATTCGACCCATTCGAATGTGTCGAATAATTCTAACCATTCGAATAATTCGAAAATTCGAATGGGTCGAATAATTCACATAATTCGAATGGTTCGAATAATACGAATAATTCCAATGATTTGAATAATTCGAATAATTCGAACAATTCGAATTATGTGAATTATTCGAATGGTTCGAATAATTCGAATGTTCTGAATAATATGAATAATTCGAACATTCTATTTGAATTTCGGATCAAATGATTTATTTAAAGGTATGAAATAGTAAAAGAGAATATGAAAAAATGAATTATTCGAACCCTTCGAATTATTCGAGTAATTATTTTTTGCTCTTGAACTGATCGATTTCGAGGAAGAAGTTATGTCGTTCTGTCATATAATTAACTTAATCATAATATTTTTATTATAGCTCACTACTTGAGTAATGAAAATTTCAACAAAACATAACTTTCAAAAGAAAGTTCCATTACCAACCTTTTAATGAAATGTCAAATTTAAAATATTTTTTTAGATATTATGAACATACATCGTTAGAAAAATAAACAAATAAATTCAATACGCTGATTATTAGTCGAGTGTAACTGAGTTTTTCAAAAGTTATGCTCTTTTTATTTATCTGCAATGTATTTCTCCCAAATTTTGAATAAATTTTAATGACAATAAAAAAATAGTCAATCGTTATCTTTAGTTTCTCTTTCTCAGTTTTAACATTATTGAATGGTAAATAAGAAACTATTTTTTATCGTTATGATCGATGACTGTTTTTCTTCCTCGTTCTGAAATCTGGCTGCATTTCCAGCGATTGACATTAATTTATTCAATAATTTCGACCATGCAAATATTTATTTAGGTTTTCATCATAAACAGCCATTGCAATAGCTGTTTATTTTTTACTAATATTTTCAATAGCAATATTTTTTACTAATATTTAGAGGTGTGCGAATATTCGAATTTACGAATTATTCAAGACGAATCGAATCGAATAATTCGGACTATTAAAATTATTCAAACTATTCGATTCGTCTCGTATAATTCGAATATTTGCACATCCCTAAAAAAAATTCTTTTTCGAACTATTCGAATTATTCGAATAGTTCGTACTATTAGAATAATTCCAATCAAAACTCGATTCCAATAATTCGATTCGAAACTCGATTCAAATTATTCAATTCAAAACTCGAATCGAATTAATCGTTTCGAAACTCGATTCGAATTATTCGATTCGATCTGTCTTGAATAATTCGTAAATTCGAATATTCGCACACCCCTACAAATTCCCCCCACTTATAGTTTACAACAAATTCTTTACTTTATGGTAAATAACATGATACAATTTTTGTTTCAATAAAATTCCTCGTTAGAATTTCTGGCAAGATTATCAAGATTGTGCGCTACAACGAAACAGATGAAATTAATTGATTCCATTTTTAACCCGACCCGATCCTGATCGGATTCCGACCCGGTCCGGATCAGATCCCAATCTGATCCGGATCGGATCCTGAACGGATCCCAACCTGGTCCGGATCGGATCCCGACCTGGTCCGGATCGGATCCCGACCTGGTCCGGATCGGATCCTGATCGGATTCCGACCTGGTCCGGATCGGATCCTGATCGGGTCCCGACCTGGTCCGGATCAGATCCTGATCGGATCCCGACCTGGTCCGGATCAGGTCCCAACCCGATCCGGATCGGATCCTTATCGGATCAGATCCCAATCCGATCCGGATCGGATCCTGATCAGGTCCCGACTCGATCCCGATCGTACCCCAATTTGACCTGACTGCCCTCTGTAAAGTTTGCAAAGATTGAAAACTATACAGCAGCACAGTTTGCAAACTTCGAGATCTTCAATCCGCCAGACAATCGCGGGGGGATGACAAAAGGTTGCCTAAGAGAAAGTTCGTGCGGCTGAAGAATAAAATGGTGAGAATAGTCCGCTCATAATCCCACAATGTGAGGAGGAAATATCAGCGAATTCCTCCGCAAAACCCCTTTTGTTGAATCGTCATCCCCTCTTCCGGAATGTTGAAAATTGCAATGAGGATTTCGACTCCACAGTGGAGGGGTATTTTTTTTTCTCTTTTGAGAGACTTTTCACCTCTGACACAATTTCGTCGGATCATACCAAGCGATGCATGGGGTTCTTTTGGTGTCTGGCGTGTTAACGAGCATAGAAGGGGTGAGAAAGGGGTGGCATAGGAACTTAGGTCCTCGACGTGGAGTCTCGTGGTTGCATACCTCGTGAACAACGCGCACGAGGAACGTCTGAAAGCTCGCGTCGTCTGCGAGCTTTAGGCGTGTACATTCGACCGTTCACTTATTCCCTCACCAACTTTTTTCCCTTTGTTTTTCCTTTCGAAACGCTCCAAATGTTTTCACCTATTAAACGTCGGCACCTCCGCTAACTCTTCGCAGAATCTCATTTCTATCTTTCCCTCATTCGTATGTGTGCTATTGTGCAGTTTCTTGTGGAACACAGTTTTGTTTACGACTTTACCCCGTGAGAATGATTCTTTGAGAAAAAAAAATAAATAACGAAGTGGGCACGAGAACAAAGAATTTCTTTGCAAAGCTTTCCTCCTAAATATCATTATGCGAGCATTATTCCTGGGGCGTTCTGGAATTCCAGGGGATTTTTAAAATTCCGTCCGCGTGGATTAATTGGGGACGGTACGATGCAAGTCCTTTGTGAGTTTTAGGGAAATCCTGTTCACCTAAATTGGTTTGATGAGGGAAAAAAAGGTTTCAGCGGAAGAATCATTTCTGGGTTCATTTTGAGGTTAGATCCATTTTTCACGCCTGAAATTCGGGAACTTCGTTTCTTGTGGATTGAAATAGAATCCGGGGTCTCGTCCGTATCCATCCGTATCCGTCCGTATTTACAAGCCAGTGTAACGAATATTCGATAATATTTGCTCAGGCGTAGACGCCGATCGCTTGACGCCGGAAGGTTGTATCGACAATGTACGAGCATCGATTATGCGGCCTTTTGGGAGTTGTAGCATAGATACAGGTAGCTTGTGTCCTACCTACGGATGACGACGTCAAACAGATATCCCTCCGATATTGATAGATCCCATGGACAAACATATATAATCCTCTCTCGAAGCTTGTTTTTCTTGAGGCTCTCGCATCTTGACTGAGCTCGTGCGTAAACTTAGCTCATCTCCGCTCTGATCTATAAACGCCTTAATGCACACATATGGAATTACCCCCATGGAAATAAAGTATAGTTAAAACTACATTTTTTGATACATTGAGAATATATAATCTAGGTATATAGTCCATTTTGCCACATCCTCGTGGGAATTGAAGGTAACTCCTCCGTGAGGTCGTTTAATTCAGACATGGTTGAAATTTGGCATACAGGTTATTGAATATGTTATCCAAACATCTGTGCAGTTTAAATGAGTTTCACCGTCCCGAAGCCGAGATATTCACGCTCAAAGTTGGCTTAATTAACACGTAGGGCATTGAAAATGCATAGTGCATAGGTACTTTATTGATTCTAACGTCAAAACGAAAATAGCGAGGTTGACGAAAAACTGAGGAAAGCTCGAATAGGATGTTACTAATTACGTGAAAAAAAATCAGGATGATTTACCGTCTAGTTTCCAAGAAATAACCATTGGAACCCGACGGTTTTGGTATTATAACATAATGGTCATTTACTTTAGAAATGGTTGAAATTTGGCATACAGGTTATTTAATATGTTATCCAAACATCTGTGCAGTTTGAATAAGTTTCACCGTCGCGAAGCCGAGATATTCACGCTCAAAGTTGGCTTAATTAACACGTAAGGCATTGGAAATGCATAGTGCATAGGTACTTTATTAATTCTAACGTCAAAACGATAATAGCGAGATTGACGAAAAACTGAGGGAAGCTCGAATAGGATGTTACTAATTACGTGAAAAAAAATCAGGACGATTTACCGTCTAGTTTCCAGGAAATAACCATTGGAACCCGACGGTTTTGGTATTATAACATTATGGTCATTTACTTTAGAAACGGTTGAAATTTGGCATACAGGTTATTTGATATGTTATCCAAACATCTGTGCAATTTAAATAAGTTTCACCGTCCCGAAGCCGAGATATTCACGCTCAAAGTTGGCTTAATTAACACGTAAGGCATTGGAAATGCATAGTGCATAGGTACTTAATTGATTCTAACGTCAAAACGAAAATAGCGAGGTTGACGAAAAACTGAGGGAAGCTCGAATAGGATGTTACTAATTACGTGAAAAAAAATCAGGACGATTTACCGTCTAGTTTCCAGGAAATAACCATTGGAACCCGACGGTTTTGGTATTATAACATAATGGTCATTTACTTTAGAAATGGTTGAAATTTGGCATACAGGTTATTTGATATGTTATCCAAACATCTGTGTAGTTTAAATAAGTTTTACCGTCCCGAAGCCGAGAAATTCACCTTCAAAGTTGGCTCAATTAACACGTAAGGCATTGGAAATGCATAGTGCATAGGTACTTTATTGATTCTAACGTCAAAACGAAAATAGCGAGGTTGACGAAAAACTGAGGGAAGCTCGAATAGGATGTTACTAATTACGTGAAAAAAAATCAGGATGATTTACCGTCTAGTTTCCAAGAAATAGCTATTAGAACTAGACGGTTTTGGTATTATAACATGAATCCTTCAAGCGGAGGAGCGCGTGAAGGGGAAACGGAACGGCGATTGAAACCAATCGGAATGTTGCCACATAAATTTTTTTCAGACAAGGATTAACCAATCACGGATTCATCGGCAGGATTATATATTGCCGAATCTCCCAGAATGTAGTCCTCGAAATTACTAATTTGGTATTTCCTACTATTTTGGACTGACGCGGGAAGCAACAGGATCCGCAATGAAGCCTTCGGCCATAAACAAACGACGTTACAACATTTTTTATACGGATTTCGTAACCGCGACACACGTGTCCGGCAGCATCGTGAAGTTCTGAATCGTTTGACCATAAAATACGCAAAAATTAACTCCAACTGCAAAAGGCCAAAAGTCATTATACGAGGCACTTTGCCAGGAGATTGTCGAGTTGAACACCTGGTTCACTCGTCTGGTAAATATTTAGAATTGCCGCTTTTCCGACAAACAGCGATAACTTAATAAATTTCAAAATACAATTAAAAGTTACAAAAATATGTATATAAATTGTTACGTTGAATAATTAAAATGTCTTTCCAGAAAAAGATCCTGAAAAATTGCTTTTTTCGACCTCTTGACTGCGTATGACCCCTCAAGTATACTCTATGATACAAATTTGAGTCACTCGTCGATATAAGCCACCACGCTTATCCTTCCGTTCGGGATATCATAGTGACAATCCAGAGAGCCGACTCGGGATCTGATCGGGATCGGGTCAGGACCCGATCGGGACTGGGTCGGGATCCTATCGGGACCAGGTCGGGATCCGATCGGGACCTGATTGGGATCTGATCAGAACCTGATTGGGATCCGATCGGGACCTGATTGGGATCCGATCGGGACCTGATTTGGATCCGATCGGGACCTGATTGGGATCCGCTCGGGACCTGATTGGGATCCGACCGGGACCTGATTGGGATCGAATATGGTTAAAAATAAGATCAATTCGTTTCTTATGCTTCGTTGTAGCGCACAATCTTGATAATCTTGAAAATTTTCTACTCCATTTTTTTGTCGTTGTATTCTTGTGTAATTTATTTATATCGATTCGTATAAGACCTTGACTTTGTACATACGCGAGATATTCGTGCACTTTTGCATCCACGCGTGTTTCTTGAGTGTTCGAGGCTGATGCGTTTGTCTTGCCGAACGATATAGTCGCCATATTGTACTGCGTTGTTGCACGTTCTCGCTCGCCAAGCCTGCATGAGAAACCCTTTGTACTTTCTGAACAAAGGGGCAGGTGAGCTTTTTCACTAGGCCAGAAAGAGAGAGAATTATAAGAAGGAACGAGAAAGGCCCTCTTCCCGGTTTCTGGAGAGCGTTCACATCCGAAGAGTGCCACCGAAAGCTCTACCTCTCTCCTCTCTCTCTCTCTCTCTTCCTCCCTCCCTCTCCCTCCCCCCCCCCTCTCTCTCTCTCTCTCTCTCTCTCTCTCTCTCCCCCCCCTCTTTTTTTTATCTATGATAGAGTCGTTTCTTTATGGATTTTGCGGGCTCTCGGAGGTACGCGGGCGCGTTTCGTTGGTTTTCGTCTGAAAGCAAGAATACTCAAGTTTTGCCCACTCCTTGCAGCTCCACGAGTGAGTATTTCGTTGGTTCTTCGCTCCTGCGAGCCGTTATATTTCCCTTACACTCATGGAAACAAGACAGAGGCGCGCAGACGATGGGAAATGACAACGAGAAAATTGACAAAAGGCAAGTCGCGGAGTTTCCTCTTGACAGATATATCACACCCAGAAGCCGCGCAGCTCGGTTTTATGAAGCTTCTCCATTTCTCAAAATTATGTACACAGCCGTTCAAAAGTTTGGACGGCCCGAATCCGCGCCGCACAAAAAGTGTCACTGATCTTCTAAAAACAAAGATATTTTGATTCGACAAGCGGCGTTTCAAAAGGGACATATTCAGCTTTGTGTCGCTTGTTCCAAAAAAATTTTTTGATTTTTTTTTAACCCGGTACAACCTTTGACTCATGTACGTCTTTTCAGTAAGGAGATAGCCCAAAGTTACGCTTCTAGCCTGCAATGCGATAGCATTTCCCTTTCTCCTCAATATTCCTAACCTCCCTTAAAATAATTGCCATCATCCTTCAGCTCTCTTCAGCATTGGTCCAACTTTGTATCACGATCTTGCTCAAGTTCTCTCGAGCCAAAAAGAAACGAAGACCTTTTTTCCTCGCAAGCTTGCACATGTGTGCAAGTTATCTTGGCCGAGAATCTCGTGGTTCTACTTTTGGTTTTCTCATCTTCCTTCCCAAGGCCGAATCTCGAGACGATCATTATAAGGCCCGGGGGCCACTGCCAGCATCTCAATGAAGATTAAGTCAGCACATTTACGTTTACTTTCGTCCAAGACAAAAGCGAAAGCTAGGACTATTAGACGGTCATCTCATGAAGAGAGGATCCAGCATCTTTCTATCTACTCTCCTCTGCAATCTCTCCAAATTATATGTGGTATTCAGGTAACCCGTGATTAATGTTGAATTACCGTGAGAGACAAGGAGAGAGAATTTAAAGTTTGGGCAAAATGTCTTCTCGTCGAGGTTGAACGTTTATCTGGCATCTATGAAAGTTTGCTCGAGCACGAAACGCAAATATCTTCGGCTTTGTTCGAACGATTTCCCATATATCTTCTAATTTTTCAAAATGGAAATCTCCGGAATTCTGAAGTAATAATGATAGTAATAATTATGATAATAGTAATAATAAAAAGTAATTATTACTGATTATTACTCATTACTCATTACTCATTACTCATTACTCATTACTCATTACTCATTACTCATTACTCATTACTCATTACTCATTACTCATTACTCATTACTCATTACTCATTATTCATTATTCATTACTCATTACTCATTACTCATTACTCATTACTCATTACTCATTACTCATGACTCATTACTCATGACTCATTACTCATGACTCATTACTCATGACTCATTACTCATTACTCATGACTCATTACTCATTACTCATTACTCATTACTCATTACTCATTACTCATTACTCATTACTCATGACTCATTACTCATTACTCATGACTCATTACTCATTACTCATTACTCATTACTCATTACTCATTACTCATTACTCATTACTCATTACTCATTACTCATTACTCATTACTCATTACTCATTACTCATTACTCATTACTCATTACTCATTACTCATTACTCATTACTCATTACTCATTACTCATTACTCATTACTCATTACTCATTACTCATTACTCATTACTCATTACTCATTACTCATTACTCATTACTCATTACTTGGTACTTATTACTTATTACTTATTACTTATTACTTATTACTCATTACTCATTACTCATTACTCATTACTCATTACTTATTACTTATTACTTATTACTTATTACTTATTACTTATTACTTATTACTTATTACTTATTAATAATAAGTGATAACTGGTTACAGTATTAATTCAATGGGGAAGATAGTAATAATTACGGAAGTGCCCAGTAATATTATTACTTCAATATTACTGAACACTTCGTCTAATACTCCAGTATTACTGGACCCTTCAGTAATTATTACTGCCTTTTCTATGAATTATGACTTCATTTTTTCTGGGTAGGAAAGTATTTCTGGTAAAGTAACAAGTGGTAGATCTGTAAATGTATCAACATTACTGCAGTACTTCATAACTTTGAACGGGAAATATTACTATATTACGGGACATAGTACATATTACTGGACTGGATGGTAATAATTTCTGTACTACTTCAGTAATTTGTACCGAACCGTAATTTTTACTGCGAATAACAGTAAAATGTAACCAGTCCAGTAATATTAGAATTTTACTGGAAAATCCATTACTTTACGGTTCACTTCAGTAGTTATTACTGGCAGTGTCCACAAATTATTTTGTCTTTTTTTCCACGTTCATTATCTTCGTTTTTCGCGGTTTTTTGTCTCCTTGATTCTTTTTTCGATACTTTTCTCATGATAATCTTGGGCCTATATTTTTGTTCAATTGCAAGGGATATCGCTGTTGAATCTTGAATATGCGACAAACTCTCAGGACCAAAACCAAGCAACGTAATCCTAGAGTCACTCGTTAGCCCCGACTGTTTTCGGTCTCGCGCGTTCTGTTTCCGGGCATTTGCTGAGGAAAAAAAAACTTTCTCAGCGGGATTACTCGCGCGAGATTGGCGTAACCTCGACGAGATCGCTCGAAAAAGCTCATTTCTTGTCGAGCTCGATGCGCCTCGGAAAACTTTTCAACTTTTTCGCTCGTTTCCCTTCATCTTCGTTTCCCTTCCCTTCTTCGCTCTTCATGGAGAACTTTTCCATTGTGAGGTCCAAGTAAATGTTCGGGAAAGAGTCTTTTTTGTGGCGCTCTGCGAAATCAGCAGAAAACAAACGTTTTATCTCGAATATGCGTGTTCGGGACTCCCGATTATGAGTGTTCGGGATTCGATTATGCATGTTCATGACTCGATTATGCGTGTTCGGCAATCCCGATTATGCGTGTTCAGACTCCCGATTATGCGTGTTCGGACTTCCGATTATGCGTGTTCGGACTCCTGATTATGCGTGTTCGGACTCCCGATTATGCGTGTTCGGACTTTCAATTATGCGTGTTCGGGACTCCCGATTATACTTTTCGGGACTTCCGATTATGCGTGTTCAGACTCCCGATTATGAGTGTTCGGACTCCCAATTATGAGTGTTCGGACTCCGGATTATGCGTGTTCGGAATCCCGATTATGCGTGTTCGGGGCTCCCGATTATGCGTGTTCGGATTCCCGATTATGCGTGTTCGGACTCCCGATTATGCGTGTTCGGACTCCCAATTCTGCGTGTTCAGGACTCCCGATTATACTTTTCGGGACTCCCGATTATGCGTGTTCGGACTCCCGATTATGAGTGTTCGGACTCCCAATTATGAGTGTTCGAACTCCGGATTATGCGTGTTCGGACTCTCAATTATGCGTGTTCGGAATGCCGATTATGCATGTTCGAGACTCCCACTTATGAGTGTTCGGACTTCTGATTATGCATGTTCGGGATTTACGATTATGCGTGTTCGGGACTCGATTATGCCTGTTCGGGACTCCCGATTATGAGTGTTCGGAACTCGCTTTTTTGATGACGTGCGGAAACGATCCAGGAAAAGAGTGCGCTTGTAGAATAAGGGTGAAGGAAGCAATGAGGGTGAAATTATCCTGCGAAAGAGTTGAAAATTATGATCCAGCGGATCATTTTCGTGGGATATCGAAAACGAACGAAACGACAAATCGAGCAAATTCTCGCGATGATACTCTTATCGGCAGCCAATTATATTATCCGTGATCATGGTGTCCTTTCAAATGTAAAAGGACACCAGATGGTTATTGCGAAAATAAAAGCAGTGGCGTTTCTTTTTTCTCTCCGTTCTCGCGAAGATTTTTACGTCGAGTCGCGATATTCGAGCTCTAAAAATGAGACACGGGGCGGTAAATTTCACGATCTCTGCGGTGGTCGTTACCAGCGAATGGAGAAGATAGGGAGTACTTACTTCGTGGGAATAAAAAGACCAGAAAGAGGGACTTTTTTCTTTATCGCACGGTGTCTCTATCGCGTGTCTTTGATGTTTCCGGCAGTTTCGAGTCTTCCAGAGCTTTGAATCAAATGGTCAGTCTGAGATTTTCGAGGGAATTTGGCGCATGATTTTGATGGACGAGCGAAGGAAACAAGGGATAAGGAAAAATGTTCACCTGTTGCTCTTTAGGGGGGAAAAAAAGTCGTCGCGAAATTTGTCGAAAAACGAAATGCATCGCGTGCGGATACAACGGATTAACGATAAATCACGCGATCCGTGTAATTCAGGATCGCGACGACAATTAATAACGTTGAATCATCGGACAACACGTGCATGAATTACAACGTCCCTCGTTCTACTTCCGGTTTGATTCCCGAACAATGCGTCACAAACATCGGGCACGATTTTCATTTCACGGATCTGCACTCTTCTCTCTCTCTCTCTCTTATTGCCGTTTTCCTACTCTTTCGGTAAATACACTGTCGTCCAAAAGTTTGGAAACACTCGCTCCGATTCCGCGCCGCACAAAAAGTTTCACTGCTCTTTTAAAAATGAAGATATTTTAATTCTACAAGCGGCGTTTCAAAGAGGACATATTCAGCTTCATTCCGCTTTTTCAAAAAAAAAATCGATTTTTTGAAAATCCGGTACGCCCTTTGAAACGTGATCGTTTTTTGGCTCTTTTTTGGTGTTGAAATTGCGGCGCACGACCCATGAAATTTTTTTTATAACTGTTTTTCATATTAAAAAAACTTGTAAGTGGGAGTATAAGCTTCAATTTTTTTTTTTAAGTTTCGTACGATTTTTTTTCGCAAAAATATTTATTTTTGGCAAAAAACGACTATATATTTAAAATAAAGCATAACTCAAAATTAAAGGGTTTTTGTAAAATTACTTAAAGGATAAAAAGTTGCATACAATTATTCTGGATTTAATGAAGGTTTTTCAGAATTTTTTTTCAACATTTTTTATTTTTATTTTGTTCCTGTTAATGAGATATTTTTTTTATCTTAAGCAATCAGGTCATCTACATGACTTTTTCATCGAAAAATGTCATCGACATGGCTTTTTCATCGGAAAACCCGTGTAGATGAGGTAAGAGACCTCATTCTTTAAGATAAACAAATATTTCGTTAACACGAAAAATTTTTGATAAAAAAAATTCTAAAAAATTTCATTGAATCAAGAATAATTGTGTGCAACTTTTTACTTTCTTAGAGATTTTACGAAATCCCAGTAGTTTAAGAGTTACGCTTCATTTTGTAAATATGGTCGTTTTTTACAAAAATCTGACTATGTTTGCGAAAAAAAATCGTACGAAACTTTTTAAAAATAAAATCGAAGCTTATACTCCCCCTCACAAGTTTTTTCATGCAAAAATATAGTTAAAAAAATAGCAACGGTTACCATAGCAACGGTTACCATAGCAACGGTTACCATAGCAACGGTTACTACAGCAACGGTTACCATAGCAACGGTTACCATAGCAACGGTTACCATAGCAACGGTTACCATAGCAACGGTTACTACAGCAACGGTTACCATAGCAACGGTTACCATAGCAACGGTTATCATAGCAACGGTTACCATGGCAACGGTTACCATCGCAACGGTTACCACTACCAGTGTTGCTTAGCGTGGGTAGGTGTGGGTGGTGGTGAGTGCGAATTATTGTGGGGGTGGGTTTAGGCGATTAATTCTGGAAATGATACAAATTAAAGCACACCCCAAAGCAATCAATTTTAGAACCGACATCGACAAACTAAGCAGCATATATAATTCAATAATTTAATAATACTCAAAATAATAACGGGAAAACCTCAAATTACCATCCATTAATTGAAAATTCATTACCAAATCTAACAGTTATCAATTTAAACCCGATCCAAAACCGGTTAACATAACCAGTCCGGCAAGAAAAATCACTAACGGCAAACTTCCCCAACCATGAAAAACCACCCCCACTCTTCAATACTCAATCACACTACCCCATCAATATAAATACCTCCTCACTCGCCTAAATACTCAGTCGCTACTTAGCTCTCGAATCGCCATGTAATGAAAACTGTTAATTTTGATCAAAAATGAATCTTGGAAATTATCAAACATGAAATTCATAGGTGAATAACACATACACAAAAGTCTCACAAGAAACATAAACTAAGCAATAAAATATCAAAATCCTCCCGCTCACAGACAACAAGGATCACAAAAAAATGACCTGTCTTCATACAATAAATTCATAATGAATATTATCCAAGATTCATTAAATGACCAAAAAAATTACCCGTACAAATTCAGGTTAGTCATGACACATAACATTTAAGCTTATAATGTAAAACATATCATACAAAATAAGACAAAAAAGAATGTAATTTTAGAAATAATAAATCTGAAGAGGATCCGAATTAGGATCGAAACGTTATACCCAAAAAAATTGTCCACTGTCATTTGGACCCACTGGCCGAATCGCAGCCGATTCTTCCTTCACTATTAGGTACTGTTGTTACATGGTTAGGTGTGGGTGGGTTACATAGTTTTGGCACCGTGAGTGGTTTTGAGGGTTAGGATGGGTGTCAGTTGTTACATGGGTGTGTTGCTTAGCTTGGGTAGATGTGGGTGGTCGTGGGGATGGGGGATGAGGATGAGTTGTCACATAGGTGAGTGTGGGCGTTATATTACATACAATCACTAGACTATAATTTTGAATTTATATTTATTACAATTCTAGAAATAATTTATATGACAGAACAACGTTTGCCGGGTCAGCTAGTATCATATATTATCGCTCTTGGCTCTACGAACACATCGTTTTAGCATCACTGATTTCGAAAATTCATTTGCTCCAACCGAACGGTCGCCTATATGGATTCTCCCGACGTGTATACAACCCTCTGGTTTGTGCATAATTTATCGGTTGCGAATTCACGTTTCGAGCTCGAAACAACATTACGGATTTAACGTCATAGATATATGAGGCATTCCACGCCATTTCGATCGACATCTTGCCTTGATCATTCCGATTTTCCTCTAAATTTTTTACATAGAAAAACACATTGAAATACATTTTCCCAAATTTTTTCAGAATTTTTTGGCCACGTGTTTTTTGGATTTTTTTTTTTTTTTCTTTGAAAAAAAGACCACTTTGTAAAATCTGAAAAAATTCTGAAAAATCTAATAAAATTTAACAAATTTGTTGGGCTTCGTTCCAAAATGGAGATTTTAATACTCCATGAGTAAAATTCAAAAAAATGAAAAAAAATATTTACTCATAGAGTATTAAATACTCCATTTTGGAACAAAGCCCAAAAGTTTTGTTATATTTTATTAGATTATTCTGAATTTTTTCAGATTTTACAAAGGGGTCCTTTGAAAAAAAAAATTCAAAGAACGCGTGACCAATAAATTCTGAAAAAATTTGGGACATTTTTTTTCAATGTATTCTTTTATATAAAAAATTGAGAGGAAAATCGAAATCATCAAGACAAGATTTTGTCGTGTCATTCCACGACATTCCGATCAAAATCTTGCCATGATGATTTCGATTTTCCTCTAAATTTTTTATATAAAAAAACACATTGAAAAAAAAATTTCCAAATTATTTCAGATTTTTTGGTCACGCGTTCTTTGATTTTTTTTACGGAACAAGGTACCCCTTTGTACAATCTGAAAAAAATCAGAATAATCTAATAAAATATAACAAAATATTTGGGCTTTGTTTCAAAATGGAGATTTTAATATTCTATGAGTAACATTTTTTTTTTTCAATTTTTTACAACACAATTTGTATAACAAATCTTTTGAGCTTTTTCCATAATGGAGATTTTAATGCTCTATGAGACATTTTTTTTTTCAATTCTTTGAATTTTACTCATAGAGTATTAAAATCTTTATTTTGGAACGAAGCCCAAAAAATTTGTTATATTTTATTAGATTTTTCTGAATTTTTTCACATTTTACAAAGTGGTCCTTTTTTCGAAAAAAAATAAAATCCAAGAAACGCGTGGCGAAAAAATTCTGAAAAAATTTGAGATAATGTATTTCAATGTGTTTTTTCATGTAAAAAATTTAGAAGAAAATCGGAATGCAAGGCAAGATGTTGATCGAAATGACGTGGAATGCCTCATATATATATATACATAATATAACAGAGAGGGGGTAAAATGGACCCCATAAGAAGATAACGCAGCTAGACAACTACGCACAGAATAAATTCGTTGTTTTCCATATAAAAATATCTTTTTTATCGATAAGACGTAAACAAAAAAAATTAGGGGGCAAAATGGACACCGCCAAATAGGAGTGTTTTTTTTATATGATGAGAATATAATTTTTTTTTTAATGTCTAACGCTTCATAGGAAATGTCATGAAAATATTAAATCTAGATCCGATTTTGCGTGGGTGAGTTTACTGAGGTAACGCCAATTTTAATGATCATTCCCTCATTTTCTAATTTTTTTTTTTTTTAATTTTGGATGGTGTCCATTTTGCCCCCACTTTCCCGATATTCAATATAATACGGTCGCTGATATATAATCGTCAGAGCATTATGTATCTATATCCTTTGTACAATTATTTTTTTTTATTTCAAAACAGCTATCGTACATTTCTGAATCACTCACGCTTCGACGATGACGCGCATTGTCTCGAATTCAACCGTAACATCCCGTGAAATAATACGGAAACTTTCGATACCAAAGTTATATTCGAATAATCGGAAATGCAAGATACAATATTCTGCGCGCTCTGATCGAATATTTAGTTTCAGAATAAAAGGACAATTAGGATGTTCAAACAAATGCATACATGTTCAAACAAATGCATACAAATATTTATTGAAAAATATTAAAAATTGACGATACAGCAATGAAAAATCATCTGAAATAAAAAACCCAAACAATTTTTTGAATCTACATAACAGTGACTATCGTTAAGCGTAGCCATTTCTTTTAAATAATTTTTTTTCGTGAAATGGCGCTGATTTGATTTTTTTTTGCGTTTTTGTTTATTTTCAAAAGGTCTCAAAAATAGTAATTTTCAAAATTTTCAAAATTGGCTACGCACAACTTTAGACAATGCGATTACAAATATTTCAAAAAAAAAAGTCTCAAAAGACTACCTGCTCTTCCTTTGGGTATATCTCAGTCAATTTTTGAGATTTTGAGTTAATTTGTTTACATATTTTTGAACATGCATACTTTAAGAAAATGGACACAACATTTTGATTTTTTTGACCCAACACAGTCGCGTTCCCCCTTAAGTAATTGAGCGTGATTCAACACCATAAAATCCAAGTTTTTGGCTTCAAAAAATCGATGCACACTCGTAAAACAATTATCAATCCGTACCCGTTCAAAAAAAAAAAAAAGACTTGTCGGTCCACTGAACGAGAAAAAAAATATAAAAAAAAGTTTCCCTTTTCCATGAAAACTTTGTCGAATTAAAACTTTATTAAACTTTGAATCGTTTATCGTTATTTATAAATAAAGTTAAATTATATAAAATTATATAAATATATATTGGGCATTCCATGTCAAATCGACCACTTTGGAACCCGACCCCTTTCGATTTGGCTGAAAATATTTGTCTTTTTTCTACCCTATTAAAAACATTTTTCAGGAAATTTTCAAATTTTTTTACCCAACTCAAAAAAAGTTATAAATTATTTTAAAAAAAGGCTTTTGTTTTTTCAAATAGCTATAACTTCTTCAAAAATTGACTAATCGGGACGTTTTTTTTTGAAAATTTTTGTCTTTAAATGTACTTTTCGAAAAAAAATACGAGAAAATTTTAAGACATCAAAGTCTATGAAATTTTTCACTTTTTCGAGAAAAATCATTGTTTTCTCGGACGTGCATTTTTTATTTTTATTTTTTTCTAA
Organism: Alloplasta piceator; assembly: GCA_946863875.1. NCBI lineage: Eukaryota > Metazoa > Arthropoda > Insecta > Hymenoptera > Ichneumonidae > Alloplasta > Alloplasta piceator. Next base: position 38,600,298 of record OX333077.1, on the reverse strand, counting down.
AAAAAAAACTTCTTTCAATTCCGGAAAGAACGTCGCCCAAACTGGAGTGGGTGGAATTTTCCTTCTATTTTTTTTTTTTATCGATTGGAAATTTTTTTTTTGCAACTGGGCTTGTTTCACAGAACACACCACTCTGTAAATTTTTGAGGATTTATAAAGGACCTCAGAGTTTGAAAAATTGAGAAGAAAAAACAATCGAAAGTGGTAATCCGTGAAAATTTTTTAAATTTTTTCAAAAAGGTTAAAGAAGAAATAGAAGACACCTATTTATAATTTTTTTGTATTTTTTTCAGAAACTACATTAAAAAACAAAAAGAATGAAAAAAATTGCCATCTGGGCCCATTTTTGACCAAGCCCCAGGCTTTTGAAATATAGAGAATTCAAGTATTAAATTAAATTCTGAAGAATATAAAACATGTGAAATTTTTAAACGCCAAAGGAAAATAAAATAGTTTTACATAAATACAATATTTACAATAAACGTACATTTAAAGACGAAAGTTTTCGAAAAAAAACGTCCCGATTAGTCAATTTTTGAAGAAGTTATAGATATTTGAAAAAACAAAAGCCTTTTTTTCGAATAATTCATAACTTTTTTTTGGGTTGGGTAAAAAAATTTGAAAATTTCCTGAAAAATGTTTTTAGTGGGGTAGAAAAAAGACAAAAATTTTCAGCCAAATCGAAAGGGGTCGGGTTTAAAAGTGGTCGATTTGACATGGAATGACCCAAATACTTATATAAATTTTATAAAATAGATTGGCTGTCGAAAAAAGAATTTCCTTTTTTTCTATTTTATTGCAAAATTCGGGTCAACACAATTTCTCTCAATCTTTTTCCAAAAATCATCCCCTATCTTCGCAAAATTTCCAGTTGTTGAATCAAAATTACAATTCACGCTCAATAAAATAATAAATGAATTATAAATAAATATAACGTTTGATAAAAATAAATTTACGCTTTCATTGGGCTTTTAACATGAATTCCTTAATAAATACCGCAGAGTACATTTAATTATATTTTGAAAATTTCTTAATTAACTTAAATAAAGTAACGGTCGTTTGACAAAAATTTGGGCCTGATATATTTTATCCTAAGGCCGCAAAATAAAATTTTAAATAATTCGTTTTTTAATTTTTCCCGTCTTAAATCTCTATTTTTTAACCAACGTGATTCGACCAAAGATAACGCAAAATCTGCGAAAATTTTGCATATTTAAATATCCTCGAATATTACATCAAACGACATTAAATGAAAATGGAAATCTTCGAATGCGATTATAAATGTATATTTACCCCGAAATCCGTAATTCGCTTGAGCGTTTAGTAATTCAGCGGAAAATCAATGCGAATTCAATTTGTCAAATCTGTGATAACGCGAAATTCGGATTATCGGTGAAGCGTAAAAGTTGACTCAGCGTTATTAATTATTCCCCCTAGATTAGTGTGGGAACGAGTAATAAGCGCACATGTATTATAAATTATAACGTTCGCCGAGTTCTGATAAAATTTGTGTATCTATAACATCGTGTGTAAACTTTCATTCATTCTCAATTATTGATCAGAATTGAATTTTCGAGGGGTATTAAGGGAGGATGGGGCACGACGGCCCCCCTCTAAAAAATTTTTTATCGAAATTCGCCATTTTTAATTTTTTTTTTTCAATCAAAAAATACTTTGACCAATTCCGGAAAAATGCCGCCCAACCTGGAGGGGGTCGACTTTTCCTTCTGATTTTTTCACTTTAAAAAAAAAAAATGTTCGGCGATCACCACTTTCAATTTTTTATTTCTTCTCAATTTTTTAAATTCCGAGGTCCTTTATAAATCCTCAAAAATTTCCAGAGTGCTCGTTTGTGAAATAAGCCCAATTGAGAAATTTTTTTTTTTCAATCGTTAAAAAAAAATATAAGAAAAAGTCGAGGCACTCCAAGTTGGGCGACATTTTTTCCGAAATTAATCGAAGTATTTTTTGAGCGAAAAAAAAATTAACAATGGCGAACTTCGATAAAAAGATGATTTTTCTCGAAAAAATATAAAATTTCATAGATTTTAATATCTTAACATTTTTTTGTATTTTTTTCGGAAAGTTCATTCAAAAATGAAATTGAAAAAAAAAAGTTTAAGAGTGGTCGATTTGACATGGAATGTTCCATGTAGATTAATTAAAAATTCGTTAAATAATAAATAACTTCTATATTTTACAACTATTATTTTTCTTACCCAAGAAAAGAAATTTAATTTTTCCGATAATGGATGATATTTCGTTTAAAAATTTTTCAATTTTGTTAAAAATAAATTGTATTCAATTTTTTTTAACGGTCCATTTTACCCCGGATGTAGTGCATCAGCCTAAAAATACATAAAATTCATCATAATTCGAATAGAAACAAAGAAAATTCTGACCTAATTTTTTAAGGTGGTCCATTATGCCCTGAAGATGAAATTTATGATAATTTGACAAGAAACGAAAAATTATTTTTTTCAACCGAATTTTTTAGGTGGGCCCTTGTGCCCCACCTTCCCCCACGTAAGCGGATCACACCGCCAACATAATTGGAATTCCAAATTGTTTATCCGCCGAAGAGATTTCTAAAATCCCCAGTTTTTCATGTTACCCACGTACATCGAATCGATATAGTTTTTATTTATTTTTTCTCCCTTTTCTTTCAAAGTCCCCATGCACAGTTTCGCTCCGTATGCTGTGCAATTTGACTGTCGTTCAATCCACGGATTTAAACTTTTACATTCGCGAACTTTGTACGTTTCGCATAATGGCTACATGTGTATCACTTTTTCACAATGCTAAGGAATATAGAGTCAAGAATATCGTGTGGTTTGCAAAAGAGAGAGAGAAAAAGAGAGAGATCGAGCGAAAGAGTGGGACTTAAAATTCAAAGCCGATCTCGATCTAAAGTTCTCCTTGGCACGCGGTGCCGGAGTTTCGTATGTATATGTGAACATTTGTATAACTTCCTAATCGCTACGAGTTCTTAGCCCTGTGATACATGCATCTACACATGTATATATGCTATCGTCGATATAAAACACAACCCTTATCCTTACGTTCGGGAAATCATAGTGACAATACGGAAAGTCAACTCGGAATCCTATCGGGATCGAAACAGGATCCGATCGGGATCAAGTCAGGATCCGATCGGGATCGAGACAGGATCTGATCGGGATCGAGTCAGGATCCAATCAGGACCCGATCGGGATCGAGTCAGGATCCAATCAGGACCCGATCGGGATCGAGTCAGGATCCGATCGGGTTCGAGTCAGAATCCGATCGGGATCGAGTCAGGATCCGATCGGGATCGAGACAGGATCCGATCGGGATCGAGTCAGGATCCAATCAGGATCCGATCGGGATCGAGTCAGGATCCGATCGGGATCGAGTCAGGATCCGATCGGGATCGAGTCAGGATCCGATCGGGATCGAGTCAGGATCCGATCGGGTTCGAGTTAGAATCCGATCGGGATCGGGTCAGGATCCGATCGCGATCGAGACAGGATCCGATCGGGATCGAGTCAGGATCCAATCAGGATCCGATCGGGATTGAGTCAGGATCCGATCGGGATCGAGTTGATAAATACCAGTCAGGTTTGGGGGATTTTTAAATTTCTCATAGTATTTGGTACACAGTTGCAGTGCTGATGATTTTGATTTTTTTTCAAGTTAACGAAACAACATTTTTTTAATTGACCAACTAATGTTTTTTCGGAGCAAACAAACCAAAATTATCGATACCATAATCAACTTGAAAATATTTTTTCTTCATCAGGTTGATACCAGTTAGGTTTATAAGAGTTTCCCAGACGTCTCGTCGATGTGCACTCGGACGAGATCTCGAGATTGAGGATAAAACGGACGAGGCACGTATATAGCGGGCTCGTGTTAGATTAGGAGGCAAAAGAAACGTTAAGGGGGGCACGGAATGCAACCGGTAAAATCACAGTGGCACTTGTGTCAGGACAGATAGAGGATTGAGCGAGTGGCCTACATGTTCCCCTCTCGTGTCGAACCCTGGTGATCTCGACGACTAATGCAGCGAGGCGAGGGTCCACAGCGATTAAACGAGGTTGTCCTCGTAAAAAGCCACGTGTCCCGTTCCCCTCGATCTTCTCAGACGACGGAATGACGTACACATGTTACGATATTCTTGTGTGTTAAGGTAGTTCCTCCGCGACAACCTCAACAAAAAGTTACACAACATGTGCATATTCACAGGGTTGATGATTATTTCCATTTGTACTGGATACATTTAAAAAGCACACGATATTAATTCAGTGCCAATAGATAATAGGAAAGATATATTTTACCGTCGAAAAATTTATTCCATTAAGTGTTCTTATCCCACAACTGCTTCACTCTGCGAGTCAACTTTTTGCCGGAACTGTCCTCTGCCCCAATACACAAAGGAGCTACATATACAGACGACCGCTTCTTCTGTGTGTGTGTGAGCACGACGCTCGTGGCAACGTTCCGATTGGTTCCGATCGCCGGACCGTTTCCCCCTCCACGAGCTTCTCTGCTCGCAGAATTTAGGTTATAATACCAAAAGCGTCAATTCCTAATGGCTATTTCTTGGAAACTAGACGGTAAATCGTCCTGATTTTTTTTCACGTATTTCGTGACATCCCGTTCAAGCTTCTCTCAGTTTTTCGTCAACTTCGCAATTTTCGTTTTGACGGTAGAGTTAATAACGTACCTATGCACTATGCGTTTTCAATGCCTTACGTGTAATTTAAGCCAACTTTGAGTGTGAATATCTCGGGTTCGGGACGGGCAAACTTATTTAAACTGCACAGATGTTTGGATAACATGTTAAGTAACCTGTATGCCAAATTTCAACAATGTCTAAAGTAATCGACCTTTATGTTATAATACCACAACCGTCGGGTTCTAATGGTTTTTTCTTGGAAACTAGACGATAAATCATCCTGATTTTTTTTCACGTATTTCGTGACGTCGTGTTCGAGCTTCCCTCAGTTTTCCATCAACCTCATAATTTTTGTTTTGACGGTAAAATTAATAATGTACCTATGCACTATGCGTTTTCAATGCTTTACGTGTAAATTAAGCCAACTTTGAGTGTGAATATCTCGGGTTCGGGACGGGCAAACTTACTTAAACTGCACAGATGTTTGGATAACATATTAAGTAACCTGTATGCCAAATTTAAACAATTTCTAAAGTAATCGACCTTTATGTTATAATACCACAACCGTCGGGTTCTAATGGTTATTATTTGGAAACTAGACGGTAAATCATCCTGATTTTTTTGCACGTATTTCGTGACGTCGCGTTCGAGCTTCCCTCAGTTTTTCATCAACCTCATAATTTTTGTTTTGACGGTAAAATTAATAATGTACCTATGCACTAAGCGTTTTCAATGCTTTACGTGTAAATTAAGCCAACTTTTAGTGTGAATATCTCGGGTTCGGGACGGGCAAACTTATTTAAACTGCACAGATGTTTGGATAACATATTAAGTAACCTGTATGCCAAATTTAAACAATTTCTAAAGTAATCGATCTTTATGTTATAATACCACAACCGTCGGGTTCCAATGGTTATTATTTGGAAACTAGACGGTAATTCATCCTGATTTTTTTTCACGTATTTCGTGACGTCGAGTTCGAGCTTCCCTCAGTTTTCCATCAACCACATAATTTTTGTTTTGACGGTAAAATTAATAATGTACCTATGCACTACGCGTTTTCAATGCTTTACGTGTAAATTAAGCCAACTTTGAGTGTGAATATCTCGGGTTCGGGACGGTCAAACTTATTTAAACTGCACAGATGTTTGGATAACATGTTAAGTAACCTGTATGCCAAATTTAAACAATTTCTAAAGTAATCGACCTTTATGTTATAATACCACAACCGTCGGGTTCCAATGGTTATTATTTGGAAACTAGACGGTAAATCATCCTGATTTTTTTTCACGTATTTCGTGACGTCGCGTTCGAGCTTCCCTCAGTTTTCCATCAACCTCATAATTTTTGTTTTGACGGTAAAATTAATAATGTACCTATGCACTATGCGTTTTCAATGCTTTACGTGTAAATTAAGCCAACTTTGAGTGTGAATATCTCGGGTTCGGGACGGGCAAACTTACTTAAACTGCACAGATGTTTGGATAACATATTAAGTAACCTGTATGCCAAATTTCAACCATTTCTGAAGTAAACGACTTCATGGAGAAACTACCTTGAACAGAGTATTCCACGGAGCGAAGAGTATTGGATCAGGTGGATGCACCTCTCTCTCCTTTCTGTCCGTCATAATCTCGTTTAGTCGCTGATCTCGATGTGATGGCACGATCCTCATCCTCGCCTGTACATCTCGAAACATCCACGAGACTTCCATCGAGCTTGTCCTACAACCATCGACCATATATGTCCATCCGTGTCCATCCGTGTCTGTGTTTGTATTCCTCTCATGGTAAAGTGTGCGATCGTGATTTCCAAGAGAACGAGCTCGTCTTGCACGATCGAGTGAACTTTTTTTCTCTCCGACCGATGATTTTCCCGGTTAAATTCCTCTTCGTCTCTTCCTATAACATGCCCGTGCTCTTTCGATAGCCAAAGACAGTTCAGAATTCGCGTTCAACGAACCCTGCAACGCCACAGAGAAAATGTAATCCGTTTCAGGATGGATCTATTATTAAAGAGAAACTTCTTTTACATAATTTTTTTTTTTTTTTAAATATTTTTTCCAAATTTTTTTTTACAAAGTGATGATGAGAATCTCAATTAGTGGTACATTTGATTAAGTTTCTATAAAGGGCCGGATAAGAATGGTGAAGCCCCCAGCGAATTTTGTGTTGCCGATTTTTTCCAAAGTTCCTAACCTAAAAAAAACAATTTTGTGTAAAATTACAGTTTTCTACATCGATGCTGAGGGGTTTTCCTGCAAAAAAGTGTTTTTTTCGATTTTTGCATATTTTAAATACAAAGGGGCGACCAAAAAATCTCAAAAAATTCTGAAAAATCAAAAACATGTCAAAATTTATGAAATTTTTTTTCTTTTTTCTTTTAAATGCTAGATTCTATTTTAAATCATCAAATCTTCTTTTAAAAACATTATTTTGTAGCCAAAAGATTTTTCTACTATTATGACAAAAATGGTCATGATTTGACTTTTCATTCCCTACATTTAAAAAAAAAAAAATCCCACAATTCGACCTGCAACACATTGAAAAAAAATAAAAAAGACAAAATTTCTCATTTTTCATTGGAAATCAATAAATAAATCATTCTTTCGGTTTAATTAATTCGTGCTCATCGCTGGAAAATAGGAAACAGAACTCTTCGATGTTGAAGAGGTCAATGCCATGATCAACAGGGATAGCGATGAAGACTAATATGTAGCAATATTTTTGTATGGATTTCCAATGAAGAATGAGAAATTTGGTCGTTTTTATTTTTATTTTCAATGTGTTGCAGGTCGAATTATGGGAATTTTTTTTTTTTTAAATGTAGGAAATGGAAAGTCGAATCATGTCCATTTTTGTCATAACAGTAGAAAAATCTTTTGGCTACAAAGTAATATTTTTAGAAGAAGATTCGACGATTAAAAACATCCCGTAGTAAAAAACTCCATTCATCGCCATTGAAAAATCCCCATTCATTCCCCATTGCCGAAATAACCAATGGAGATGAATGCCGAATTGCCTAAGGGGATTTTCGCCATTGAATTCCCCATTTGAAACGGAATGGGGATTATCTAATGGGGATTCAATGGAGACAATCCCCTTAGGCAATTCGGCATTCATCCCCATTGGTTATTTTGGCAATGGGGAATGAATGGGGATTTTTCAATGGCGATGAATGAAGTTTTTACTATACGAAAGAATCTCCATTGCTGTTCGCCACTCATTCCCCATTGCCCACAAAACCAATGGATATGAATGCCGAATTTTCTAAGGACATTTTCGCCATTGAATTCCCCATTTGGAACGGAATGGGGATTATCCCATGGGGATTCAATGGAGACAATCTCCCTAGTTAATTCGCCATTCACCTCCATTGGTTTTTGTGGGCAATGGGGAATAAATGGGATCATCAATGGAGATTCTTTCATATGATTGCTATATATACATGGAATTACGCATTAAATAATCAAATGATGTAAGTTATCAGTAAGTAAGGTTAATCATAATGCTAATATTAGCATAACGACCAACAATTATATACGCATTATATATATTATTACATTTAATAGAAATTATTGAAGCTCAGAATTGAGAAAATAGATTTTAAGTGTATTCAGATGACGATTCCCGTAGTAAAAAACTCCATTCGTCGCCATTGAAAAATCCCCATTCATTCCCCATTGCCAAAATAACCAATGGAGATGAATGCCGAATTGCCTAAGGGGATTTTTGCTATTGAATTTCCCATTTGAAACGGAATGGGGATTATCTAATGGGGATTCAATGGAGACAATCCCCTTAGGCAATTCGGCATTCATCCCCATTGGTTATTTTGGCAATGGGGAATGAATGGGGATTTTTCAATGGCGATGAATGGAGTTTTTACTATACGAAAGAATCTCCATTGCTGTTCGCCACTTATTCCCCATTGCCCACAAAACCAATGGATATGAATGCTGAATTTTCTAAGGACATTTTCGCCATTAAATTCCCCATTTGAAACGGAATGGGGATTATCCCATGGGGATTCAATGGAGACAATCTCCCTAGTGAATTCGCCATATTCACCTCTATTGGTTTTTGTGGGCAATGGGGAATAAATGGGATCATCAATGGAGATTCTTTCATATGATTGCTATATATACATGGAATTACGCATTAAATAATCAAGTAAGTTATCAGTAAGTAAGGTTAATCATAATGCTAATATTAGCATAACGACCAATAACTATATCATATATCAAATATAGCAATCACATAGCAATCATATATATATATATGTATATATATATATATTACTTTTAATAGAAATTATTGAAGCTCAGAATTGAGAAAATAGATTGTAAGTGTATTCAGATGACGATTGATAATGAAAGTATATACGTTTCTCCTCTCACAAATCGAGTTGAGAGAGACTGATAAAATTATGTGTATATGTTAAAAATAAACGGTTTTAAAAATCATTTATCCCAAACGTACGCGCACTTGATGAGCAGTATATAATATATTTTTTTTAAATATATTATATTATATTTTATTTTAAACTATTATATTATATTTCAAACTGATTGACCATCGATATAATCATCAGCATTTATTACAATTGAAGAAAATATTTGGTTCATATATGAGAATCAGCGACATCTACTCTTACTTAATTTTATTAATTCACCGCCGTTTGAGAAATATCGCATTCGGAAAAATTCTCATCGATCGATGGGTTCAATTGTTCTGCATTGATCCTCAAATATGGATTGCAATATCGTTAACGAATGCTGCTCATCATTCGATCAGTCGTCAATGAAGTGACATTATTGATAAATGTTGATCATTGTATAATTCGTAGTTACTTATTATTCAATGGGTATCCTTGGTAAATGCTGATCATTTCATCGTTAGTCGCATTTGGGTTCCAATGAACATCTGTGGGAAATGCTGATCTTTAAGTTCATCCGCATTGACTTTCCAATGGACATCATTGGGTAAAGCGGATCATTTCGTTCATCAGCATTTACCTTCCCATGGGCACCATTGGGCAATGCTGATCGCTCGATACATCCGCATTGGCTTCCCAATGAGCATCATTGAGCAATGATGATCATTCGATTCATCCGCATTGGCTTTCCAATGAGCATCATTGAGTAATGATGATCGTTCGATTCATCCGCATTCGATGTTCAATGGATACCCATTCACTGATAAATGGTCAGCCCTGTACGCCATTGACAAATGCGGAAATCTCAATGGGTCCCCATTCATTGTCCAATGGAGTCGTATGAGGACCATTGGTTGCCATTGGCGATTCAATGGAGTTTTTTACTACGGGATAATGTAGCATTTAAAAAAAAAAGAAAAAAAAAGTTCATAAACTTTGACATGTTTTTGATTTTTCAGAATTTTTCAAGATTTTTTGGTCACCCCTTGGTATTTAAAATATTCAAAAATCGAAAAAAAAAAAACACTTTTTTTGCAGGAAAACCCCTCGGCATCGCTGTGGAAAACTGTAATTTTGCACAAAATTGTTTTTTTAGGTTAGGAACTTTGGAAAAAATCGGCGACCCAAAATTCGCTGGGGGCCGATTTACCATTTTTATCCGGCTACACCCTTTGTTTATTAGTCGACAGATCGATGAATTCTAGTTAATGTTGCAAAGGAGCTTTGCGAGAGAAATGCTCGCGATTTCCGCGGATTTGTGTCAAATACTGGGTTAACAAAAGGCCTGGAGCTACCCACAATTTAACAGATGATGTGACACAGGGATTCTTTTGTTTGCCAGGAGCCAGTACGTGCGTGGTTTGCCTCTCTCTCTCTCTTGCTCCCTCTGTGGGAGGCTTTCGCATCAACCCTTTACTTTGCGAGATCGTTTCGTGAAAACGATGAGGGTTGAGCTGGCGCCTGGTGTGCTCACGCGCGCTTCCGATAATGTATTCAACCGAGGTCGAAGCCAAAGTACCATGACTGCCTGTGCCCTAGACTCTCTGAGGGTTGGAGGCAAATTGGCCCACCCCCAACACCCACACATAGAGTCAAACATTTAAGGCCGATGCACAGAATCGGGGGTAAAATGGACCATTAAGAAAAAAAATGCATTTTTTTATTCCCAACCCTTAAATGTCCTTTTCGACACCTTTGCGGGGGTCGCTCGTGTCTGGCATTTTAAAAAGTGATCTAAAGTGTTCTAAAAAATTCCTCAAAATTCATGAAATCTCATAAACTATCGTAGAACAAGGACCAATCACTATATCGCTGATTTGATCATTTGTTTAAACAATATAATCATCTAAACAAAGGAGAACGTGAAGAATGCATAATTTTGTTCAAAAAATCATAACTTTGGATGTAATCAATATTTTTGAAAATTTCAAACGGGAAATTTGAGCTTAGGAATGGTACTTTGAGGAAAAAAATATTGAGATTCCGTATGAATAGAAGGAATGCTCAAGTTTTGAGGATTAAAATCGAGTTTTTTCAACGTACACAAAGAGGTTCAATAAAGTAGACAGTGTCTTATTTTTTACTCAATTTTATTAATCAGAATGACATCAATTATCAAAATTCACTCAAAAATGAAAATGAAAATGGACGGTTTGGGCGAGGCACGAGTGACCCCCCGTTGTCATTTAAGAGTTAACAAAATTGAAATATTTTCAAAAGAAAACAAAATGATCTATTATCTAAAAAATGAAACAAAATTTTTATTGCCTTAAAAAAAAAGAATAGTTGAAAAAGTTATTTATTATTTAACGAATTTTTAGTTAATCTATATATTAGGGCGATTTTTTTTCGACTTTTTTTAATTTTCATCCCTCCTCACCTAAAATGCTGTTGCATATGTCTAAAAGAAACTACCCTGAAAGTTACAGCCCTTAATATTAATGTTGAGTACTCGCCCTTCGCGTGAAAAGATTTCCCATCTAAAATACACGTAAATAAAAAACTTTTTTCTTCAAATTGCTATAACTCCGCGGCATTTCATGCTATCATATTGTCCTTGGTCGCAATTTACGCAGAATTAAACGGTCTTCAAAAGTGTCCTGAGGAGCATAAGTGTAATTTACACTGGTGAGATGGTACGAGTCACTAAAGTTGATTTTGACCCACACTTCTCGTTTTTTTGCTGTTATTTTTGAAATGATCAGCGTTATCGAAAAATTGCAAAGGAAAGTTTTATTGGAAATTTAATTTCCTACAAAAAAGGTCCTTTAGACCTACTTGAGAAAATTGATATTTCTTGAGATATTGAACCTTAATTTATTTGCGGTATAAAATTTTTACGGTTTATCGAACCAAAAGTTCTTAATTGTTGATATTCCATATCATTTCGCCACTGGTGATATGATATGTGATATGGTGATATGATATAGAATATCAAAGAATTGAAACTTTTGGTTCAATAAACCATAAAAATTGTATACCAAAACCAAGTTAAGGTCCAATATCTCAAGAAATATCAATTTTCGCAAGTAGGTCTAAAGGACTTTTTCTGTAGGAAATTAAATTTCCAACAAAACTTTCCTTTGCAATTTTTCGATAACGTTGATAATTTCGAAAACAACAGCAAAAAAACGAGAAGTGCAGGTCAAAATCAACTTTAGTGACTCGTACCATCTCACCAGTGTAAATTACACTTACGCTGCTGAGGACACTTTTGAAGATCGTTCAATTCTGCGTAAATTGCGACCAAGGACAATATGATAGCATAAAATGCCGCGGAGTTATAGCAATTTGAAGAAAAAAGTTTTTTATTTACGTGTATTTTAGATGGTAAATCTTTTCGCGCGAAGGGCGAGTACTTAATATTAATATTAAGGGCTGTAACTTTCAGGGTAGTTTCTTTCAGACATATGCAATAATATTTTAGGTGGGGAGTGAAAAAAATAAAAAAAGTAAAAAAAAAAATCACCCTACTATATATATTTTTATGTCAAACAAATAAACAATAACATTCATTATGATTTATGGAAAATAATTTATTAAGAATTATAAAAAAAATTATTATCTTTTAGAGGGGGGGGGGGGCCGTCTTGCCCCAGCCTCCCCTACATTTTGGTATATGGAACGAGGCAGAACCTGAGTAACGGCTGACGCCGCGCAAACCAGAAACCACACACAAAGGGAGGGAGGGAGGGAGGGAGGGAGGGAGAAGAAGAGGTTTGCGTACGTAGAAATGCGTTCGAGATATCGATAAATCGATCGATAAATTGTGCCAATCGGCTAGTTGCTAGTACGGACATATATATACGCACATATATATGGGGCAGTCCACGTCAAATCATGCGGTCATCGGCCGGAACCACTCGGATTTTGATGTCCAATGAATTGTGGGTTTCGTTTGGCCCAAAATATTTTTTAGCTCGGTCAGCCCCTAAAAAATGAAATAAAAATTTCTAAAAATTCGAGGTCACATTTGGGGCCAATCGAAACCCACAATTCATTGGACATCAAAATCCGAGGAGATCAGGCCGATGATCGTGTGATTTGACGTGGAATGCCCCATATGCAGAGTACATAACCTATGTTTTGCTCGTCTCCTCTAAATCGTTCTCAACTCTGCACTCGGCTTTGTGAAGAGTCTCTTGTAGTGCGCCTCCCCCAAGTCGCTTTTGTGTTAAACGTAGAACATGGATAATTAGTCTCCGGAAGCAGTAAACAGAAACTGTACTTTGTGGAATGTGCATACGATTGTGCGAGCGCCCTCTCGCGAATTAGTGCAACTCCGACAAGTACAGTGGCCCCAAATTCCACCCTGAATAATGGCAATTTCCCCACAGTTATGCAAGTTGGTATTTGCAATTTTGCCGCCATTTTCTTTTTTCGTTTTCATCAGTCACTTGGATTCCCTCGATAATAAATTGACTCCCACGAGAGAAATATTCGACACCCACGTGTAGTCGGTGAATTAATTGCGAAAATTTCAACGATGCATTCGTCGAACGCTCATATTTCGGCTCCGCTCGTTTTGCCTCGTTGCCAATTTTTGATACTCAATTGAGGAATTTATTCTCGCGTGTCGCAAATGACAAACCAAATGAATTATTCCTCTCGTCGAAAACGGGCACGAGCTTTGTAAATGGCAATTTAGGTATATATATGGACTCTTATGGGAGAAGAGGGGGCAAAATGGACCCCATAGAAAGATAACGTAGTTAGGATGTTACAAATAGCGTTGAATCGTTGCTTTTTATCTAAAAATGCCATTTTCATTAATCAGAATGTCCGTCAAAAAAAAAAAATACTCCATAGAATAATTATTTTCCATATCCAAACCATAGAGATCACTTTTTCCAAGTGTTAATCGAGTGGAAAAAAGAAAAATCCATTGAGACACCTCTAAAAAAAATCATAGGTAGCCTTCCTTCCATAGCATTCAAGATCAAGGTAGAAACCATGATTTCATCAAGTTGGAAGTACATTAAAAAAAAATTACGTACTATTTTGGGCCTTTTTAATGTAAATATATGGGGCATTCCACGCCAAATCGACCACTTTTGGACCCGACTACTTCCGATTTGGCTGAAACTTTTTTATGTCATTCTACGCTATCAAAAACATGTTTCAGAATTTTTTCAAATTTTTTTACCCAACCGAAAAATAGTTATGAATTAAAAAAAAAACAATTGGCTCTTTATTTTTCAAATATTTATAACTCTTTCAGAAATTGACTGATGGGGATTTTTTTTTTCGGAATGTATATTTTCAAATGTACTTTTCAGAAAAATATAGAAAAAAATAATAATTTTTTTCTATATTCAGACTGATCTCTTTGCAGAATAATATATATCTATCACATATCTTTGATACGTGAATATTTGTCGATGTGCCCGCATAACCTCGAATGAGGTATTTCCATTTTACAGTGGAAACAATCAGGGAATCAACGCTTTGATTCGCCGATATCAAACGACCATTGTCAGAGCGTTGGATCCGAGATTTCTTTGATGCAAAAGCAAATATAGAGACACATTCGTATTATATAATAGTCGTGTTACGAAAAAAAAAAATTTGAAAAAAAATTCTGAAAAAATTTCATTAAATCCAAAATAATTGTATGCAACTTTTAACCCTCTTAGTAATTTTACCAAAACCCAGTAGTTTTAAAGTTACGCTGAATTTTATAAATATGGTTGTTTTTTTCTCAAAATTTAATATTTTTGCGAAAAAAAATCGTACGAAATTTTTTCAAAAACGAAATTGAAGCTCATACTTTCCCTCACAAGTTTTTCCTGCACAAAAAAGTTTTAAAAAAATTTCATAGGTCATGCGCCAAAATTTGAACGCCAAAAAAAATTTCAAAAAAAATCCAAAAATTTTTTTGGAAAAATCAAAATGAAGGTGAATATGTCCCCTTTGAAATGCCAGTTTTTGAATTGAAATATTTCCATTTTTTGAAGAGCAGTGAAACTTTTTGTGCGGCGTGGAATCGGGGCGAGTGTTTCCAAACTTTTGGACGGGAGTGTATTTGATTTCGGATGGAGAAATTCTGCGTTATTTCCGTAATTTTCGGTCTCAGCTTGTAGATCAAGCTGAAAGCTCTCGACGAGCGATTTATTGATGTATTGAACCGTTTCGTATCGTCGAAATTCGTGGATACGGACCTTTGACTTTCCAATTAACAGGAACCAATGTAACTCGACATAGCGGTCTCCATTGTTGCCAATTTCGATTTTCACATGTAGACATAAATCATAATTAATCTGTATGGAATTGTTATTAACGTCAATACCAATCATCACACAATAATAGTCAAATACTCGATCAAGATTTTCGATAAATACTGCATTTATCCAATTATGGTGGACAATAGTACAGTCCAAGCCAAAAATTGTATTTGATTGAAATTTCCGTACTTCGTGATACAACAAAAATCTGAAAAAATTCAGCAACATTTAGCTTGCCATAAACAACAATAATCAATAATAATATCGCCCAAAAGTTATCAATAAATTGTTTAAACAAATAATTGTTTGACAATTTTTCGGTCAATTCTTTTTTTTCTTAAACAAATCGAATGCGTTAATTTTTCTGAACGCATATGAATTTTTTCAGAATTTTCTCTCTATTTTGAAATATTATAAAAAACATTCTGAAATACAAACAAAAAATTGCCAATTTTGTATATGGGGCATTCCACGCCAAATCGATCACTTTAGAACTCGACCTTTTTCGATTTGGCTGAAACTTTTTTATCTTTTTTCACCCTATCAAAAACATTTTTCAGAATTTTTTCAAACTTTTTCACCCAAGCGATAAAAAGTTAAAAAATTTTCGAAAAAATTGGCTTTTTTTCAAATAGCTATAACTTTTTCAAAATTTGACTTATCGGAACGTTTTTTTTTCAAAATTTTTGTTTTTTAATGTACTTTTTGAAAAAAAAATACAAAAATATTATAAAAACCCATCTTCATTGTTTTTTTTTCAGAGGTTCGGAAAAAATCGAAAATTGCTCGATGATTAACATTTTTGATTTTTTTTCTTTTTTTTTTCATCGGTTTTTTTTAGACTTTTGGAAAAAATCGAAAATTTCTCGATCATTACCGTTTTCAATTTTTGTTTTTATTTTATTTTTAAGTTTGGAAGTCCTCTGAACACTCTCAAAAATTTGCAGAATGGTGTGATGAGAAATAAGGCTAGTTGAAAGAAAGTTTTTTTTTCAATTGGAAAAAAAAAAAAATAGAAATCGAAAAAACATCACTCTGAAAAAATTTGAGGATTTGTAGAAAATGTGAAAGTTTGATATAATAAAAAGAAAAAAAAATCAAAAATAGTAATCATCGAAAAAAATTTGAATTATTCCGAAAATATAGAAAAAAACAATGAAGATGGTTTTCATAATTTTTTTGTATTTTTTTTCAAAAAGTACATTAAAAAACGAAAATTTTGAAAAAAAATCATCCCGATACGTCAAATTTTGAAAAAATTATAGCCATTTGAAAAATAGAAAGCCAATTTTTTCGAAAAATTTATAACTTTTTATCGGCTGGGTGTAAAAATTTGAAAAAATTCTGAAAAACGTTTTTGATAGGATAAAAAAAGAAAAAAAAGTTTCAGCCAAATCGAAAAGGGTCGGGTTCTAGAGTGCTCGATTTGACGTGGAATGCCCCATATGTCTTGCATTCAGGTTTATCGTCAGCTTTGAAAAGTTTCAAAGACACTGAGCCAAAAGATACATAAATACAGTCATTCTAAAAATTTCAAAATGGAAATTTCAAAATAGAGAAAAAGTTCTGAAAAAATGCGTTCAGAAAAATTGACGCATCCGATTTGTTAAAAAAAAAAAAACGAATCGAAAAATTGTCGAATAATTATTTGTTTAAACAATTTATTAATAACTTTTCGGCAAAATTATTATTGATAATTGTTGCTTATGGCATGCCAAATGTTGTTGAATTTTTTCAGATTTTTATTGCATTGAGAAGTACGGAAATTTCAATCAAATACAATTTTTGGCTGGGACTGTACAGGCTCGAAGTGGTGCATTGAGTGAAGAGCAGCACTTTTTTTTTTATAGGGAAACAATTTTCCTGCAACGAGAGTGCGATGTAAAGCTGTAGAATCGATGATATCTATAGTCAGAGGTGTTGGTCGATATTTTGATACCAGAAAAACGTATGTGCTGAAGTTTAGCACGATCAATACGCCCTTCTTACTCTGAAGCGTCGATATAGATATTGGGAGAGGTTGTATATAAAAGTATATGAGCTAGCCATCGTCAGAACGTTATCACGTAGAAAGTGTAATCGAGAAATTGGTTTTATCCCCGCAGAATTGTGGCGGTGAGCTGCGTCGATATAGCAGATTCCTGTCACGTTCTTATCGCGTATAGAGAGCTTCGTTTCATGGGTTTATTCTATACGTTAATGACAGCCTGGTCCAAAGTGTATACAGATATATGAGCTCGTGTATATGCACATTCGGAGAAGAGAGAGAGAGAGAGAGGCAAAAAGTGAAACAGAGAGAGAGGGGGGGGGGGAGGGTTGTTAAATCTTAACGAGTAAACCTCTTTAGTTGAAAATTACATTGGCAATTTATCGCAAAATGATGAAATTATGCCCGGAACTTTTTCAAAGCAAGAAAATTTAACTCAAATTCCATTATAATAGGATTTAACTCGATTTTAACATCATTCCTTTATTCTGGGGGTATGCGAATATTCGAATTTACGAATTATTCGAGACGAATCGAATTATTTGAATGAAGTTTCCAATTGAATAATTCGGACTATTCGAATAATTCATACAGTTCGAACTAATCGAATAGTTCGAATTATTCAAATAATTCGAATAGTTCGAACTTTTCGAACAGTTTAAATAATTCAAATAGTTCGAACATTTCGAAGAGTTTAAATAAATTCGAATAGTTCGAACTTCGGACTATTCGAATAATTCATATAGTTTGAACTAATCGAATATTCGAATTATTCAAATAATTCGAATAGTTCGAACTTTTCGAACAGTTTAAATAATTCGAATAGTTTGAACATTTCGAAGAGTTTAAATAATTCGAATAGTTCGAACTTTTCGAAAAGTTTAAATACGAATTATTCGAGACGAATCAAATAGAATTATTCTAATCAAGTTTCCAATTGAATAATTCGAACTATTCGAATAATTCATATTAGTTTGAACTAATCGAAAAGTTCGAACTTTACGAACAGTTAAAATAATTCGAATAGTTCGAACTTTTCGAACAGTTTCAATAATTCGAAGAGTTCGAACTTTTCGAACAATTTAAATAATTCAAATAGTTCGAACATTTCGAACAGTTTAAATAATTCGAATAGTTCGAACTATTCGAACAGTTTAAATAAGAATTATTCGAGACGAATCGAATCGAATTATTCTAATCAACTTTCCAATTGAATAATTCGAATAGTTCGAACTTTTCAAACAGTTTAAATAATTCGAATAGTTCGAACTTCTCGAACCGTTTAAATATTCGAATAGTTCGAACTTTTCGAACAGTTTAAATAATTCGAATAGTTTGAACTTTTCGAACAGTTTAAATAATTCGAATAGTTCGAACTTTTCGAACGGTCTAAATAATTCGAATAGTCCTAACTTTTCGAACAGTTTAAATACGAATTATTTGAGACAAATCGAATCAAATTATTCGAGACAAATCGAATCGAATTATTCGAATTGAGTTTTCAATTGAATAATTCAAACTATTCGAATAATTCATATAGTTCGAACTAATCGAATAGTTCGAATAATTCAAATAGTTCGAATTATTCAAATAATTCGAATAGTTCAAACTTTTCGAACAGTTTAAATAATTCGAATAGTTCGAACTTTTCGAACAGTTTAAATAATTCGAATAGTTCGAACTTTTCTAACGGTTTAAATAATTCGAATAGTTCGAACTTCTCGAACCGTTTAAATATTCGAATAGTTCGAACTTTTCGAACAGTTTCGATAATTCAAATAGTTCGAACTTTTCGAACAGTTTAAATAATTCGAATAGTTCGAACTCTTCGAACAGTTTAAATAATTCAAATAATTAGAACTTTTCGAATAGTTTAAATAATTCGAATAGTTTGAACTTTTCGAACAGTTTAAATAATTCGAATAGTTCGAACTTTTCGAACGGTCTAAATAATTCGAATGGTCCTAACTTTTCGAACAGTTTAAATACGAATTATTTGAGACAAATCGAATCAAATTATTCGAGACAAATCGAATCGAATTATTCGAATTGAGTTTTCAATTGAATAATTCAAACTATTCGAATAATTCATATAGTTCGAACTAATCGAATAGTTCGAATAATTCAAATAGTTCGAATTATTCAAATAATTCGAATAGTTCAAACTTTTTGAACAGTTTAAATAATTCGAATAGTTCGAACTTTTCGAACAGTTTAAATAATTCGAATAGTTCGAACTTTTCTAACGGTTTAAATAATTCGAATAGTTCGAACTTTTCGAACAGTTTAAATAATTCGAATAGTTCGAATGATTCGATTCGAAACTCGATTCAAATTATTCAATGGGATTCGTTTCGAATAATTCGTAAATTCAAATATTCGGAGGCCCCTAAATACTAGTAAAAAAAGAGTCTGTGTTATTGCAATGGCTGTTTATGATGAAAACCAAAACAAATATTCGTATTATCACAATTATTGAATAAATTAATGTCAGTAGCTGAAAATAAAACCAGATTTCAGAACGAGGAAGAAAAACAATCATCGACCATAACAATAAAAAATCATTTCTTATTTACCATTGAATAATTGTTAAACCTGAGAAAAAGCAACTAAAGATAACGATTGACTTTTTTTTTATTATCGTAATTTTTTTTTCAAAATTTGGGAGAAATATATTGCAGATAAATAAAAAGAGTATAACTTTTGAAAAACTTAATTACGGTTGGCTAATAATCAGCATTTTGAATTTATTTGTTAATTTTTCTAACGATAAATTTTCATATTATCTAAACAAATATTTTTATCTTGACATTTTTTTAAAAGGTTGGTAATGAAACTTTTTTTGAAAATTTATGTTTTATAAAAATTTTAATTACTTCAGTCGTGAGCTATAAAAAAAATATTATGATTAAATTAAATATATGATAGAACAACATAACTTCTTTATCAAAATTGATCAGCTTAAGAGCAAAAAATAATTATTCGAATAATTCAAATGGTTTGAATAATTCGAATAATTCGAATATTCGATTCCAATTTCGAATATCACTATTCTTTTCGATTCCACACCCCTAAAGTAAATCCTTATTACATTGTAATAATTTTAAGGATCTATTTCAATATAGGCTAAACTTTGAAATAAAATTTTATTTCATTTGAATAAATATATTCAAATTATTTTAATTTATTCAACTCGAGGCAATTTCTCTGACGTACGAGACTTTCAACTCAATTTTTTAATTACTCAACTTTCAGCCTTCTGAGAATACCGTGCGATAAGTCCGTTCACTGAGCAATTGTTCTTCCGTTTTTTTTTTTTTTTTTTTTTTTTTTTTTTTTTTTTTTTACTTAGTGTGAAGACCTTTGTTGGATATCTTTTTGCTGATTCTCTCCGATGAGCCGCACCTTTCTCGTTCTCTCGCAAAATGGCAAACCTTTGACTACGATGTACAAAGGTGTACGTGAGTATGTATTCGCGTTGCTGCTGAGTGAATCGCGTGTCGTTAACCTGACACACTTGAAACATTACCATTTATTTCTCTACCACAACAAAACCCTACCGGAATATGACAGCTCTTTAATTTTACAAGTCTATCAAATAACAAGTCTCTGTGTCTTGAATCCTGCGATCCCCTACTTACCGACTGCAGGGCGCCTGTGTTTTTTTTTCATTGGAGCGGACTCTGTCGATAAGTAACCGGCCGAGTTCATAAACCGGAGCCTAATCTGGTAGACTTGTAAACTGGGAAAGTCAAGTGGTAGAGATGTTATCGGATGATTACTGAGAGACTTATTTTGTGGTAGAGTAAATAATGACTCTACCAGTGTCGGTAAGTTACCGGCCGAAGTTTTTGCGGTAGAAATGGTACCAGAGAGTTGTTTACTGGAAAACTTGTTTTGTGGTAGAGTAAATAATATATGTTTTTTTAAATTGGGGCAAGCTCGAGCGTCAGTAAGTTACCGGCCGGAGTTTTTGTGGTAGAAATAGTACCGGAGCGCTGTCCAGTGTCGGTAAGTTACCGGCCGAAGTTGTGATAGAAATGGTAGAGCTGTTTACTGGGAGACTTGTTTTGTAGTAGAGTAAATAATATCTCTACCAATGTCGGTAAGTTACCGGCCGAAGTTTTTGCGGTAGAAATGGTACCAGAGAGCTGTTTACTGGGAGACTTGTTTTGTGGCAGAGTAAATAATATGTTTTTTTTATTGGGGCAAGCTCGAGCGTCGGTAAGTTACCGGCCGGAGTTTTTGTGGTAGAAATAGTCCCGGAGCGCTGTCCAGTGTCGGTAAGTTGGCGGCCGAAGTTGTGATAAAAATGGTAGAGCTGTTTATTGGGAGAGTTGTTTTGTGATAGAGTAAATAATATCTCTACCAGTGTCGGTAAATTACCGGCCGAAATTTGTTTGGTAGAAATGGTACCGGAGAGCTATTTACTGGGAGTTTCGTGGTAGAGATATTATTTAATCCACCACAAATCAAGTCTCTCGCTAAACAGCTTTCCAGTACCATTTCTGCCACAAAAACTGTGGCCGGTAACTTACCGACGTTGGAGCTCGTACCAATGAAAAAACACAGTCGCCCTGCAGTCGGTAAGGAAGGGATCGCAGGATTTTAGACCCGGAGACTTGTAATCTGATAGAATTGGTTTGTGGTACAGATATTATTGTTTTATTGTGGTAGAAATATGTTCCTGGTAGTCCCGGCAGTCGGTAAGGAAGGGATCGCAGGATTTTAGACCCGGAGACTTGAAATCTGATAGAATTGGATCATGGGACAGATATTTTTGTTTTATTGTGGTAGAAGTATGTTCCTGGTAGAGAAATAAGAAGTAGAGTTGTAAATGTGGCGTTCTCCTATATAAATTTATACAAACACACAAGTGAAAGCATTTGTTTCGCGAAAAAAACTACAAGCAAGTGGAAACATTGTATTTTCAGAGACATGTGTTCGTTTTTGTTGGACAAACTTGTCCGGCAGAATGTTCCGGCTCTATCGACCACTCAAGTTAAGCCGACGAAACACAATAAATTTCCTACCTTTGCTATTGTAACGTTGGCTCAAAGCTTTTTCCTGCTGCGAAAATACCTTTGTTACACGTTTTATGTTCACGTGTTTGAGTCTGTGTGCAAAAAGGACTTGGATTTCGCGCAGGACTTACTCGTAAGCCACTTCAAAGCGAAAAATCGTCGTAAACCCTTTTCTTCGTCTTATTGGTTTTTCAAATTTCGCGGTCGATCATTGTACAGCATGAACGCATATACACACAGTTACATAGATGCCAAAACCAGCATTCACCTTTTGTTGGAACGATAAATCACGTTTCCTCTATCCGGAAATTCTTTTGTGTCTCGAATACCCGAATACCTTTTGTGTCCGCAACACTTTCGATCGAATATGTATATATGGGGAGTTCCACGCCAAATCGGACACCATTTAACTTTTACATCTCCGATTTTTTTAAAATTTTTTTTATGTTTTAGTAATGGTTGAAAAAGGCCTCCATGATTTTTTTCAATTTTTTTTCGATACATTTTCAAGTTATCGATTTTTCAAAAATTACCTTACTTTTTTTTTAAACGTCCATAACTTTGCGAAAAATGGGCCAAATGGAACGTTTTTTGGAAATGTTTGTTCTTAAACGTACTTTTCATAAAAAATCGACTATCGACTATCGACAAAAAATTTCAAACCGTATTTCTATAAGATTTTCGAGTTTTAAATATAAATTGTTGATTTACAAAAATACGTAATGATCGATTTTCGTAATATTCTTTTGTAAAAAACTGTCATTCATTCCACAACTTTTGAGCCTAAGTAGATAATGGAATAACGATGGGATCTATTTTTTTTTCGGTATTTCAATTTCCATATTTTAGTTCAGTTCAGTACGTGTTTTTTGTAAATTAACAATTTATACTTCAAACTTGAAAATCTTATAGAAATACGGTTAGAAATTTATTTCAATATATTTTAATCAAAAGTACGTTCAAAAACAAAAATAAAATAAAAACGTCTCATTTGGCCCATTTGTCGCGAAGTTATGGAGGTTTAAAAAAAAGTAACGTAATTTTTGAAAAATCGATATCTTGAAAACGGTTCGACAAAAAAAATTCAAAAAAAACATGGAAGCCTCTTTCAACCAGTACTGAAACACAAAAAATTTTCAATAAAATCGGAGATGCATAAGCTAAATGGTATTCGATTTGCCGTGGAGTGCCCCATATATATATTTTATCGATATGAAGTCCCTGGACGATAATCCAATTTTCATCTCCACGCGAATGAGCTTTTACACCATATTCAGCATGACTCTGAGCTTTGTCGAATTGAAACTGCCGCATTTTTTTTTTCCTCCACCGCATTCGAATGTATTGAATTGAAAATTCATGAAGTTCCAATGGATTCAATTTAATTAAATTAAGGGATGAAAAATTTGTAATGCATCTCCGCATCATCAAAACCGAAAATTCATCCCGGAATGTGTAGATTAACAAATGAGCTTTCAGTGCTCGTATTTTCCTTTGTTCTTCGTACATTTCAAGAATTCATGTGAAAATTACTGGCTCGTGCGAATGAAATAATTAATATGATTAAATTTCCATCTTGATCGAATCAACTCCCGCTGCTATAATTCCACACGCGTCTGGCTCTTCTTTTTCTTCTTTTTCCTCCTTTTTGCAGTATATTTTCCCTCGTATTCGCTCTTTAAAACCACGAGCTTGCGTTCTCACGGGTGCTTCAACTTTGTGAATTATCGTATGGCCATTAAAGACCCAAGGGGGATGAAGGGAGAGGGGTGAGAAGAAGGAAGAGGGAGAGGTATTTTGGAGGAAGGGTGCAGCGAATGAGAGGAAAGGAGAAAGGTGAAGAGTGATATCAGCCCTCGACAACGATAAAAACGGACCTCCATGCAAATTATTCCCCCGGGGGACAAAAATGGCCGTTCTCTTCGTAGAGGTGGAATATATATGTATATAGAAGCCAATGTTATGGGATCCCTCTTCCATCACTCGCGGGCGACTCCTCTGCCATTTTCACTACTCTCCTCCTCCTCCTCCTCCTCCTCCTCCTCCTCCTCCTCCTCCTCCTCCTCCTCCTCCTCCTCCTCCTCCTCCTCCTCCTCCTCCTCCTCCTCCTCCTCCTCCTCCTCCTCCTCCTCCTCCTCCTCCTCCTCCTCCTCCTCCTCCTCCTCCTCCTCCTCCTCCTCCTCCTCCTCCTCCTCCTCCTCCTCCTCCTCCTCCTCCTCCTCCTCCTCCTCCTCCTCCTCCTCCTCCTCCTCCTCCTCCTCCTCCTCCTCCTCCTCCTCCTCCTCCTCCTCCTCCTCCTCCTCCTCCTCCTCCTCCTCCTCCTCCTCCTCCTCCTCCTCCTCCTCCTCCTCCTCCTCCTCCTCCTCCTCCTCCTCCTCCTCCTCCTCCTCCTCCTCCTCCTCCTCCTCCTCCTCCTCCTCCTCCTCCTCCTCCTCCTCCTCCTCCTCCTCCTCCTCCTCCTCCTCCTCCTCCTCCTCCTCCTCCTCCTCCTCCTCCTCCTCCTCCTCCTCCTCCTCCTCCTCCTCCTCCTCCTCCTCCTCCTCCTCCTCCTCCTCCTCCTCCTCCTCCTCCTCCTCCTCCTCCTCCTCCTCCTCCTCCTCCTCCTCCTCCTCCTCCTCCTCCTCCTCCTCCTCCTCCTCCTCCTCCTCCTCCTCCTCCTCCTCCTCCTCCTCCTCCTCCTCCTCCTCCTCCTCCTCCTCCTCCTCCTCCTCCTCCTCCTCCTCCTCCTCCTCCTCCTCCTCCTCCTCCTCCTCCTCCTCCTCCTCCTCCTCCTCCTCCTCCTCCTCCTCCTCCTCCTCCTCCTCCTCCTCCTCCTCCTCCTCCTCCTCCTCCTCCTCCTCCTCCTCCTCCTCCTCCCCCCTCCTCCCTCCTCCTTCTGTTTCGTCTCTCCTCTATCGTTTTATACAGAAAGCTCTCATCAGTTTATGTACAGCCCACACCTTTCGTCGAGAGGACGCAAACGAGCCTTTTCCTCCCTTATCTGCTTCTTCTTTATTTCTTTGTTTTTTTTTGTTTCACCCCACAAGAATTGCTCCCTGGACGCGAGGAGATAGTTAGGTTTATGTTTGTGTGCGTCGAGGAGGAATCTCCTCCCTTCTCGAATCTCGTCTGCTGGAAGAATTCCTCCTGTCGCCGCTCAACATCCCCTTTTTTTCCTCCCTCATCCGCCGCAGCTCGCGAATTTCCACTCCTTCTTTCGTCTCCTCCTTTTCGTTCACATTTACGACGCACACCCGCTCTCCTATATTACGAGAGAAGCCAGCCGGAAAACTTCTTTCATTTCGCTCGTAAATCCCGATGTCCTATCCTGCTTTTGTTCTTTCTCTTCACGTACACTCCACCTCAAAAGTTTGGATACACCAGTCGATATTTCTTGCCGCACTAAAAGCTGCGTAACTCGGTCAAAAAAAAAGATAATCGAATTTTGAAGAAAGGTTTTTCAAGGGCAGGAATTCAGCTTTGTTTTTCTTTTTGAAAATATTTTTTATGATTTTTTTTCGACCCGTAATGCACTTTTGTATACGTGACCGTTTTTTGGCCTCTTTTCGACCATCGCGAATTGGGCGCCCAGCTTGAGGACATTTTTTTAAATGTTTTTTATCCACGATACGTTTCAACTGGTTAGCAGACGCTCTTTTTTTTGTTTTCAAAAATTTTCGCACGATTTTTTCTCGCAAAGTTATTTCACTTTTGCCTAAAAAAAGACAAATTTTGAAAGATCCAACGTTACTCAAAAACTATGGAGATTGAGAAAAAATCTCAAGTATGGAAAAAGTAGCGTACATATACACAGAATCGCCTGGAATTATTTCAGAATTTTCCCATGAAATTTTTTTTTTTTACTATTTTTGCTAGAAGTCTGATGATGACGTCTCAGAGAAAAATTGTATTTGATCGAAATTTCCGCAGTTCGTGATACACGAAAAATCTTTAAAAATTCAGCAACATTCGACATACTATAAACAACAATTATCAATAATAATATTGCCTAAAAGTTATTAATAAATTGTTTAAACAATTAATCACTTTTAAGCAATATTATTATTGCTGAACAATAATTATGATCAATAATTATTATTGATAATTGTTTTTTATAGCATGCCCAATGTTGCTGAATTTTTTGGATCAATAATTAGTATTGATTATTATTTAGCAATAATCATATTGCCCAAAAGTCATTAACAAATTATCATTAACAATTGTTTGAACAATTTTTTAATAGCTTTTGGGCAATATTATTATCGATAATTGTCGTTTATATGCTGCTGAATTTTTTCAGATTTTTATTGTATCACGAAGTACGAAAAATTTTAATGAAAAATTCAATTTTTAACTAAGACATCATGAGAGTTTCGAGCAAAAATAGTGAAAAAAAAATCCATAGGAAAATTCTGAAATAATTCCTGGCGATTCCGCGTACACATACGCTACTTTTTTCATACTTGACATTTTCTCTTAAACTTTATAGATTTTTAGTTACGTTGAATTTTTGAAAATTAGTCTTTTTTAACCAGAAGTGAAATAACTTTGGGAGAAAAAATCATACGAAAATTTTTTAAAAACAAAAATGTAACTTCTGCTAACCCTTAAAAATGTACCGTTCATAAAAAAGACAAGAAAAAATGTCCTCAAGATGTGCGCCCAATTCGCGATGGTCAAAAAAAGACAAAACAAACAGTCACGTACAAAAGTGCATTACGCGTCGAAAAAAAATCATAAAAAATATTTCCAAAAAGCAAAACAAAGCTGAATTCCTGTCCTTAGAAATCCTTTTTTCAAAATTCGATTATCTTTTTTTTTGACCGAGTTACGCAGCTTTTAGTGCGGCAAGAAATATCGATTCCAAACTTTTGAGAGGGACTGTACATTTCTGTGTTTTCTCTCTTCTACTCTCTCTTTCTCTCTCTTTCTCATCTCTCATAATGTAGATTTTCATGTTTCAACGAGGATATCTAAATCCTGATAAACCTGGGCTTTACATTGGCCACAATTATCGGTTACCTTCGAATAGCTCCTCTCGCCTTTTGCTACACGAAAAAAATGATCAGTGAAAATTCATGTGTAATATTTAAAAAATTACTGAATTTGATGCGGAATATACGGTTCAGAACTGTAATTCAGGCGTTTCAAACCATTACAAATGCTGATTTACACTGTAAAAAATTCAATGTTCACCGCAAAATTATGACAAAGTAAAAATAACAAGCAGAAACGACGAAATCCACTGTGTTTGAACTGTGAAATTTACAATGGTCTCTGTAGAATATTCAATGCACATCATTAGGAATTGCAGTGTTCCCAGTAAAAAATCAAATGTGCGCTGCAAAATATGCAACGTCAATTTCTACAGTGTCGCACTGTAACGGAACGACCTGCGGCGTGCCACGATCTCTGCATTTCGCCCGAGATCCGCTAGATGGCGTCGGACGGCGCGCGCTCTCGCGCCAGCGAGAGAGCCACCGCGCACCTATAAGGTCCGATGTATCACCAACATCGGCGTCCTCAATCGACATACAATTGTTGGAACATCACCCGCATTCTGTGGTCGAGCTCTTTATGGGTGCAAGCTTAAACTTGATTGTGATGAAATGCAATTTCATACACATGTATAGTAAATTTAAAGCAGATATATTAATTGCAATATACTATTTGAAATATAAGATACATGCGTAGTAAGTTAGAGGAGGCATATTAATTTTAATATACTATTTGAAATTTAATATACATAGTGTAGGAAAATCAACAATTTTGTCTTGAATTCAATATTTGTATATTAAAATTAAAAAAGTGGTCACGGTGGAAAATGTCTTCAAATTTAATATGAAGAAGAATATTTATGAGAGCGTCACGGTTTTTTTCGAACAGTTTTAAGGATTTACATAACGAATGAAGGGTCAGGGGCTCTGAAATTAAGTTATGAGGGGTTACTTAACTTATGAGGGGTCAGTAATCCTGGAATTAAATTTTGCGGCTTCACATAACCTACGAGGGGTCAGAAATTAAGTTATAAGGGATTACTCAAGTTGTGAGTAAATAATTAAGTTATGAGGGGTCAGGTATTCTGGAAAACAGTTTTGAGAGTTCACATAATATGTGAAGAGTCAAGGGTCCTGAAATGAAGTTATGAAAAGTTACTTAACTCATGAGGGGTCAGGAATTCCAGAATTAATTTTGCGGCTTTACAAAGTCTACGGGGGGTCAGGGGTCACGAAATTAAATTATGAGGGGTAAGTTAAGTTATGAGGGATCACTTAAGTTATGCGGGGTCAGGTATTTTGGAATAAAGTTTTGAGAGTTCACATAACTTATGAGGGGTCAGGGGCCCCGAAATTAAGTTATGGGAGGTCGCTTAACTTACGAGAGGCCACGATTTTGTTCAAACATGTTTTGAGGGCTTACATAACTTATGAGGGGTTAGGGGCCCCGAGATTAAGTTATGAGAGGTCACGGTTTTATTCAAACCAGTTTTGAGGGTTTATATAACTTATGAGAGGTCAGAAGCCCCGAAATTAAGTTATGAGGGGTCAGGGACCATAGAAGGAAGTTTTTCGACTTTACATAATCTACGAGGGGTCAGGGATCGCTTTTTTTAACGTGACGACTATCTTTGCACGAGAAATAATGAGACGGAAACACGAGGAGAAGTTTCCCATTTTTCCTGCTATTTCATCGGTTTTCGTCCAAGATTCGCTGACGAAGTTGAGGACTTGTTCCTTCGTGAAATGACTTTATTTTCACGAGCAACAATCGCCCTCTAATGCCTCCAATATATCCTCCAGTATGTCCAGCCACGCACTTGACAACGTCTGGAAAAGCTCGATTTATCGACACCTCTTCGTCTTTCGGCTCTGGACTCGTTTAATGATCTCCTTCGTCTCTTCCTCGATGTCTCTGCCTTGAAGTTAGTGCTCTCTTTTTCTTGGACGTGCACTTTCCTCTCTTCTCTTTTTTCCTTCGCTATCAACGAATGGGAAACTTTGCGATCGTCCACTAAACACCAATCACAGTTTTTACACTCGAACTGAGAAAAATCTCCGTGATTTTAGACGCTTCCCCGAACAATTGTCTTGCACTCAATTTCTCAAGCAGAGTTGCGAAATTTTTAATGAAAAAGTAATGCATTAACCATAACTTTTTTAATGGCTAATTTTTCGATGGCTTTTTTTTTTTTTTTTTTTTTTTTTTAAACCATTAAAATTTAATGGTTAATGGAAATTATTTTCATTAACCATTAACCATTTAAATTTAATGGTTAATGGAAATTATTTTCATTAACCATTAGAATTTAATGGTTAATGGAAATTATTTTCATTAACCATTAAAATTTAATGGTTAATGGAAATTATTTTCATTGACCATTAAAATTTAATGGTCAATCGAAATTATTTTCATTGACCATTAGAATTTAATGGTTAATGGAAATTATTTTCATAAACCATTAAAATTGAATGGTTAATGGTCAATGAAAATGCAATTGCATTTAAAAAAGTAATGCATTATTTGGAACCCTGCCCATTACAATATAGTGTGTAATAGAAAAAATTTCCATTACCCATTGCAATGTAATGTGTAATGGACAAATAACCATTAACCATTAACCATTCAAATTTAATGGTTAATGGAAATTATTTTCATTAACCATTAGAATTTAATGGTTAATGGAAATTATTTTCATTAACCATTAAAATTTAATGGTTAATGGAAATTATTTGTATTAACCATTAAGATTTAATGGTTAATGGAAATTATTTTCGTTAACCATTAAAATTTAATGGTCAATGGAAATTATTTTTATTGACCATTAAAATTTAATGGTTAATGGAAATTATTTTCATTAACCATTAAAATTGAATGGTTAATGGTCAATGAAAATGCAATTGCATTGAAAAAAATAATGCATTATTTGGAACCCTGCTCATTACAATATAGTGTGTAATAGAAAAAATTTCCATTACCCATTGCAATGTAATGTGTAATGGACAAATAACCATTAACCATTAACCATTCAAATTTAATGGTTAATGGAAATTATTTTCATTAACCATTAGAATTTAATGGTTAATGGAAATTATTTTCATTAACCATTAAAATTTAATGGTTAATGGAAATTATTTGTATTAACCATTAAGATTTAATGGTTAATGGAAATTATTTTCGTTAACCATTAAAATTTAATGGTCAATGGAAATTATTTTTATTGACCATTAAAATTTAATGGTTAATGGAAATTATTTTCATTAACCATTAAAATTGAATGGTTAACGGTCAATGAAAATGCAATTGCATTGAAAAAAATAATGCATTATTTGGAACCCTGCCCATTACAATATAGTGTGTAATAGAAAAAATTTCCATTACCCATTGCAATGTAATGAGTAATGGACAAATAACCATTAACCATTAACCATTCAAATTTAATGGTTGATGGAAATTATTTTCATTAACTATTAAAATTTAATGGTCAATCGTAATTATTTTCATTGACCATTAGAATTTAATGGTTAATGGAAATTATTTTATCTATTTTTTCAAATTTTTTTTTCAAATTTTTTCTCATGTTAAGGGGTTAAATATGCCTATAACTTCGAAAATATTTGTCGGATCGACATGAAATTTTCTGCGTATATTCTTAAATATATCAGCATCACGAAAAGGAAATTAAAAAAAATCAATTTTTTGAAAATTCTGACTGCATAACCTCTTAAGGGGAAGATTGGCTTTGGACTAAAAATTTAGCAACATTTGGCAAGCCTTAAACAGCAATTATCAACAATAAAATTGCCCAAAAGTTAATAATAAATTGGTTAAACAAATAATTATTCAACAATTTTTCCATAAGTTATTTTTTTTTTCACCCAATCGAATGCCTAAATTTTTCTGAACGCATATGATTGTTTCCAGAATATTCCCACTATTTCGAAATTTCCGTTATGAATTTTTAGAATTCTTGTAATTTTGGCCCAGTGTCTTTGAAACCTTTCAAAGCTGACGTTAAACCTGTGTGCAAGAATATACAAAGTTGGCAAAATTTTTTGTATTTCAGAATGTTCTTTACAATATTTCAAAAAAGAGTGAAAATTCTGAAAAAATTCATGCGCGTTCAGAAAAATCAACGCATTCGATTTATTCAAGAAAAAAAAAATTACCAAAAAATCGTTGATTAATTATTTGTTTAAACAATATATTAATAACTCTCAAGCAATATTATTACTGATAATTGTTGTTTGTGACATGCCAAATGCCGCTGAATTTTTTCAGATTTTTGTTGCATCACGAAGTACGTAAATTTCAATCAGATAAAATTTTTGGCTGGGACTGTACATTCTTGTAAGAAAAGTTGCAATAACTTCTTCGTTGAATGATGGTGAACTGCATTTTTTTTCACTCGACAATGACGCAGCATATCGAAAAGTCAGAACTTTGGGCCTCAAAAAGAAGAGTCCGAAATTGGGCCCTATATCGGGCCCAAAAGAGGCCCCTCGCTGGTTTCCCTAATCCTGGGCCTGAATTGTACTTTCAGGTGCGAAAAAGCGTTTCCCAGATGTTCGTGAATGAACGAACCGTTCATAATTCGGGAGAGAAAATAGGTCTGCGCTTCGCGCTCGGTTTTGGGGCCCAATAGCGCAAAGCGCAGCGTCTATTCGCCGATAACGAGTCCAGCGGGGAGGGGGGGAGTCCAATGTCGAACGATTAGTCGACAGTGTCGTCTCTTCAGGCATGTACAAATGTGGGATTACCCTAATGGCAAACCGGTGTAACTTCCCTTCGGAGCCCCTCTTTCGCTGTCGAGATAGACGCGTACACGATGTTGTGTGAGGAAAGCGCTTGTTGAGCGATAAAGCGAGGGTAATACGCCCCTCAGTGTGTATTTTGTACACAAATACAGACAAGTTACCTTGGTGCGACGTCAGGGCAAGCCAATGTGAAAAGCAGTAGAGATCTACGGTTTGGAAAGGGGAGGGTGGGGCAAAATGGACCACTTAAAAATATGAGGCAGTTAGGATGCTACTCACAGAATGAATTCGTTGCTTTTCATCCAGAAATACTTTTTTCCCGTAGTAAAAAACTCCATTCGTCGCCATTGAAAAATCTCCATTCATTCCCCATTGCCAAAATAACCAACGGAGATGAATGCCGAATTTGCCTAAGGGGATTTTCGCCATTGAATTCCCCATTTGAAATCGAATGAGGATTTTCCAATGAGGATTGACTTCCCCATTTGAAACGGAATGGGGATTATCCTATGGGGATTCAATGAAGAAAATCCCCATAGGCAATTCGGTATTCATCTCCATTGGTTTTTGTAGGCAATGGGGAATGAATGGCGATAATCAATGGAGATTCTTTCATATAGTAAAAAACTCCATTCGTCACCATTTAAAAATCGCCATTCATTCCCCATTGCCAAAATAACCAATGGAGATGAATGCCCAATTGCCCAAGGACATTTTTGCCATTGAATTCCCCATTTGAAATCGAATAGGAATTTTCCAATGAGGATTGACTTCCCCATTCCAAACGGAATAGGGATTATCCCCATGGGCATCAGTCGGCAAGAACTCCTTGCATGGATTTTCTGGACACCGACTTCTGCTAATATTCCGTGCTCACACTCGTCTAGATAAGCATACTCTTCGCATAATCCGTATGGGAGTTCAGCGGGTTGCCGTCCTGCGACATCTCGCGCCAAGTCTCGGAACTAACGCGACGCGGTTTCCAATGGACATCTTTGGGTAATGCTGATCATTGAGTGCATCAGCATTGACTTCCCAATGGACATCATTGGGTAAAGCTGATCATTTCGTTCATCAGCATTTGCCTTCCAATGGACACCATTGGGCAATGCTGATGGCTCGGTCCATCAGCATTTGCTTTCCAATGGGCATCATTGAGTAATGGTGATCATTCGGTTCATCCGCATTTGCTGTCCAATGGACGTCATTGGGCAATGGTGACTTTTCAATGGATATCCATTCACTGATCAATGGTCGTTCCTATACGCCATTGACAAATGCGGAAATCTCAATGGGTCCCCATTCATTGTCCAATGGAGTCGTATGAGGACCATTGGTTGCCATTGGCGATTCAATGGAGTTTTTTACTACGGGTTTATTGATAAGATTGCGCGGTGACAAAAAAAAATTGGGGGCTAAATGAATAACACCTAAAAAATGTTCTTTTAAATCGAAAATTCAAGAAAACGTTGAAAAAACGATTTCTATCGTTTTGTTGCGTTATTTTAATTAATTAATTGGAGAATTAATTAATTTTAATTAATTAGCAATAACCAAGGCAACTTGCGCCAAACTACTTGGCGTCCTTTTGCAATTAAATTTTTGAAGATTTTCAAATTTGATCGTAGTTGTGGTATCTAAATTTTTTTTTAGGATTTTAGAGATGGCTGTTTTGGTTCTAGTACCTCATTTTGCTTAGGATTATCGAAATATTTTACTAAAAGTAAATTACCATAATACTATTAGAGTTTTTTGAGGTTTTTTTCTTTAATGTGATGAGAATGACAATTTTTCAAAAAATTTTTTTAATTCTTCACAGGAAATTGTCATGAAAATATGGAAATTATGATCTGATTTTGTGTGAGTGAGTCAATTCAAGTATATTAATGCCAATTATAATAGTAATTCCCTCATTTTCTAATTTGTTCAATTTTCATTTTTTTTTTGTAATTTTAGAAGTGTCCATTTTGCCTCCTCTTCCCCTATAAAAATTTAATGAATATTGATTCAATGGATTTATAGAGATTTAATTAATGTACCGCTAATTGAGATTCTTATCATCAATTTCATAAACGAAAATTCAGAAAAACGCTTTTTAATGACATTTTTTTGGAAGAAATTAAATTTTAATCGTAGCTGCATTGATTGATATTTAATAACTATTTTATATTCAATATTACTATAAATATTAAACAACTATTGGAGTCTGTTGAGGTGTTTTTTCCGCCAATGCGATGAGAATGACAATTTTGAAAAAAATTTCCAAATCTTCATGAAAAATTGTCACGGAAATATCAAAATGTAGATCTGATATCGCGTGGGTGAGTTTATTTAGATGTATTAACGCCAATTATAATGATAATTCCCTCCTTTTCTAATTTCTTAAGTGTTCAATTTTTTATTGTAATTTTGGAAGTGTCCATTTTGCCACCGCTCCCCTATATAAATTTATTGAAATTTGATTCAATAGATTCACAAAAATTCAATTGATTGTATCGCTAATTGATATTCTTGTCATCATTTCATAAACGAAAATTCAGAAAAACACTTTTTAATGCAAATTTTTCGGAGAAATTAAATTTTAATTATACTTGCATTAACTAATATTGAATGACTATTTTATATTTAATATAACTATAAACATTCAATAACCATATTAGAATCTGTTGAGGTATTTTTTTCTCCAAAGCGATGAGAATGACAATTTTTCATCAAATTTTCCAATTCTTCATAGGAAATTGTCATGAAAGTATCAAAATCTAGATCTTACATTGCGTGGTTGAGTCTATTTGGGTATATTAACGTCAATTATAATGATAATTCTCTGACTTTTCAATTTTTCAATTTTTTTCGGTAATTTTGGAGGTGTCCATTTTGCCCCCACTGTCCATTTTGCCCCCCCCCCTCCCCCCTATATATGTATCAACCTAAACCCAAGCCCATTCCTCCATGCGGAGGACGAAGCACGGAAGAGATTGAGCGAGCTTTCGGAAAACATATAGACGGCAAGGTGACTCACGGGAGGGGCTTAGAGCAGAGAGTTCACGTCATTTTCACCATGCGAGGTCCACACAGAGCTTACCTCCCTCTCTACTTGTCTACTTTTCTCACTTTTTTCTTCATGACGATAGGAGATCTCACTTTATTCTCAAGCTGGGCGCACAAGCGATACCTTCATCCCTCCGGATATCCCAAAGCGTTTCGTCTCATTCGTTTCTGCCACGCGAGCTTTTTTGCACGATATACAGAGTGTCCCGGAGGTGAAGGTCAATACCATGAGGATAGATTCGTGACGAAATACCGAGTAGAAAAGTCCTTTGGCATTTTTTAATATTTTGAAACCCTGAATTGTTATTCGTTTTTTTAAATCAGCCAATGAGCTGCGCCCATTGAGATGAGCCGTAATCCCACCAGCCCAACTCATTGGCTGATTTAAAAACTTTAATAACAATTCAGGGCTTCAAAATACAAAAAAATGGCAAAGGACTTTTCTACTCGATATTGAGTCACGAATCTACTCTCATGCTTTTGACCTTCACTCCAAGGACACCTTCCATATGTCCCACGCACACACACACACATCACCTCTTTGCACCTTTTTCTTATTTCCTTTCGCTCTGCACCGACGATTTCTCTCATCTGTCCCGAACGTGGCGCACAATGAAATTGTCGAAGATGCATTTATGGAAAAAAAAATCAAGACCGCATAAAAAAAGGGTAAAAAAAAGTGCATAGACTCACGAGCATCGTGATTTCTATTTCGATCTTTTCGGAGACCCCCGAGTGTCGTTGGACGAGATAAATATAAGCAAGGGTGTATTTCTCGTGGGGTAAAGGTATGCTTAAGGGGTAGTGAATCAGTGCAGCCAGATTGCGCGCAGAATGGACCCCCACTCTGCGCCCTCTGCGCGCACAACACAAGCATGATGGCCCGTGTCTGTGAGCGAACGACGTTCGTGTCGCTTCGGGAGAGCCGAGCGCGGCCGAAGCGTCGACCCCTCGCGCGATGTTGTTCTCCCACCCCATGGCGTCAGATATACGAACACACGTAGAAGTCGCACGTCCGTGTGCGACTACAATGTAAGCCGAAGCCGAAGCTGCCGAGGGCCCGGGCTCCGCGGAAAAACGCGGTGAGACTCGAGGCGTGACGTCACCCGGGATCACGAGCGGGTTTTTTAAAATGTAAATGATTTTTTCCCTCGGTGCTCTCCGTTATCAATGAAAACGGAAAAATTTATCGGGGAACATTATAAATTATTTTTCAGTTCATACGTCGATTGAAATGTAATAATAATAAATAATAAAAACATTTTTCGTCAAGAAATTATTTACGACTTATTTACAAGCGATCCTAAATAAATAATTTAAAATGGAATTCAAATGTAAACCTCTTTATGAATTAAATTATTTCTTTGAAATAATTTAAATTTAAATTTGAATTTAAATATTTTTACGAAAAATATTCATTTGTGACAACAAATCAAACCAAACATTTAACAATATTTTATAAATTATTGTTATTCGATTTTTCAGCACTTGAATCCAGTGTCAGAAACACGCCAGCGACGAAAAATTATTAACACCCTATTATATAGTATTCGATTTTTTAAAATTTAATATAAACAGTAAATAGTACATGCAACATTTTTCATATTGCATATTGCACGTACATACCTCATGATTCAAACAATCTTGATGTACAAGAAAATAGCAAGTAATTGTAAGCGTCGAAAGAGCGGCGTGGATAGTGTGCTCGCTCACACTCTTGAGGGTGCGGGTTCGATCCCATCGCCTACAATTTTTTTTTTTAACATACCTTTTTCGATTTTTTTTTTTAAATATGGTGAACTGTTCATTTCCGGAACAACCACCATAGATGGAACATTTTTTTTTAAATTTAAATTTAAATTTCTCAACTCTTGATGAAAATAAATATTTTACTGTAGGTTAAAACGAAACAATACTATTCTAAAAATCTCAGGATCTTTTAAGATTAATAAAAGATATTATATTAAAAAAAATTAATGAAAAATGTAATGTTAATCGTGGATTTGCACGATTTGTAAAAATTCAGGAATTCATTTTTTAAAAAAATAAAAAAAACCTCTCGGGAAATTTCAGGATCTTTTAAGATCAGTGCAAGGTATTTTATTCAAAAAATTGAACCAAAAAAATATTCCGGAAAAAAATTTTGAAAAATGATGAATTAGGAGAATTTTAAATTTTCAAAAATCGAGAAAATCCTAGCTGGACATTAAATTTTTGGTTCAATTTTTTGAATAAAATACCTTGCACTGATCTTAAAAGATCCTGAAATTTCCCGAGAGGTTTTTTTTATTTTTTTAAAAAATGAATTCCTGAATTTTTACAAATCGTGCAAATCCACGATTAACATTACATTTTTCATTAATTTTTTTTAATATAATATCTTTTATTAATCTTAAAAGATCCTGAGATTTTTAGAATAGTATTGTTTCGTTTTAACCTACAGTAAAATATTTATTTTCATCAAGAGTTGAGAAATTTAAATTTAAATTTAAAAAAAAATGTTCCATCTATGGTGGTTGTTCCGGAAATGAACAGTTCACCATATTTAAAAAAAAAATTCCAAAAATGTATGTTAAAAAAAAAATTGCAGGCGATGGGATCGAACCCGCACCCTCAAGAGTGTGAGCGAGCACACTATCCACGCCGCTCTTTCGACGCTTACAATTACTTGCTATTTTCTTGTACATCAAGATTGTTTGAATCATGAGGTATGTACGTGCAATATGCAATATGAAAAATGTTGCATGTACTATTTACTGTTTATATTAAATTTTAAAAAATCGAATACTATATAATAGGGTGTTAATAATTTTTCGTCGCTGGCGTGTTTCTGACACTGGATTCAAGTGCTGAAAAATCGAATAACAATAATTTATAAAATATTGTTAAATGTTTGGTTTGATTTGTTGTCACAAATGAATATTTTTCGTAAAAATATTGAAATTCAAATTTAAATTTAAATTATTTCAAAGAAATAATTTAATTCATAAAGAGGTTTACATTTGAATTCCATTTTAAATTATTTATTTAGGATCGCTTGTAAATAAGTCGTAAATAATTTCTTGACGAAAAATGTTTTTATTATTTATTATTATTACATTTCAATCGACGTATGAACTGAAAAATAATTTATAATGTTCCCCGATAAATTTTTCCGTTTTCATTGATAACGGAGAGCACCGAGGGAAAAAATCATTTACATTTTAAAAAACCCGCTCGTGATCCCGGGTGACGTCACGCCTCGAGTCTCACCGCGTTTTTCCGCGGAGCCCGGGCCCTCGGCAGCTTCGGCTTCGGCTTACATTGTAGTCGCACACGGACGTGCGACTTCTACGTGTGTTCGTATATCTGACGCCATGGGGTGGGAGAACAACATCGCGCGAGGGGTCGACGCTTCGGCCGCGCTCGGCTCTCCCGAAGCGACACGAACGTCGTTCGCTCACAGACACGGGCCATCATGCTTGTGTTGTGCGCGCAGAGGGCGCAGAGTGGGGGTCCATTCTGCGCGCAATCTGGCTGCACTGTAGTGAATTTCGTATCGAATGTGCTTCTTCGTTCTGTATAACGGTCAATTCAATCGCACTTATCGGGTAAATCGAGCAAACGACTCGTCAATTCGATTTGCTTAACACTTTTTTAAAGCGTTTTTGCGGTTACACTGCCCATTTTTTTTCGACTAAAAGTTGGCAGGCTTTAGAATCAACGATAAATTTTCTATCGAACTATGATTCTAAAATGTAGGAATTTTTTTTTGTTTTTGTTTGATCGAACTTTTAAAATTAAATTAGGAATAGGATCAACGAAGCGGGATTTTGAAGCTTCAATGATTACAAAGAGAATCGAAGTCGAAATTTTATCTTGAAAAAAAATCGGAGCCATTTTGGTCAAACGATTTAATTTTGGCCAAACAGCAAAAAAAAATTTCAATTAATTATTTCAGATTTTACATCAATTTTTTTCCTCTCTAAGTATAAATTTGCTCATAATGTTCTCAAAAACTTATTATTTTCATAAATTGCAATGAAGAACACTTTTGTGTATTTTTTATTTTTTTGAACACATTCTTTTTTTTTTATGAAAGATGAAACGGATGAAAATTTTAGGTGCTCACTAAAAACATGAAAATAAACAGACAGATTATCGATACACATATTCGGCGAAGATAATGCAATTATACGGAATCCAAGGAAAGTCAATCAAGCCTGTTATGCGCTAATTCATCGCTAATTTTAAACGGTAATCATCGCTGTCCCAGTTTCAAGTGTAAAAATTTGATTTTATGATATTTCCGCTCAGACGTCTCAATTCAATTTTTCATTATTTCCTGCCCTATAATATCCAGACTCCACGAGAATTTCTGGACAATTTCAGTAATTTTCGTGTCCACGATTTTATGCGGAGTCTCGTGGTTGACCTCTCGACGACGGGATATTGAACGTTATCCATAGATCAAGCACGACTTGTTCCTCTCAATTATTTCTCCTGCTTATCAACGTGGGGTCTCTACGTACCGCAAGCTTGGTGCAGGAGTCTCGGAGGTCGAGAGCATGAGGAAAAAAAAGTTGCAGAGCTAAACCGTTATAACCGGTCAGTCGGGTCAAGCTGCGAGCGCGGCGAGTCCGTATCCGTTTAGGCTTTTCTCTCCATCTTCTCCATGGTTGTCGTCGTCGTTGTGGTCGAAGCATAAAAAATTAATTAATCTCATTTTTAACCCAACTCGATCCCGACCGGATCCCGACCCGATCCCGATCAGATCCCGATCGGATCCCGACCCGATCCCGATCGGATCCGGACTCGATCCCGATCGGATCCCGACTCGATCCCGACCCGATCCCGACTCGATCCCGATCGGATCCCGACTCGATCCTGACCCGATCCCGATCGGATCCCGACTCGATCCCGATCGGATCCCGACCCGATCCCGATCGAATCCCGACCCGATCCCGATCGGATCCCGACCCGATCCCGATCTGTTCCTGATCAGGTCCTGATCGGATCCCAGCCCGATCCCGATTGAATGTGTTATCACTATGATTTTCCGGACGGAAGGGTCAATACCGTGAGGGTAGATTCGTGACGTAATATCGAGTAGAAAAGTCCTTTGCCATTTTTTGATATTTCGAAGCCCTGAATTGTTATTAATTTTTTATAATCAGCCAATGAGATGCGCCCATTGGGATCCGGCCAGCTCATCGCATTGGCTGATTAAAAAAATTAATAACAATTCAGGGTTTCAAGATATCAAAAAATGGCAAAGGACTTTTCTACTCGATATTACGTCACGAATCTACCCTCACGGTATTGTCACTCCTGGGACACACTGTATTTTATTTGTTCATGCTTTGGTGTACAATATGGTGGACAAAAGCCATTACGTTGAATCTTCGTGGTTAGCCAAGGAGTCAGCTGTAAAAATCCATCCACGCCAAAAAGCTCTTTACTGGGCACCGCCTTGTTGTTTTCCCTTGGAAAAGCAAAGTAGAGGTTTTCCCTTTTATCCTCTCTTTCTATGTATACTTTGTACTATCTTTTCCAGAGTTTTCTCAGTAAACCTTCTCTCTCACTCTTTCTCTGTCAGATATCGCCGTCGGTGGCGGCACTTGCTGGGAAAAGCTTCGGGAGAGAGAGTGAGAAAGCGCGAGGGAAAAGCGAGGAACGGGGGAGAAAAAGGGGTAGGATTCATCCAACGAGAAAGTTTGTTCCGGTGTTACCGCGTTAAATTAAATTACGAGCTGGAATTACACGAATTTTCGTCCCGGTGGTTCTTAACAACCCGTATAGCAATGTCTGCAGTACTTTGTATGTACAGAAATATATGTATGTATATATATATATATATATATATATATATATATATATATATATATATATATATATATATATATGGGGCCTTCCATACGAAACCGACCAATCCGTAAGCCCGACCATTTTTTATTTTCGTCAAATTTTTCTATTTTTTTGGACGTACTGAGAGCAGTCTTTCAGAATTTTTACAGATTTTTTCTCAACCCGTCCAACCACAATAAATTTTTCAAGATTTAACCATTTTTTTTCAAATGCGCATAACTTTTTAAGAAACGAAGATATCAAAATAAAACAGAAGGTCATTTGTTTTTGAGTTGTGATTTTATAAAAAAAAAAAATACAAAAAAAATATGGAAATTATTTTCATGTTTTTTTTCCAGTTTTAAAACCAAAATATTTTTTTTTACTTGGACCATTTTGAATTTTTTGAAAAAATTTACCACTCCTAAAGAAATATTTTTACAAGTATTAAAAAATTGGCAGCTTTTGATATTCATAACTTGTATTTTTTGTCTATTTTTGAAGTTACACGCAATACTAGAAAAATAACGTGTAATGTATAACTTCAAAAATAGATTTGAAAAAATACAAGTTATGAATATCACAAGCTGCGAATTTTTGAGTACTTGTAAAAATGTCTCCCAAAAAGTGATGATTTTTTTTTTAAATCAAAATGGTTCAAGTTGAAAAAAAATTTTATTAAAAATTGAAAAAAAAAGTAAAAATGAATTCCCTGATTCTTTTGGTATTCTTTTTGTAAAATTACAACTCAATTAAAAAAAAAATAATCTTCTGTTTTATTTTGATACCTTTATTTTTGAAAAAGTTATGCGCATTTAAAAAAAAAAATTGTGAAATTTTGAAAAATTTATTGTGGTTGGAAGGGTTGAGACAAAAAACTGAAAAAATTCTGAAAGACTGCTTTCAGTATCTACAAACAAATAGAAAATTAAAAAAAAAATTGTCAGGGCTACGGATTAGTCGGTTGTGTATGGAGTGCCCCATATATATAAGCGTGCGATACATACATATTTGCGATATACCGAGTGAAAACAGTAGAATGGGCGATATGCGTTAAGATATCTCCTCCGAGGTCTCATACCTTTCCTAGGCCTGAGTAAGTGCTGCTTTCCGTTATCGTCTACGTACCGCACTAAGTGTGAGTGCATGTCTCTGCGATACACCATGTCTCCGAGTCTTTTTATCTTAGAAAAAAGATTGTCAACTCCCATTTTCCGGAGTTCGGTAAAACTTTTCTCGTTTGTCCTTCGCCATTGCTGTATTTCTTTGCTGTACAGCTTCTATTCTTTACGACATTTCAAACGACGCTGATTTTCATCTAAACCTTTCAGCTTTTTCAATTTGACGAAAATTGTATTAGTCTCCATTATGCCCTTGCTTAGAAAAGTTTCCAATGAATCAAAGAGAAATTTTGAAGTTCGACGAGGATGTCACTGAAGAAGGACAATTTTGTAAGGTAGAGTCTATTTCTTCCTCACAAGGATCCTGTGCCTTCCCCATGGAAATAAAGTGTATTCAAAGTATATTTTTCGATATATTAAGAATATATAATGTATATACACTCCCAGACCACGCTATCGCGCCTCTTGACTCCACGCTACCGCCCCTCTTGACTCCGCGCTACCGCGCCTCTTGACTCCACGCTACCGCGGCCTCTTCACTCTACGCTACCACGCTTCTTGACTCCACGCTACCGCACCTCTTTACTCCACGCTGCCGCGCCTCTTGACTCCATGCAACCGCGCCTCTTGACTCCACGCTCTCGCGCCTCTTGACTCCACGCTCTCGCGCCTCTTGACTCCACGCTCTCGCGCCTCTCGACTGTACGCTACCACTCCTCTTGACTCCGCGCTACCGCGCCTCTAGACTCTACGCTACCGCGCCTCTTGACTCCGCGCTACCGCGCCTCTTGATGACTCCACGCTACCGTGCTTCTTGACTCCACACGACCGCACCTTTGGCTTCACGCTACCGCGCCTCTTGACTCTACACTACCACGCCTCTTGACTCCACACTACCGCGCCTTTGCCTCCACGCTACCGCGCCTCTTGACTGCACGTTACCGCGGCTATTGACTCCACGTTACCGCGGCTATTGACTCCACGCTACCGCACCTCTTGACTCCACGCTACCGTGCCTCTTGACTCCACGCTACCGCGTCTCTTGACTCCACGTTACCGCGTCTCTTGACTCCACGCTACTGCGCCTCTTGAATCCACGCCACCTTTCGTCCTATCACTATTATCATGAAATTCAAAGGGCGCGTGCGCAGTCTTTTTCGTATGGAAAATGATTCATGAGGTTTATTAAAGAGCAACGAGGACAAGAGAGTGGGAGAGAGGGAGAGAAGAGAGAGCCCAATGGCAATATCATCGTTGTATTTCTGCTTTAACAATACAATATTGCAAGCGAAATAAAAATGCGATTTAAGAGGAACACGAGCCCAGTTCTCGCGGTTTCCCGCACGAAATTCGTATCCATACTCGCATAAATATGAATATACATGGATGACCGTTTATTTATTGTAAATTCCACCCACACAGACACGTTTTTATATGATTCCACCATCCTGACGGAGCTCAATTATCATTCG
This sequence comes from Alloplasta piceator, assembly GCA_946863875.1. Taxonomy (NCBI): domain Eukaryota; kingdom Metazoa; phylum Arthropoda; class Insecta; order Hymenoptera; family Ichneumonidae; genus Alloplasta; species Alloplasta piceator. Next base: position 38,556,765 of record OX333077.1, on the reverse strand, counting down.
TCGAGCGTGCGCAGAAATTTTGATGGCACAGCTATCATTCCTACTTTTACCTTTAAAAAAAGGAAATTCTTCGTGTGGTGAATATCGATTTTTCGTTAATTCCGCTTTTCTCGTTGTTACAGATTAAACACTGCCGCCCGAGGGGAATAAATTGCGATTCCGGTTAAAAGGTACGAAATTTACATCAATTACACTCCGAGCAAAAATTAAGGGAGCAAGAAAAATTTGCAAATTTTTCGGCGATTTTTGACAGGCTGTATTTAAATGAAAAATGATCGTATCGAGGTCGTAAAAAAACTATTTTGAAGTTCCGAGATTGTAGTTTTCATATCTTTTGGTTAAAAATTTTTAGTAGTTACGGTTTTTACGCAATTTTAAGAAACGGTGCGAAAGAAAATCTTTTACATTTTATTTTTTGGTCCACGAGCTCGGAATTTCTTTTTTCCAGCTAAACCTTAGCCCTTTTTCAGCCTCAAATTGAAAAAAAAATTCAAAAAAATTGTTAAAATTTTTTTTTTTTTGGGAAGGCAAAGTTTTTGTTTCTACACATCGGGTAATTTTCTTAAAAATGGAAAAAATGATTTTTTATCGACTTTTTACACAATTCTGCTTCTGGTAACGATTGAATTTAAAAAAATTGCAAAACAATTGTCAATCTAGCGGGACTTTCAATTTCCTGGAAAATGTTTGTAGTAACTCTAACTTTCGAAATTTTGCAGTTATCACGCTAAATTTTTTTTTGGAGATACACTTTTCAATAAGGACGGTTGGGATTGAATATGGAAAAAATCGCTCAAGAGGTTCGGTTTAAAAAAAAATTTCACCTTTTCGCAAAAAATTTGTAAGTCCCCTAACTTTTGTAATTCTGTAGCTATCGAGCTGAATTTTTTTATGACGATACGTTCAGTGGCAATGAAAAATAATACTGAATTTTAAAAAAATCGCTCTAGAGTTCCGGTTAAAATTTTTTTTTCAAATTTTCAAAAAAAATTTGTTAACGCTCTAAAATTCGCATTTTTAGAAGTATCGAGCTAAAATTTTCTGCACAAATACACTAGATGAAAAAAGCAATTATCAATGTAAATGAGCGGAATTGCTAAAAAAATTTGCAAAAATAAAAAATAAAAAAACAAAAAATAAAAAAAAATTTGCACATAGCTTCATTTGTTTCCGTCGTTCGTGAAGCTTCTTTTATAAAGAACGACGGAAACTGTTATAAACAATTCCGTTCTTATAAGGGAGAAGGTCCTCATAAAGGAGGTTTAACGACCAACGGAAAAAAATAAGGAAGCAATGTGCAAATTTCTAATTTGCATGATTTTTTTTGCCTTCTACTAGAAAAAAGACAAATTTTTACGAAATTTGTCATATGTGTAGCGACATTCAGATGAAATGTTATTTTACATTTAAATTGTACATTCCTATTTATTCAAAGATTTTGATGTTCAAAAATATTGTGTAGATATAAAAAAAACAAGATTAAAATAAAATAAATAAAAATAAAATACAATAATAATAATAATAATAATAATAATAATAACAATTTAAAAAAAATAATAATGTAAAAAAAAATATATCGTGGAAATTAAGAGTCGTATTAGGTCGGCCCCCAAATAAAAAAGTTTATTTGCATTAAGTAGGATTTAGTTAAATCGGCTAGACCTTTTTTTCTGGATGCGAGGATCCAATGAAACCTCTCAGCAGTTCGATTTTTCATTATCTGCACATGAATCTCAATAATTTTGAGTTTGAATATTCCCATGGGATATTCCTCGAAAATTAACACTTCATATTTGTCATCGCTGATCCTTCGATGGTCTGCAGGTGGTTGATAACAAAATTGTACGCTTCTCATTCTCTCTTTCTCTTCCTCTCCTGCGTTCATTCTTCTCCTTTTCGCCTCGCGTGAAACATTTATGTCGACGACGTGGTGCCCAGCAGCAGCATCCAACGACAATATAGCACTGCTTTAATAAGTGCACCGCGTAATGAAACCCATTCATATAAAAGTTTTCCGCGCTATGGGTGACGCTTTAATTGAACGCCACTCGCGCCACCCTGCGGCAAGCTTTTGCCTTTTCCTTCCCTCTGCTCCTCCCCCCCCCCTGCCCCTCTTCCTTCCCTCTCCCTTCCTCTTCCTTCCCTCTTTCCTTTCCTATCCCAGCAGCTTTTCCGGTAACCCGTCGATTATACATGCGAGCAATACACCAGCCAATCCCAGCGATCCTATAAATATGTTTCATTCCATATCAATTCAACGGTCATTCAAAGGACAATTTGTTTGTTTTTTTTGTTTTTTATTATAAGATAACATTATCCTATGCATTGTCGAGGGGTTAGAGAATTTTGTGAAAAATAGTTCTTCGAATGGAAACTTTGAAATGCATAAAACTCCCTCTGCCCAATGACAAAAGTCATATTTTGTCATTGAGCGAAGAAAACAATTTCAAGTTATTTAGAACCTGCGGAGAGAATTTTGTGAAAAATAGTTCTTCGAATGGAAACTTTGAAATGCATAAAACTCTCTTTGCCCAATGACATAATTCATATTTTGCCATTAAGCGAAGAAAACAATTTCAAGATATTTATAATCTGCGAAGAGGATTAATTGTGAAAAATACTTCTTCGAATGGAAATTTTGTCATTGGGCGAAGGGAGTTTTAGGCATTTCGAATTTTCCCTTCGGAGAACTATTTTTCACAAAATCCTCTTTGCGGATTCTAAATATCTTGAAACTGTTTTCTTTGCTTAATGGAAAAATATGAATTTCGGCAAAATATGAATTTTGTCATTGAGCGAAGAAAACAATTTCAAGTTATTTAGAATCTGCAGAGAGAATTTTGTGAAAAATAGTTCTTCGAATGGAAACTTTGAAATGCATAAAACTTCCTTCGCCCAATGACAAAAGTCATATTTTGTCATTGAGCGAAGAAAACAATTTTAAGTTATTTAGAACCTGCGGAGAGAATTTTGTGAAAAATAGTTCTTCGACTGGAAACTTTGAAATGCATAAAACTCCCTTCACCTAATGACAAAATTCATATTTTGTCATTGAGCGAAGAAAACAATTTCAAGTTATTTAGAACCTGCGGAGAGAATTTTGTGAAAAATAGTTCTTCGAATGGAAACCTTGAAATGCATAAAACTTCCTTCGCCCAATGACAAAAGTTATATTTTGTCATTGAGCGAAGAAAACAATTTTAAGTTATTTAGAACCTGCGGAGAGAATTTTGTGAAAAATAGTTCTTCTAATGGAAACTTTAAAATGCATAAAACTCCCTTCACCCAATGACAAAATTCATATTTTGTCATTGAGCGAAGAAAACAATTTCAAGTTATTTAGAACCTGCGGAGAGAATTTTGTGAAAAATAGTTCTTCGAATGGAAACCTTGAAATAAATAAAACTTCCTTCGCACGAAGGGAGTTTTATAAATATTAGTTGTCCTCCGAAAAGAAAATTTGACTTATATCATATATGTATGAATTTTTAATTTTTAGTCATAATAAAGGTTATGATTTATCACAGTATCACAAGAAAACATATCTGTGTCAAAAAGCGAATTTTCCAGTTACAGAGGTTAGGATGTCATCGTGTATGTAAATCTTACATTCGCAGTGGTTTTAAGACCTCGACATAACCTCAAAATTTGTCGACAAAGATAAGAATCACTAAAAATAGAATCGCTAAAAATAAGAATCATGCGGGAGCGAGAGAGAGTACATAACCTGCAAATTCATGATATACATAATCGTGACTGCCTATCATAGCTTTGGGAGATTATATCGAGGAATTGGTAATCGTTCGTTTGTGTGAATAGGTTATCGTGCAAGCCTTCGCTAGCAAACATAATGAGTTAGATTAACAAATGACGTATGCAAAAATTTCTTCATGCCCTAGCAAATGGGAACGAGTTGCTGGTGCTGCAAATCGCCTATGCTCGCATTTGTTCCGCGAGCAAAGCTTATATGCACCACTAGCGAATCATTTGTTACGTTTACATATTATTTTGCTAGATTTGCGGATTTGTATTTTTTGTCACTGTAGCAAATGCTCGTTTGCCGCTAGAGCAAGAAATCTGCTTTATGTGCATATCGATTTGCTATATGTGCATATCGATTTGCTAATACAACGAATAAATGGTTTTAAAAAACCAACTTTTGCTGTCGTGACAAAACTATTTCTCTCCTATTATTATTTGTTTCGTGCAAGCCTTCTTAACCTTGTTTCGTGACGCTACTATTCTTATAGTAACTTCTAATTCTTGCTCATTCAACTTTACCACAGCGGTAAGGTTGAGTTCAACAAATTTAGCCACCAAAATGTATGTTAAACGCAGGCATGGCCGGAATTGGCAGGGAAAATTGTAGTTCTTTGTCTACTGGTATTTTTTAATGCGTTCCACTATAAAATATGGACGTCGCGTTACGGAAACATGTTACATGTTTATACGAACTAAACAACATGTTGCTATGGTAAATAAGAATGATCATAGGAGATGTGTCCGACAAAATCAGTGAATGGTAGCTATAATGTCGCTACAAAATCAGTAGCTATAATGGTAGCTACACTCCGCACTGAAGTTACTGAAATACCTATTCACCCGTAATCTCATACGATCTTATCTGCAGATTTGTCAGTTCACCAAAAGTCCGGTAGGTGGCTTCCTCTCGCACAAACGAACTTTCCTCTCGACGTCTATAAGGTCTCCAAGTTCGTCTACGTTCGATATTGGCAGCGACAATTGTAGTTCTTTGTCCACTGTTATTTTTGAATGCGTTCCACTATAAAATATAGACGTCGCGTTACGGAAACATGTTACATGTTTATACGAACTAAACAACATGTTCCTATGGTAAATTAGAATGATCATAGGAGATGTGTGTGACAAAATCAGTAAATGGTAGCTATAATGTCGCTACAAAATCAGTAGCTATAATGGTAGCTACACTCCGCACTGAAGTTACTGAAATACCTATTCACCCGTAATCTCATACGATCTTATCTGCAGATTTGTCAGTTCACCAAAAGTCCGGTAGGTGGCTTCCTCTCGCACAAACGAACTTTCCTCTCGACGTCTATAAGGTCTCCAAGTTCGTCTACGTTCGATATTGGCAGGGACAATTGTAGTTCTTTGTCCACTGTTATTTTTGAATGCGTTCCACTATAAAATATAGACGTCGCGTTACGGAAACATGTTACATGTTTATACGAACTAAACAACATGTTGCTATGGTAAATTAGAATGATCATAGGAGATGTGTGTGACAAAATCAGTGAATGGTAGCTATAATGTCGCTACAAAATCAGTAGCTATAATGGTAGCTACATTCTGCACTCAAGTTATTGAAATACCTATTCACCCGTAATCTCATACGATCTTATCTGCAGATTTGTCAGTTCACCAAAAGTCCGGTAGGTGGCTTCCTCTCGCACAAACGAACTTTCGACGTCTATAAGGTCTCTAAGTTCGTCTACGTTCGATATCCTTACTTATGTATGGGTAATTGATACTTTGCGGCAAAACGCAAGATGGTCGAATCCGAAAAGGAATCCCATCAAAAGAGTCTTTTTTCTTTTACACAGAAAAAACGACTGGCACAGAAAAAATAGTTGGTGTGGCCAGTGGCAACCAACTAGTTTGTAAGATATACTTCAAGCAACTAGTTGGTTGGGGCAACCATTTTCGTGGTTACCGCAACTAGGTTAACCATAAATTATAGACGTTGCGTCAGGGAAACATATTTTATAATCGAAATATGGTTGACGTCGTCATACATTTTTTTCAGTGTGTTCCTTGAAAAAAAAAAACAAAAAACGCGTGATCAAAAAATTCTGAAAAAATTTTGAAAAATGTATTTCAATGTGTTTTTTTATATAAAAAATGTAGAGGAAAATCGAAATCATCAACGCAAGATTTTAATCGAAATAGCGTGGAATGCCTCATATAATATGTATATGAACTCCCGGAGGAAACGAATTTCCGGCACTCCGAATCTCTTTCGTTTGCTCTATCGCTCTTCGTCATGCAAAATGCCTCGATATAGGAGCCATGGACGAAACGAGTCCCTCGAAATTTGTACAGCTCGTTCAGCTTATACAGAAATACACACACGTCGTATCTCATGCAAACCCAAAAGTTGAGGAATTTATTTGACATTTATGGAAATCCCTTCGTCGTATTGCCAATGGATAGGATTTGTCGGAAATTGTCATGAAAAAATCAAAATCTAGATCTAATTTTACGTGGTGAGATTTTAAATTTAATTTTATAATTTTTTAATTTGCAATTTTTTAGGATAATTTAGGATGGTGTCCATTTTGCCCCCCATTTCTCTATAAATATATTGAAGAAGGAAATTTTTTCTCAATGAGAGATGTTGAATCAGGAAGGTTTAAGACTCTGACGAGTTGCTTATTCCGGAAAATGGCTGACGAAAAGTCGAGGTAGATTTATTATGGTCAATGCGAACGAGTGTCTTTCGGGGGGGGGGGGGGGGGAAGGACGTTTACAAAAATTAAATAAATTTATATTTAAAATAAAAACACAATTCTGAAAATTTCAGGATCTTTTAAGATCTTTACAAGGTATTATAGAAAAAAAATTGAATCAAAAGTGCGAATGTTTAATGTGGATTTTTACGATTTTTTAAAATTCAAAATTCTTCAAATGCATAATTTTTCAAACAAAATTTGTCGCAATATTTTTTTTTCGTAGCCCCTAAGTATACTCTTTAAGACGATCCTAGAATGATTTTTTCATAACTATAATAGTTTTCAAGATATTTAAAAATTAACATGAGGAATTGAAAAAATGCTGACATTTTGAATTTTGCATAAAATTCGAAAAAAAATTTTTACATTTTTTTCCTTTGGTAGAACTTTGTTTTATTATAAAAGAGAACATCTGATCAAATTTCATCGAAATTGAAGGGGGTCGATTCCAACTATTGGTCGATTTGACATGGAATGACCCACATGTATGACTACAAATATTTAGAGAATATTGATTGCCAACTCGTTAATAATTTCAAAAAATTTACATTTTCACGTTAAACATTTTTAGCACACTAGAAAACATCATTTTTATCGATATTGTATTGTATCGATATTTTTGTTCCAATAGCAAATATTTTTTAAACGACCAGAAGCCGTTCGGTAATCGTAAAAAATAAAGTTTATTTTAGAAAAAGATTTTGAAACATCGATGTTCGATAAATTTTTTCAAAAAAAAACTTGTTTATTTTTATTTTGACATTATGAAAATGACACTATTAAGTTCAGCGATCGAATCATAGAGGGCCACATGCTGCTTTTTGTAATATTTTTTTTGTGACACCACTGTCTAGTTTTTCAAGTAAGAGACCATGAAGAATATAAACCTCGATAAAAGTCTCGATCAGAAAAAATTCTGAGTAAAAAAATTATTTATTTTTTCCCTAAAAAACACCCTTGAAAAAAATTCCACTATAAAATCCCTATCTTAAATATTTTCCCCTAAATTTGGGGGAAAAACCTCCAAGTTGGGATCACCTCCATAAAAGTCTCGACTTTACATGAGTTAGACAAAAAAAATTCGGAGTAAAAAAATTATCTAATTTTTCCCTAAAAAACACCCTTAAAAAAAATTCCACCATAAAATCCCTATTCTAAATCTTTTTCCCTAAATTTGGGGGAAAATCCTCCAAGTTGGTATCACCTCCAAAAAAGTCTCGATTCGACATGAGTTAGGCAGAAAAAATTCCGAATCAAAAAATGATTTATTTTTTCTCTAAAAAACACCCTTTAAAAAATTCTACTATAAAATCCCTATCTTAAATATTTTCCCCTAAATTTGGGGGGAAACCTTCAAGTTCGTATCACCTCCATGAAAGTCTCGATTTTACATGAGTTAGGTAGAAAAAATTTTGAGTAAAAAAATTATTTATTTGTTCCCTAAAAAATACCCTTTAAAAAAATTCCCCTATAAAATCCCCTTTCTAATTTTTTCCCCCTGAATTTGGGGAAAAAATCACTGCTCGTAGATCGTCAAAAACAGGACTATGATAAAGAGGTCATTATTCCTCAGGCCAACTTTTTCATGCCAACAAAGTTGACGTTGTCACGTCAAAAAACAGGACGAATTTAACAAACAACAAAATTCGTTGGACCGAGTCCCTTTATCGATGAAAAACAAATCTCCTAATACTCTTTTTCATGCGAGTGCACAATGCTTTGTTTTTCCAAAAATCTTTATAATCTTTAAATGCGGTATATCGTAAAAAATTCATGAGGTCTCGGAAAATTAATTCTTTGCTGTCATTCGCACAACACTGTTTTTTTCTCCCTTAAGAGCTTCAGTTAATTCACCCTGCCAGTCATATACAAAGGAAGGGAAAAAAAGTCAAGTGGGTGGACGTCGACGACGAGAGCTTGGTCCGGGTAATCTCGGAAAAGCCTCTGGGCCGACCCCACACGATTTTCCTAGTTTCTGGAAAATCCTTAACCTGGCACAAATACAAAAATCTTGAAGCTTTAGGTATCGGCCTTTGTTATACGACATCCATTCTAGGAAAAACCATGCATCGTCCAACAAGTTTGTCCTGGTCGTTTTTCCCGGGCATAATCGACCCAGGTCACCACCAACGCAATTTTTCATTGATCCTGTCACCGTTCCCCGCCATTGCTTTTCTACATTGTCCGTTCGATGTTGAGGTTCCACTCTTGGTTTTGCAGCTTTTCCGAACGATTACGACCCTATTGCAATTTTCCTGGTTTTTCCAATGTTGTCACAAGTCCGGAAAATTCATTAAAATTTTACACCATGAACGATCGTTTGGTTGCATCCAAGTTTCGAATTACCTGTCTTTTGAAGTCGAACCGTTTGATCGAAATAATTAGGAGGGATTGGAAAATGAGAAAATTCTCACTTGCACAATTTCTTTGACCTTTCGACTCGCACTGTTGACTTGTAATTGTATCCTTTGAAAATTGAAGCGATTCTATTCCGATGGAATTTTCTTAGCTGATGACGTCTCCAAAAGGGACTTTGAAGCCAATTTTCCGAGTACAAATTCCTGGATTTTTCCTTTTTTTTTTTACAGACTTGTTCGATAAGTGTTGACATTATTCTACACGAGAGAAGTGGCAAAGAATATTATTCTACACAAAATTATTCTACACCGGTTTCTACACACATTATTCTACACAAGCGAGGTGGCATGGAATATTATTCTACACAAAATTATTCTACACCTGTTTCTACAAACATCGTGCACAAGAAAAGGTGGCAGGAAATACTATTCAATTCTACACCTTATTATTCTACACATTATCATCCCACATATTATTTTTCTACACATTACAACCTTTAAGCAAAATTGACTACTGGAATAGATAATAACGTTGCAGATTTTCTGTCGTTTTGAATTGGGTTGAATAAAACACTTCTACACTTCTCCACTTCTACACTTCTACACTTCTAGACTTCTACACTTCTACACTTCTCTTGTGTAGAATAATTTGTGTAGAACCTTTTGTGTACAAAATGTCATGTGTAGAATCAAAATGTGTAGAATAAAGGCCTTCCCAATAATATTCCATTCTACACGTTAATTATTCTACACATTATCATCCTACATATTATATTCCTACACATTACAGCCTTCAACAAAATTCACTACTGCAATTGATAATCACGTTGCAGAGTTCCTGTCGTTTTTTTGGGTTGAATAAAAAACATTGCATGCACATTTTTGCTACAGGCTGTAATGTGTAGGAAAATAATGCGTAGGATAATAATGTGTAGAATAATAATGTGTAGACTAGAATATTATTTCTTGACATATCTTCTTGTGTAGAATGATGCTTGTCGAATAACCCAGTGTAGAATAATTTTCGTGTAGAATAATATCCTTGCCACTTTTCTTGTGTAGAATAATGTGTGTAAAAACCCGTGTAGAATAATGTGTGTAGAAACCAGTGTAGAATAATTTTGTGTGGAATAATATTTCTCGCAACTTCCCTTGTGTAGAATAACATTCCTTGCGACTTTTCTTGTGTAGAATAATTTGTGTAGACACTTTTGTGTAGAATATGTCACGTGTAGAATAAAATGGATAGGATGGAATCGGAAATCGAATATCGATCTCGTGAAGCAATCGATTTATTATTATTTTTAAAAAAATATTGAAAATGCTCGTTTTTTCACGCCTTTGGCTGCATCTCACCCCTTAAGGCACATTTTGCAATTAGTTTATGCCTGCTCTTTCTCGTACGTCATTCTATTTTTAAAAAAACGCAAATCACTGTTTACAATGTCAATTTTGTTTGATGAAATATCCGTCATGTTGCGCTGGACATTTTTTTTCATATTTTTTTACCAGAATAAGTCTCCAGTAGAATAATAACTCTCTTTAATGACATCTCTACTACAAAATCTCTCTTCCACTTGATAACTTTCCTATTTTACTACCAGGTTAAAAGTCTCTGGGTCTTAAATCCTGTGATCCCCAACTTATTCAAATCGGTCGGTAAGTTACCGGCCGATTTGACAAGCTGGACACTACATGTGTAAAAACGTACAGTAAGATACAATGCTGCTACTTCAATCATACTTTACAGAATGATACGTACTATTTCGTTGTATATGATTTTTTTGTATATTACTTTTTTGCGACTCCCCGAGCAGAAATTTTATCCGGCTAGCCTAATAACGGATAAGGTCCTGATCAGGCATCGGTAAGGATAGCCTGATCACGCACAGATCCTAGCCGGATCATATTTTGGTATGACATAGATTGCCAAGCTAGCCTTACATTATCCATGTCAGGGACAAATCAGGTGGTGCTAAGGACCGGCAAAAAAACCCGGCAGAAATTTGATCCGGCTAGCCTATAATAACGGATAAGGACCTGATCAGGCATCAGTAAGGATAGCCTGATTAGGATAGTCTGATCACGCACAGATCCCAGCTGAATCATATTTTGATATGACATAGATTGCCAGGCTAGCCTTACATTATCCATGTCAGGGACAGATCAGGTAGTGCCAAGGACCGGCAAAAAAACCCGACCAGAAATTTGATCCGACTAGCCTATAATAACGAATAAGGACCTGATCAGGCATCAGTAAGGATAGCCTGATCAGGCTAGCCTGATCACGCACAGATCCCAGCTGGATCATATTTTGGTATGAAATAGGTCAGGCTAGCCTTACATTATCCATGTCAGGGACAAATCAGGTGGTGCTAAGGACCGACAAAAAAACCCGACCAGAAATTTGATCCGGCTAGCCTATAATAACGAATAAGGACCTGATCAGGCATCAGTAAGGATAGCCTGATCAGGCTACCCTGATCACGCACAGATCCCAGCTGGATCATATTTTGGTATGATATAGGTCAGGCTAGCCTTACATTATCCATGTCAGGGACAGATCAGGTAGTGCTAACGACCGGCAAAAAAACCCGACCAGAAATTTGATCCAGCTAGCCTATAATAACGAATAAGGACCTGATCAGGCATCAGTAAGGATAGCCTGATCAGGCTAGCCTGATCACGCACAGATCCCAGCTGGATCATATTTTGGTATGATATAGGTCAGGCTAGCCTTACATTATCCATGTCAGGGACAGATCAGGTGGTGCTAAGGATCGGCAAAAAAAACTTCGGCCCGAATAATGTGGCTAGCCTGATATTTCCCTGATCCGGGACGGAACAGGAGTGTTAGTTCCGAGACTCGCCGTGAGCTCCAGCGTCGGTAAGTTACCGGCCGATTTGACAAGCTGGACACTACATGTTTAAAAACCTACAGTAAGATTTAATGCTGCTACTTTAATCAAACGTTACAAAATGATACGTACCATATCATTCTATACATTTTTTTTTGCGTTAAACACAACATTATTAGTTTTAGAATAAAATGGAAAATTAATACTTCGTTTATGGTTGAAATTTTTTTTTTCTAACAATTCGGGAAGCGCAGCAGTTTAGTTAACATATTGACACTAAGCAAATACTTACATTAAGCACATGTAAATTTAATTTATATACAAAATGTATATACAAAATCGTCAGACGTCGCGACGTCTCTAGCGCAGTGTCAAAAGTGTATTTAATCTCGTCAAGTGACGGAAACTCCCGTGCAGATTCGTCAAGTGGAATGGTAAATATTTCTCGATGCCTGGATGGAAAAGTTTTGCGGAATCTACGAGCGACAAAATTCCAACGTGTGTACATGAATGAAAAGTTTCGTGTACCCGTTGAAAAGTTTTCGCGTTGAATGTCAGCGCGAAGAGCAGACGATATTGTGTTGTGAAGTGTTGATCCAAAAATCTGAGTAGTATATTTTTTTTTTGGATCTAGGAAAAATAACCCCCAAAAATTGGTCCCGGAAAATTGGTCCCAGGAAAATTGGTCCCCGGAAAATTGGTCCCAGGAAAATTGGCCCCCGGAAAATTGGTCTCCGGAAAATTGGCCCCCGGAAAATTGGCCTCGGAAAATTGGCCCCGGAAAATTGGCCCCGGAAAATTGGCCCCGGAAAATTGGCCTCCGGAAAATTGGTCCCGGAAAATTGGCCCCGGAAAATTGGCCTCCAGAAAATTGGCCCCGGAAAATTGGCCCCCGGAAAATTGGCCCCGGAAAATTGGCTTCCGGAAATTCGGCCCCCGGAAAATTGACCCCCGGAAAAGTGGCCTCCGGAAAATTGGCCCCGGGAAAGTGGCCCTGGAAAAGTGGACTCTATCATCGGTGAAAACGTCTATTCAACTGTTCAAAGGCCAATTTTCCGGAAAATTGGCACGAATAATCGATAAAAAATATACAAAGGTGTGATTCGAATAATATTTTGAAGCATCTGTTTTTTTTTCTTTTCGCATGCGAATTTCCTACGCACATGCGTGACGTATTATACGTTGCTTGCGTGTCAACCGATAAGATTGAAACTTCCTGTTGAACTCACGCCACAGAGTTTAGTGGGGCGATCACTCGCCGGCATAAAATTTTTTCTGATTTTCAACCTCTCGTTTTTGCAGATCGCGTGTTCTCGGCACGATCTCGCTAAAAGAAACTCGTCGATTATTCGCTCGAATGCCATTCGTCGAACTTTTTCCCTTATTAGACGGTTATCGAGGCGAAAAATTGCAACTGTCGCAACGTCGATTGCACAAATTTCCACCATCAAGAAAAAGATTCGGTACAAATACTTGATGCGAGAGAAAATTATGACTATTGATTCATAAATTTGATGTATTGACTCATTTTTAGCCCAATCCACGATACTTGGGCATAATGGACCACCCTAAAATTTAGGTCAGAATTTTTTTTTCCTTAAAATTACGATTAATTTCATGTATTCATTCATATTTAGGCCTGGAATCTTCAGGATCTTTTAATTTTTGAAACAAAAAAACATTATCCTAAACATTTCAAGATGTTTTAAGATCAGTCCAAGGTATTATATAACAAAAATTTAATCGAGAATTCAATGTTGATCGTGGATTTACACGATTTTTCAAAATTCAAAAATTAATGGTTTTAAAAAAAACAAAAAACACCTTTCTGAAAACTTCAGGGTCTTCTGAGATCAGTACAAGGTAATATATAAAAAAAAAGATTTATAAAAATTCAAAATTCTCCACATTTGTCATTTTTCAAAAAAAAATTTCGGAATATTTTTTTTTTAGTAGCCACAAGTATACTCATCAAGACGAACCCAGAACGATTTTTTCGTAACTATAATAGTTTTCGAGATATTTAAAAAACAACTTAATTTTGGAGTGTTTTTGAGGCTATAGCTAAACCCTGACGTGCTGGGGTTAAACCAACCTCGTATTCGGATTCAGCGACCACAAAAATATACAGTGTACATAGTCAGACCACCAAGCCGATTTTTTTTTCTTTTTCTGTGGCTGTGTTATCAATGGCAATGATTATTTTCAATTTTTGAACCATTTTTAAATATTTTTTTTGTGTTATTAATTTTCAAATTCTTGTGTGATAAAAAAAAATTCATTTTTTAGAGGTGGGCCATCGTGCCCCAGTCTCCCCTATTTTATTCGTATTTGTTCGACAATCACAATGAAATTAATCCGTCGTTGCGTTTCAAAAGTTGATGTAATATCGTTGATTGAAAAAAACACCGTTTGGCAAAGACAATCATTGAGACTCGTGAAATTTGTTTGTTCAAGGAATTGGAAAATCCTTTTTCTCTCTTCCCAGGACGAAGGACTTTTGGTGACGGATTGATTTATCGAGGAATAAATTGATTCGTCGAGAATCCGAATCCTCCCTCCCTCCCTCTCTCCCTCCCTCGCTCCCTCTCTCACACACACACACATACACACACACACACACACACACACGCACACACACTCGCACACACTCGCACACACCCGCACACACTCGCACACACCCGCACACACTCGCACACACTCGCACACACTCGCACACACTCGCACACACTCGCACACACTCGCACACACTCGCACACACCCGCGCACACTCGCACACACCCGCACACACACACACACATACGCACACATACGCACACACACTCGCACGCACACTCGCACACACCCGCACACACGCACACACGCACTCTTTCTCTCTCTATCTTTCCCACATTCTCTTATTCATGGCAAATGACATTTTGCGAAGGACTCGAAGAAGGGTGAGTAAATGAGTCTTCGGGGTCTCATTTCTCGACGCCGTGAAGCCGACAGGACTCGTTGAATGAAATAGAAAGAGCTCACGTCATTTCGAGGATTCCTCCTTTACTCTCTCTTTGGCCCAACTCTTTCAATGCAAATTCATCGCGTCACCGACGTGGGAGCTTTCATTATGCTCCGTCGTGAAAATCGTCGAGGATCCTCCAGTCACGAAAGGGTTTCCCTCCTCTCGTCTTTGTCACTCCGTCCTTCCATTGTTTAGCGCGGTTTTGGACGGAGATCTTCGCTCTTTCACGTTTTCCTCTAGCCACGACGAAACTTATTCGGCACTTACACTTTGACGCCGCTTTGTCGAGAGTGATGCAAACTGGTCGAAATTTTTTCCCCCCAAATTTTAAAATCCCCTAAATTCAAACTAAAATACACTACCTTCAAACGTGATAAAATTTTTTACTCAATTTGAACAGTTTAATTTCGTAATATTTAATTGCTCAGCATAATTGATTAATTGAAGGAACAATATAATAAAATATTTCCAATTTTTTTGAAATCTATTTATTCAACTTATCTTTATACATTTTTGTTTAATAAGAAAGTTTTGAATAAGACGGTTTCATCAAAAGTAGCACATAAGATTTATGATAAAGTTGAACTATTGATTCTTTGGGTGAAATTGATAAATGTATAAATGAAATATATGCATGGGTCATTCCATGTAAAATCGACCAATAGTTGGAATCGACCTCTTTTAATTTCATTGAACTTTCGTCGGAGGATTTCTTTTATCATAAAACGAACTTCTACCAATGGAAAAAAAATTTTTTTTTTTTTCGAAAATTCAACATTTCACTATTTTTTCAATTTTTCAAGTTTATTTTTTAAATATCCCGAAAACTATTACAGTTACGAGAAAATCGTTCTGGGTTCGTCTTAAGGAGTATACTTAAGGAGGCTACGAAAATAAAAATATTCCGAGAAAAATTTTGGAAATTGATTAATTTTGGATAATTTTAAATTTTTAAAAATCGTAAAAATCCACGATCAACGATAAATTCAACGTCTTGATTTTGGATGAGGTCGACAGAAAAAATTCTGAGTCCGAAAATGATTTTTTTTCCCCTAAAAAATACCCTAAACAAAAATTCCCCTATAAAACCGCCTTTTTAATGGAAAACCCCTAAATTTAGGGGGGATCCCCCAAGTTGGTATCGCTGGTTCCCACGATGGAGTAATTGTAACCCACGAATGTAACTGGAGGAAGAAAAAAAAATTTAGTCGATGTGTGGAAAAAAAGGGGCTGAAAACATTTGTGTATTTGCACAGAGACAGACGAATCCCGGGATATCGGTTGGATTGGCAATCGGTGTCGGAATTGAAGAAGCACTCGAATAACTTTTACTCCGAACATCGATAGACTCTCGCGAATTCGCCATTTCCATTGCATGAGCAATGAAAAGCTGGCAATGAGAAAACGAGCGAGGGAAAGGGCTACTTTTTTGCTTTATACGAGATATTCTCCGCGAATCCGTTCCCCTTTTATTCGGCTTTTATGTAAATTTTCAGGCTCCAAACATCATCCGCAAATAATTTTTGTGGCTCAAAATGATGCTGTTACCTATTTTTTCATTTCTTTTTAATAAATTGTTCATTTGCTGATTTTCATTAATTTTAAACAATTTCGAGACCTTGTTGATACTTTGGAAATGATTCTTGAAGCATCTTCGAATTTTTGAAATTATTATTAAACAATTATATTTGTTTAATAATAATTTCCAAAATATCAATCATAATTTCAATAATTTCAAACTGGTGACGTAGCAAAAATTTTGGAAGTGTCGAAAAAAAAAATCTAATGGAGTCCTTGCAAAATGATTTATATACATATAGCCATAAAATGTCTCTGTATGAGCCATTCCATGCGGTTCGAACGGTCAAAAAGTTTGCCACCGACAAAAAAATTGAAATTTTGTCAAATTATTTAATTGTATGAAAAAGAGTTGTATACATTTTTTCATAATTTTGGGATCCCATTTTTTTTTTTAGTTTTTTCAAATTTCAAAATTTTTCAAGTACCGTTATATCTTGAAAACATACGATTAAACAGAAAAACGTTTCAAACAAAAAAGTTGCAGTTTTACATATACTTTGTGAAATTTTTTTTTTCGATTCTTTCGAGTTTAAAAAATGACCATTTTTATCAAAAATATACGAAAATAATTTTTTTCGTATATTTTTTAAATAATATTACGATTTTTTGTTTTAAAAAACCAATTATTATTAAAAATTATTACTGTTATCGATGTCTATTACCTGAAAAATGTGAGAAAAATTTGGGAGAGATCAATTTTCAATAATAATTGACTTTCCTAAAAAAAATACGTGTCTATTGTCCACACTTCAGAGTATTTTCTGGAATTTTTTGAGATAAATCGAAAACTACATACCGACCGAAAAAAATTATTTTCCTAAATTTTTTATGAAAATGGTCAGTTTTTAAACTCGAAAAATTACAAAAAAAAATTTCACAATGTTTATGTGAAACTGCAACTTTTTTGTCTAAAACATTTTTCTGATAAATCGTATGTTTTCAAGATGTAACGGTACTTAGAAAATTTTGAAAATTTGAAAAACTCAAAAAACTCAAAACTAACTAATCGAGCCATTTAGAAAAAAATACGTGTCTATTGTACACACTTTAGAGTATTTTCTGGAATTTTTTGAGATAAATCGAAAGTGGCAAACTGACCGAAAAGATTATTTTCGTATATTTTTTATGAAAATGGTCATTTTTTAAACTCGAAAGATTCGAAAACAATTTTTTTCACAAAGTTTGTGTAGAACTGCAACTTTTTTGTTTGAAACATTTTTCTGTTTAATCGTATGTTTTCAAGATATGACGGTACTTAGAAAATTTTGAAATTTTGAAAAACTCAAAAAAAATGCGATCCAAAAATTTTGAGAAAATTTATACTACTCTTTTTCATATAATTAAATGATTCGACAAAATTTCCATTTTTTTGAGGGTGGACAACTTTTTGACCGTGCGAGCCCGCATGGAATACCTCATATATATTCTGGGTTGTGGATACGAGAGCTTTTGCGAATCGCCCCTCTCTCATCTAACAAATGGGTCCGAGAGGCTCTCTTTCTCCTCGACGCTCTCTATTTGCCCGCTGCAAGTGCATCGCGCCCATCGAATTGGCACAATGCATTCAGCGATGCATAACTTTCCTCGGCGAGGATGAAGGCCGAGGATAGGATGAGCCCGGGCTTCATCGTCACTGTTGTCCTCTTCCGGTTTATAGAAAAAAAAACAATAAATAAATAGCGGAAAAAGGCAACTGAAAAAAGGACATTCAACCATCGAATACAAGAATGCACATTTTTTTTTGTTTAACGATGAAAGCGGTAAAATATTGCTGCAAGGAGATATGGATCGTCATACGCGCGAGATGAAAAGAATAAAACAAAAATCTCATTGTTAGTCGGTCGATTCAAGCTACCGGATGATTTTTCCGATAACAACAGAGGGAAAGAAGAGAAAAGAGCGCATATGTAGTGGACGATAAAGTTCGCACCATTATCGCGCCAAGCTTGAAAAATTACTATAATCATGCACATAAATTCATAGTTGACTCTTTGTTTGCCAAGCTCAAACATTTCCCGGCAATTTCGCTGAAATATGGACATTGACATCGTGCAAATTACCAACCAAGTTTCCTTCGTGGAAATACCTTCGCTGTAGGTTTATTTTTTGAGGTTTTTTTTATTCATCACTGGTCCATTTAGATCAGGTATAGAGAGGGTCTCAGGGGTGAAGGTCAAAACCGTGAGGGTAGATTGGTGACGTAAAACCGAGTAGAAAAGTCCTTTGCCATTTTTCGGTAGCTTGAAGCTCTGAATTGTTATTGATTTTTTTAAATCGGCCAATGAATGGAATCAGGGCTCATCCGAATGGGCGCATCTCATTGGCTGATTAAAAACATCAATAACAGTTCATGGCTTCAAGCTATCAAAAAATGGCAAAGGACTTTTCTACTCGAAATTACGTCACCAATCTACCCTCACGGTTTTGACCTTCACCCCTGAGACACCTTGTGTACTTTTTACCCCAAGATTCATGTGTATGGACAAAAAGAGAAACGTATACAGACCCGAGGCGTGTGTCATCATCCCGAGACGAATGAGCGGACGCCCTCGTTCCTGTATGACACCCTCGGAAAAAGTCTCGTTTCTGCATCGAGCAAAAAACGTCACCTTTTTTATAGCTACTTCACGCTTTTTCTCCCTCAACGAAAAACAAAAAAAAATCATTAATTTTTTTCTTCAGCTGTGTGCGAGCATAGAAAGTGAGAGCTTATACCTTCATACCTTCGGTTTGGGTTAAAATATATATAAAAAATTTTTGCGTTAATAAATTTTTTTTTAAATAAATACTTTTTCTGTTTTTTCCTTCAAACATGAACGTTCGGAACTTCAAATACATAAATTTAATCCCTTTGTAGCTGCACCTTACACCTTTACACCTTCAATTGTGAATGTGAAATATGATCAACGATATCATTTGCACGATGAAAACTCAAGCGCATCAACAATGTCCATTTTGTTATCCCTTCCTCCAGAATTCCTCCAGAATCGCCATTACAATGAAATTGAATTTTCATTCATCGTTCGCGCGTAATATTTGAAATTAAATGTCGATGATTAAATTTCGTTGGAATGTTCCAAAAATATCCATATCTGTTGAATATTTATTTACTACTTTTTCCAAAATTAAAACAACATTTCTCGACAAATTATCGACTTCTCTGGTTATTTAGCAATAGCTTTCTCGCTAATTACTAATTCTTGGAAAAAATTAGTAATACTTTTCGTTGATTGATCATTTTTTTGGAAAAATTATAAATAGGTTGTGACTAATGACTTATTTGTTAGAAAAATTAGTAATATTTTGTCACAAATTACTAATGTTTAGCTTCACCAATTTACTAACTACTATTACTAATTTTACTTAAAAATTAGCAATATTTTTTTGCGAATTACTAATTTTTTGAAACAAATTAGTCATATTTTTTTGCTAATTACTAGATTTCCTAAAAATTTAGCGATATTTTTTTGCTAATTACTAATTTTTCTACGAAGTTAGCAATATTTTGTCACTAGTTATTAATTTTTTAGAAAAAATAGTAATATGTTTCCGCTAATTACTAGGTTTTTAATAAAAATTATAAATATTTAATCGCTAATTACTAATTTTTTCGAAAGATTAGCAGTATGTTCCCGCTAATTACTAATTTTTTGAAACAAATTAGTCATATTTTTTTGCTAATTACTAATTTTCCTTAAAAAATTTCAATATTGTCTTGCCAATTACTAATTTTTCTAAAGAATTAGCAATAGTTTCTTGCTAGTTACTCATTTTTCTAAGAAATTAGACATATTTTGTCACTACTTACTAATTTTTAGAAAAAAATTAGTAATATTTTTTTGCTAATTACTGATTTTTCTACGAAATTAGCAATACTTTGTCACTAATTATTATTTTTTCAGAAAAATTAGTAACATGTTTTCGCTAATTACTAGGTTTTTAAGAAAATTACAAATATTTCGTCACTAATGACTAATTTTTTCGAAAGATTAGCAGTATATTCCTGCTAATTACTAATTTTTTAATTCACAATATTCTTTTGCTAATTACTAATCTCCCAAAAAAATCAGCAATATTTTGTTACTAGTTACTAATTTTTTAAATAAAAATTAGAAATACTTTGTCACTAATTACTAATTTTTTCGAAAAATTAGCAGTATGTTCCCGCTAGGTACTAATCTTCAAAAAAATTACCAATATTTTTTTGCTAATTACTAATTTTCATAAGAAATTAGAAATATTTTATCACCAATTACTAATTTTTTGGAAAATATAGTAATATGTTCCTGCTAATTATAAGAATGTTTGAAAAAAAATTAGTAATATTTTTTTGCTTATTACTGATTTTTCTAAAAAATTAGAAATATTTTGTCACTAATTACTAATTTTTCTAAAAAATTACCAACATTTTTTTGCTAATTATTAATCTTTCGAAAAAATTGGATAACAAAAATAGATATATATTTTTTTTATCGACCACTGCTTCGATTCTCGTACCACGCATTCGGAGGGAACCTACCCAAAAAAGGGTAGGTTACCTACCCAAAGCTTACTTTTCATGGAGTTTACACGATTCCCATTTGTAAGAAGCTTTCGGAAAATTGCTTCTCAAGTTTGTTTCCTAATTCGAGATTGCGAGGGATTATCCGGGGTGTCGAAATGATCGGGTAAGTCCTTGAAATCGGAGTATCAATCTGACTATAAGGGTTAGGACGTTTGGTTAGGTTAGGACCAGGAAAGAGAGATTTCTCAGTTTCGCTGAGAGAAACCTGGCTAAGTCAAGGGGATTCTCGTAATCTGTGCTTCCGACTTGGGATATGATCTTGGAAGAGGACTACGCGTGTGTAAAGCTGTGTAGGGGTCAATTGAAGGGCGTATGCGTATCGAGTTGGTGGAGGAAGTCCATCGAGTTTCCCTTGGTGCGCTAATTCCGGCATTCCCATTTGGCCCCAGGGCCAAAGACAGTTTGGACTTTGCCATGCCTAAAATTGTGGAGGTCCAATGCTATTTCTACCCTCCAATGTTGGAGGGTGGAAATTGTTGTGGTCAGGAGACCTCGCGCCCTTGTCGGTGAACCCTTTGCGCGAAGGTCGCGGAGAACCTTGTCTGGGAATTGGTGTTCCTCTCTCGAAATGCGGTTGTCCGATTCCAGGAAATGTTTCCAGGAGTTTCTCTGACCAGCTTGACCACTGGAATTTCATCCCCAACCCTCTCTAGCTCGCTCTTTGTCCCTCTGAAAAGTGGACAACGTGGCTCGACTCGCCTCTTCCATTTCGAGCCATTAATTAACCGAGAAAACAAATGTATCCCCAGAGCGGTTTACACTGATTGATGACCTCTGCGAGTCTAGCAAGAGCCACACACGCTTCCCTCTGTAAAGCTTTGAAAGTGGTTAGCTAGGTAGGTAGGTAGGTAGGTAGGTAGGTAGGTAGGTAGGTAGGTAGGTAGGTAGGTAGGTAGGTAGGTAGGTAGGTAGGTATGTTTATGTGTAGCTGTTTGCCAACATTATTCGTGTTGACTGACCCCGTGACCCTTGACCCGGTTAAACAGGTGTGCGGAGGACTATAGCAAGTGGGTAGGAAGCTTTTTCCATGCGAAACTTTAGTTCGTTATAAATATGAACTCCACAACGAGGCGGTATTCTCGTCTAGAGACCAGTAATCAGCAGATCAATTTTTTCGTCAACGATATTGATTTTATTAATAATTTTTTCCAAAAATTAATAATTAGTCAAAAAATATTAGTAATTTTTTATAAAAATTCGTAATTAGCGGAAAAATATTAGTAATTTTTCTAAAAAATTAGTAGTTAGTAAGGAAATACTTTCAATTATTCCAAAAAAATTCATAATTAGTGTCGAAATATTTATAATTTTTCGAAAAAATTAGTAATTAGTGACAAAATATTTCTAATTTTTCGGAAAAATTAGTATTTGGCGAAAAATATTTCTAATTCTTCCAAAAAAATTAGTAATTATCGAAAAAATATTACTAATTAATTTTTTTTTAAAACAGTAATTTGTAGAAAAGTATTGTTTATATTTACACATTTGCGTGTACGGATTGAGTTATGATAATAACTCAAGCAACTCTATTCAAAAAGTTGTTTTATTTTTTATAATAACTAGATCTTTTGAATATTTCAAACATTAGTATTTATTGTATCGAATATCATACACTATCACATAAGTTATCATTAATACGAATATTTAATCAGTACTTATTAAAAAATGCATTAGTAATTTTTTATTTATTACTTTTTCCAAATATTACTTTTTCCAAAATTAATGCAACATTTCTCCACAAACAATTGATTTTTTAGTTATTTAGCAATATCTTTCTCGCTAATTACTAATTCTAGGAAAAAATTAGTAATATTTTATCGTTAATTACTCATTTTTTTGGAAAAATTAGAAATGTTTTGTCACTAATTACTAATTTATTAGAAAAATTAGTAATGCTCTGTCACTAATTACTAATTTTTTAGAAAAATTAGTAATGTTTTGTCACTAAGTACTAATTTTTAGAAAAATTAGTAATATGTTCCCGCTAATGACTAATGTTAAAAAAAATTAGTAATTTTTTTTTTGCTAATTTTAAATTTTTCGAAAAAATTGGATAATAAAAATAGATAGATTTTTTTTTGTCGATCACTGCTCTCGAATAGTCTGACCAAAATGGACTCGTACTACTGTCAGTCAATTTTATGCTTCAATTACTTTTTCAAAATTCTAGACTAAAATACCCGCTAAAATCACTAAAATAGCGTCACTAAAACCGCGTCACTAAAATAGATATAACTTCGCAAATTATTGGAATTTCAAAATTTCCTTTCGAGAATACATTCTCAAAGGTCTAATATTGCTAATTAGAAATATTTATAGTATTTATATTTTTTATTAAAAACCTAGTAAATAGCAAAAAAATACTGCTGATTTTTTTGTAAACATTAGTAATTAGCCGAAACATATTACTAATATTTCTAAAAAATTAATAATTAGTGACAAAATATTGCTAACTTCTTTCAAAAATTAGTAATTAGCAAAAAATTATTACTAAATTTTCTAAAAATTAGTAATTAGTGACAAAATATGTCCGTTTTCTTATAAAAATTAGCAATTAGCGAAAAAATATGACTAACTTGTGGAGAAATGTTGCATTAATTTTGGAAAAAGTAATAAATAAATAAAATAAAAATAAAATGAAATAAAATAAGATAAAATAAAACAAAATAAAATAAAATAAAATAAAATAAAATAAAATAAAATAAAATAAAATAAAATAAAATAAAATAAAATAAAATAAAATAAAATAAAATAAAATAAAAATAAAAAATAAAAATATAAAAAAATCGACGGTAACCTCCCCTTAAGGGTGCATATCCCAAATTAGCCACAATTTCACTCTCTCTTTTAAATCTCGTTTCGTAAAAATTTCGATAAAGTTTTCCATCGAAGAATCATTAAAGAGGACTCTCTCGAAGAACGCATCCGCTCACAATTTTCCGGTAAGAATTGCCCCCTTAAACTGTAGCATCATTCTCTCTTCATCCCCTTGAATATCGATTTTTCGGCGATGCCAATTTTGCATAATTTTCAGTACACAAGATATGTCGTTCTGATGCCCATAATTTAAATTTCCGATGGATCAATCAGTCGTTTTTTTTTCTTCATGAAATGCCAATATTTTCTGCCACTTTGCACCGATAGTGAATTTCCGATGGTGAATTATCGATTATACGACGAACGCGAACGAGTTTCCCGCTGTATTTATCTTAATAGCCTCATTTTCCTTCAGTCGAGAGAATAAAAGGAAGTGCACGAGTCTCGTGGATGATATATATGGGGCATTCCGCACGATTCGACCTGGGACTGACCTTTCACTTCTCCGATTTTGCCTGCGATTTTTTATGGTTTTGTGGTACCTCTGAAAAGCACTCAGGATTTTTTTCAGATTTTTTTGGAGCGATTTGACTCAACTATAATTTTATAAACAAATTATTTTTGGCCCAAATTAAAAAAATTTGAAAAAAATCACAAAAATGCTTTTTTTTATATGAAAAACTTCAAACGCCGAGCCAAAGTGGAGAGAGGTTCCCTTCTGTTTCTAACAAGCCTTTTAGAAAAAAATGTAAAAAAATCGAAAGAGGAACCAGAATTAAGTGGACCCATATCAAAATACTTTTTTAAACATTTTCTATTCAACATATTCTATTAAATTTTTTCTTTTCTAAAACGCTCATTACAAACAAAAGGAAACCCTTGCCCACTTTGGCTCAATGCTTGAAATTTTTCATGTAAAACGCGGAATTTTTGTGATTTTTTTTTTTTTTCTCAATTTGGGCTCAAAACAATTTGTTTGTAAAATTATAGTTAAGTCAAATCGCTCCAAAAAAATTTGAAAAAAATCCTGAGTGCTTTTCAGAGGTACTACAAAACTGTAAAAAATTGTGGACAAAATCGGAGAGGTGAAAGGTCAGACCCAGGTCGAATCTGTGTGGAATGCCTCATATACATTTACACACAACACTAGGTATAGTTGATTGGGTACTTATTTGGCCAGATTCCAGACGGCAACGAATTAGCAAAGCTATCTCCCTCTATTTCTATCTATCAATGGAGAAATGGGAGGCAAAATGGACCTCATAAGAAGATAAAGCAGCTAGAATGCTAAGCAGAATGCAGTGATCGGCAAAAAAAAATCTATTTATTTTTATTATCCAATTTTTTCGAAAAATTAATAATTGGCAAAAAAATATTACTAATTTTTTTTTTAACATTAGTATCTAGCGGGAACATATTACTAATTTTTATAAAAATTAGTAATATGTAATTACTTATTTACTAATTACTAATTACTAATTTTTGTAATCGATAAGTAATTAGTGACAAAACATTTATAATTTTTTCAAAAAGATGAGTACTTAACGATAAAATATTACTAATTTTTTCAAAGAATTAGTAATTAGCGATAAAGATATTGCGAAATAACAAAAAAATCAATAATTTGTGGAGAAATATTGCATTCATTTTGCAAAAAGTAATAAATGAATAAAAAAATTACTAATGCATTTTTTAATAGGTATTTATTGAATATTCATATTAATACTAACTTATGTGATATCGTATAACATTCGATACAATAAATACTAATGTGTGAAATATTCAAATGATCTAGTTGTAAATTTACATTACTTTATTTAGAAAAAAACTTGGTAATATTTTTACGCTAATTACTAATTTTTTTGGATAAATTAGAAATATTTCGTCGCTGAATACTAATGTTTTAGAAAAATTAGAAATATTTTGTCACCAATTACTAATTTTTTAGGAAAAATTCAAAATATTCTGTCAATAATTACTAATTTTCTTGGAAAAAATTGAAATATTTTGTCCCTAATTACTAATTTTATTGAAAAAATTGAAAATATTTTCTTACTAATTACTAATTTTTTTAGAAAAATTTCCAATATTTTTCCGCTGATTACGAATTTTTATAAAAAATTTTTAATATTTTTCGACTATTTATTAATTTTTCGAAAAAAATGGTTAATAAAATCAATATCGTTGACGAAAAAATCGATACTGCCGATCACTGGCACGATGTAAGCTCATTGCTTCTCATCTGAAAATACCACTCTAAAGATGTTTTTTTCCCCCAAAATTTCAAGTAGAGTAAAATGGTTGGAAAAACGATTTTCTTCGCTTTTGACGTCACCTCAATATCCAAAATACTTGGAAATTGTTAAATTGTTAAATTGTTAATTGTTAAATTTTTGTCAAAATTCAATTTCAATTGTATTTCCATTATGTAATATTTTTGTTACAATTATGGAGGTGGTCATCTTCATTCGGTACTCTACTTTTTTTTTTTTTTAATGACAATTTTTTTAAAAAAATTTCAACCCTTCGTAGGAATCATGATATGTTTTTGCGCGGGTTAATTTATTTACTTATATTTACGCCAATTATAATAATTGACACATTTTGTAATTTTTTCAATTTTCGATTTGTTTCGTTGATTTTGAATGGTGGCCATTTTGCCCCCAGTGTCCATTTTACCCCCTCCATTCTCTGTGTATCTGCCTCCCCATTCTTCTCTCGCCCCCCACCCTTCATGTACCGCAAAATGTCCATTACTCCATTAGCGGTCACCGTGTTAACTCTCCATTCCATCGTATCTCGCTATACGAGCCTCTCGACGGTCCTCAGCATTGTCCGAGCTTAATGCTCGTCTTCCGCGCGCTCCCGTTTAAAAGTATTAATATATTTATATATTAGGGTGGTCCTTATTCGGGGCTTGGAGGAATTTTTTATCAGTCGACCCCCAAATCGACTTCAAATAATTCAAAAACAATACCCTGATTTTTTCAGATTTTTAGCTAGACGCTAACCCCTTCCTAAAAAAGGGTGATTTCCCCATTCGAAATACCCGCGTTCGGCCATATTCTAAGAATATATTTTATTCTGAGTGTAATAATTTTTAAAAAAATCTGTAACTGCAAGATTTTAGTGTTTATTGGTGCTACTATTTGAGGAAAAATTCACATTATCATACGGGTCAATCTAGACGAATTGCAATTCGTCTAGGATTGACCCGTATTAGAATTTTGGACGGATTGCAATTCGTCTAGATTGACCCGTATGATAATGTGCATTTTTTCCTTAAATGGTAGCCCCAACGAACACTAAAATTTTGCAGTTACAGATTTTTTAAAAAATTATTACACTCAGAATAAAATATATCCTGTGAATATGACCGAACACGTGTATTTCGAATGGGGAAATCTACCCTCTTTTCGGGAGGGGAGAGTCTAGATAAAAATCTGAAAAAATTAGGGTATTGTTTTTGAATTATTTGGACTCGATTTGGAGGGCGTCTGTTAAAAAAATTCATCTGAGCCCTAAATAAGGACCACCCTAATATATATGTATATGTCTATATATATTCAGTAAAGAACGACGCCCAGTGAAAACGTTTTCTTTCCAGTCGAACGAATTTTGACACTCGACTTTTCTTGCTGAGTACAGCGCCTTGTGTATAACATTCTTCAACCATCAATTTAAAAGCTTTTCGCAAAAAATCTTCGAGAGCTCTTTATTCCTGGCAATCGAATAACGTTTCGCGAGACCATTGTCCATCGATCACGCGTTTTACGATCGCAGAACTGAGGGAAACTAAAGCGTCAGAATTTACGCGTTCATCCGGTCAATATTTTTGGCAATTTGTTCTAATATTTGTCCCTAATATTTGTTCAATACTATTAGGGTGGATTCCTGGCGTAATATCGAGTAGAAAAGTCCTTTGCCATTTTTTGATATTTTGAAGCCCTGAATTGTTATTCATTTATTTAATCACCCAATAAGATGAGCTGGCGGGATTACGGCTAATTTCAATAGGCGCATCTCATTGGCTGATTAAAAAAATCAATAACTATTCAGGGGTACAAAATATCGAAAAATGGCAAAGGACTTTTCTATTCGATATTACGTCACGAATCTACCCTCACAGTATTGACCTTCACCCCTGGGACACACTGTATATTTAAATAAGGAATTGACCATCAGATGTCACTCTTTTCAGTACCAATAAATTAATGGAATAAATTTTGAAAAAAAATACAAAAGATACGAAACGTTTGAGATAATCGTATCAACATCCTTAATTGCAAATTATGTTATCAAAACAATGGAGATATCGAATCAAGATGCAATCTCTGGCGCATCTATTTAAAAAATGGAAAAGAATTGTCCGAGGGTAAAAAAATTGACCACCAGATGTCGCATCGCTCTCGAGTTCGCAATAAATTTGTTGAATAAATTAAAAAAAAAAAAATGAAAAAATTAGATCCCACGCTCGTCCTCGGACAAACGTGAATTTCGATTAAAAAGAGGAACCCCTTTTCCGATAATTTTTTTTTCAACGAACGCGGATGGATGAACAAAAAAAAATTGACGAGGTTTTACCGCGGAGAGTTCATTCTTTTCGTCGAGGTCACGAGGAAATTGTTCCCTCGGGTTATATACACAGTAGAATGGAAGTTTTAGTGGGAATAAAACGTCGCCTCTGTCTCTGTAGAAATAATATTATCATTCGGTTTGTGGTTTGCGTCTCGAGTTGAATCATGGAGGAATTAAAAGGGAAAGAAAGAAAAAGAAGTGGAAAATAGAAAAATAGGAAAAAAGCTGAGGAAATAAGATATAGAAATATTTCGTTGGTGATTCGGGGGGGGGGAGAAAGAGGAGGGGGAGGGGGAGGGGAGGGGGAGGGGAGGGAGGAGGGGGAGGGGAGGAGAGGGGGAGGGGGATGGGGAGGGGGAGGGGGAGGAGGAGGGGGAGGGGGAGGGGGAGGAGGAGGAGGAGGAGGAGGAGGAGGAGGAGGAGGAGGAGGAGGAGGAGGAGGAGGAGGAGGAGGAGGAGGAGGAGGGGGGGGAGGAGGAGGAGGGGGGGGAGGAGGAGGAGGGGGGGGAGGAGGAGGAGGAGGAGGAGGAGGAGGAGGAGGAGGAGGAGGAGGAGGAGGAGGAGGAGGAGGAGGAGGAGGAGGAGGAGGAGGAGGAGGAGGAGGAGGAGGAGGAGGAGGAGGAGGAGGAGGAGGAGGAGGAGGAGGAGGAGGAGGAGGAGGAGGAGGAGGAGGAGGAGGAGGAGGAGGAGGAGGAGGAGGAGGAGGAGGAGGAGGAGGAGGAGGAGGAGGAGGAGGAGGAGGAGGAGGAGGAGGAGGAGGAGGAGGAGGAGGAGGAGGAGGAGGAGGAGGAGGAGGAGGAGGAGGAGGAGGAGGAGGAGGAGGAGGAGGAGGAGGAGGAGGAGGAGGAGGAGGAGGAGGAGGAGGAGGAGGAGGAGGAGGAGGAGGAGGAGGAGGAGGAGGAGGAGGAGGAGGAGGAGGAGGAGGAGGAGGAGGAGGAGGAGGAGGAGGAGGAGGAGGAGGAGGAGGAGGAGGAGGAGGAGGAGGAGGAGGAGGAGGAGGAGGAGGAGGAGGAGGAGGAGGAGGAGGAGGAGGAGGAGGAGGAGGAGGAGGAGGAGGAGGAGGAGGAGGGAAGGAAAAGCCATGATGCTAATAAAAATAGCAGAAGGGGTTTGGTTAAAAAAAGTCACTTTGTGGGGGAGAAAAAAAATGTGGAAGTGCAGAATCCGAGTGATAGAAAAAGGAAAATTAAAATTGTCCGCGAAGCTCTACGGAGCGCTCTTCTCGTTTATTCCTGATCGTTATGTATATTTTATGGCTTTGCGGTCTGCGCAGCTTCTGATATGCTTTTGCTGTGAGCGAAAAACACGTCCCCAATCTGGTCTAAGTTTGTGTGTGATTTATTGTGTGTATGTGTGTGTGTCGTTATTTTCCGATTGTTTTTTCAATCGCGCGCTCCCCGCACAATATACGTCTGTTCGTCGACAATTTTTTTTTTCCTTTACTTTTCCTCATCTTTTCCACCGGAGTGCCGTGATATCTCGTGACGTTCTCGACCGTTCGACAGTCCAAGCATATTTCAAATATTCCTCCGCTTGGTCCGGCAAAGAGGACCCTTGATTTTTTTCTGTCCGCGAAGAGCTATTTTGACGTTAGTTATATTACGTTAGTCAGTTGTATTTTACTTAAGGATATGATATAAACTCAGGAACCAACAAAAAAAAATTACAATTTTGTTGAAAGGAAAATGTTGAATTTGTATGATTTTGGAGCGTCTAAAGGCGTCACAACGCTCGAATTGAGGGAGTATTCTGGTTTAGAATTTGAAAAAAAAAAAAATTTTTGTTCGCTTATTCTTAAAGTTCAGACCTTTAAGAATATATCCTCGAAAGGAAATTTTTTAATTCAAATAATTTATGAAGTTATAGCTATTTTAGTGACGCAGCAACTATGTCCGTCTCGTCACAGCGTGACTGAGGTATTCTGGTCTAAAATTTTGAACAAATCCATTTTTTGTTGCATATTCTTACAGTTCAAAACGTTGAAAATATATCCTCGGAAGGAAATTTTAAAATTTCAATAATTTACAGAGTTATAGCAATTTTGGTGAGGCAGCAACTATGCTCGTCACGTTGGACCTTAACTTTAAGAAAATATTTTGTTCTAGAATCTTGGAAAAATTCATTTTTTTTTTTGCATAAACTTAAAGTTCAGACCTTTAAGAATATATTTTCGGAAGGAAATGTTTGAATTCCAATCATTTACAGAGTTATAGCTATTTTAGTGATGCAGCAACTATGTCCGTCACGTCGGAGTGTAACTATAAGGGAAGATTCTGTTCTAGAATTTTGAAAAAATTAATTTTTTTGGCAAATTATTAAAGTTTAGACCTTTAAGAATATATCCTCGAAAGGAAATTCTTAAATTTCAATAATTTAAGAAGTTATCGCTTTTTTAGTAACGCAGCAACTATGCCCGTCACGTTGGAGCGTAACAATAAAGGAATATTCTGGTCTAGAATTTTGGAAAAATTAATTTTTCCGGCAAATTATTAAACCTTAGACTTTTAAGAATATATCCTCGAAAGAAATTCTTAAATTTCAATAATTTAAGGAGTTATAGCTTTTTTAGTAACGCAGCAACTATGCCCGTCACGTTGGAGCGTAACAATAAAGGAATATTCTGGTCTAGAATTTTGGAAAAAATTATTTTTTCGGCAAATTATTAAAGTTTAGACCTTTAAGAATATATCCTCGAAAGAAAATTTTTAAATTTCAATAATTTAAGGAGTTATAGCTATTTTAGTGACGCAGCAACTATGCCCGTCACGTTGGAGCGTAACAATAAAGGAATATTCTGGTCTAGAATTTTGGAAAAATTACTTTTTTCGGCATATTCTTAAAGTTTCGACCTTTAAGAATATATCCTCGGAAGAAAATTCTTAAATTTCAACAATTTAAGGGGTTATAGCTATTTTAGTGACGTAGCAACTATGCCCGTCACGTTGGAGCGTAACAATAAAGGAATATTCTGGTCTAGAATTTTGGAAAAATTACTTTTTTCGGCATATTCTTAAAGTTTCGACCTTTAAGAATATATTCCCGAAAGAAAATTCTTAAATTTCAATAATTAAAGGCGTTATAGCTATTTTAGTGACGTAGCAACTATGCCCGTCACGTTGGAGCGTAACAATAAAGGAATATTCTGGTCTAGAATTTTGGAAAAATTACTTTTTTCGGCATATTCTTAAAGTTTCGACCTTTAGGAATATATCCTCGGAAGAAAATTCTTAAATTTCAACAATTTAAGGGGTTATAGCTATTTTAGTGACGCAGCAACTATGCCCGTCACGTTGGAGCGTAACAATAAAGGAATATTCTGGTCTAGAATTTTGGAAAAATTTATTTTTTCGGCAAATTATTAAAGTTTAGACCTTTAAGAATATATTCCCGAGAGAAAATTCTTAAAATTCAATAATTAAAGGCGCTATAGCTATTTTAGTGACGCAGCAACTATGCCCGTCACGTTTGGAGCGTAAACAATGGTCTAGAATTTTGGAAAAATTACTTTTTTCGGCATATTCCTAAAGTTTCGACCTTTAAGAATATATCCTCGAAAGAAAATTCTTAAATTTCCAACAATTTAAGGGGTTATAGCTATTTTAGTGACGCAGCAACTATGCTCATGATGTCGGTGCGTAAAAATGTGCGAATTTTTACCAGACTAAAAAAAAAAAAAAAAAAGAAATCAACGTCAAACGGAGTGATCCGTCGTTCTGTCAGCTGTCATGCCTTGACAATTTTCCTATCAAATGCCGCAGAGAGCGCCAGACGTGCGGATGTACGAGAAAACGCGTCTATATTTATAATCGGAAAATACGCCTCCGTGCGGTTGCACAAACTCGCGATAGCATATTTGTATTTTTTTTTTTTTCATTCTCGTTGTTGACGTTGGATTCACGCGTGTTTTGTGCAGTTGGCGACATGCGCCAGGATCGATATTGACAATTTTTTTTAAATCTTTTTTTTTCGTGAGAGTGTGATTTGCCTCAAGAGAATCTTTTGCAAATAAATAT
Organism: Alloplasta piceator; assembly: GCA_946863875.1. Classification (NCBI taxonomy): domain Eukaryota; kingdom Metazoa; phylum Arthropoda; class Insecta; order Hymenoptera; family Ichneumonidae; genus Alloplasta; species Alloplasta piceator. The sequence continues at coordinate 38,524,499 of OX333077.1, read as the reverse complement.
TCGGTTTCCAGAATGAATTTCGAGAGAGGAAAATGAACCATAATTTTGAGGTGGCTCCCATGAAAATAAAGCATAGTTTGTCATATATTTGATATATTTATATCGATTTTTCATTATCAAGTTCATTATCTGTATCATGTTTCCTATATATTTTGAATACAAAATTCATCCATGGTTGATTGTCATTGGTAGCCCCAACCAACTAAATCTAGTTATATAACTATATATAGTGATATGAATCAAATTAGTTTGCGGTAACGACGAAAATGGTTGTCCCGACCAACTAAATATAGTTATATAACTATATATATAGTTATATAACCATATATAGTCATGTAACTATATATAGTAACATAAATAAAATAGTTGCGGTAACGACGAAAATGGTTACCCCAACCAACTACATATAGTTATATAACTATATATAGTCATGTAACTATATATAGTAACATAAATAAAATAGTTGCGGTAACGACGAAAATGGTTACCCCCTACCAACTACATATAGTTTATATAACCATATATAGTCATGTAACTATATATAGTAACATAAATAAAATAGTTGCGGTAACGACGAAATGGTTACCCCAACTAACCAAATATAGTTATATAACCATATATAGTCATGTAACTATATATAGTAAACATAACTATATATAGTCATGTAACTATATATAGTAACATAAATAAAATAGTTGCGGTAACGACGAAAATGGTTACCCCTACCAACTACATATAGTTATATAACCCATATATAGTCATGTAACTATATATAGTAACATAAATAAAATAGTTGCGGTAACGACGAAAATGGTTACCCCAACCAACTAAATATAGTTATATAACCATATATAGTCATGTAACTATATATAGTAACATAAATAAAATAGTTGCGGTAACGACGAAAATGGTTGCCCCAACCAACTAATTACTAAGAGCATATCTTACAAACCAGTATAGTTGTCACAACCAAATCGTTTTTTCCGTGTAGCAAAGCACAAATTTCGAAGGAATTTCGCGACTTCCTTCTACCGCATTTCCAGGATACATAACCAATGCTCTCAAGAATAATATTCGGCAAAATCTATTTCTCATATCCAGCTACGACGGCTTTTATAGCCCCCTTTTTGATGCATTATGCAAAGGACCGTTTTGATATCACATTTGTCACAATTCAGAACGAATCTCCGTGAAGTTTGTGAGTTTAACCTGGGAGAAATGCGATCTTATGTATGGGCTATTCCATGTGAAATCGATCAATAGTTGAAATCGACCCCTCTC
>OX333077.1:38394968-38523018 GCA_946863875.1 Alloplasta piceator | reverse complement strand
GCTAGTCCCATCGTGGGCCCAATTTTTCTCCTATTTTTGAAAAAATAAATTCAATTTTTTTCACGAAAATATTAAGTGTTTCGTATGAATTACTATAAAAAATTTTATAACTAATAATACTAATAATTATTACTAATAATACTAAGGTAGGGGAATATATAAATGAAACACTTGTAAATTCTTTTATCTTGAGAGAGTTATAGATATTCATTCTCTCACTTGTTTAAAAAGTTTACACAATCGAGACTGATCAGATTTTTAAAAATCTTTTACTCTTAAAGCACTATCATTATCAGGCACAACACAGTGCAATTTTTGGGTACCCATTATGGTTTTCACCCGTGTATACCGGTCGCTTAGTTTTTGTGCTATACATTTTGATATCTGATCAATCTCGATTGTGTAAACTTTTTAAATGAGTTAGAAAATAAATATCTATAACTCTCTCAAGATAAAAAATATGTAAGTGTTTCATTCATATATTCTCCTATAATGCATACATTTCTTCATGGGAAAAAAATATTTCTTCAACATATTAGATTGGGCTACTAATTGTAAAATTATCACTGTAATTACTAATTCTAAATAAGTATAATAATTATTACTTACGAGTATTATTAATAATAAAAAATATTATAGTAATTCACACGAAACACTCAAAATTTTCGTGAAAACAAAGTATTAATTTTTTTATTTTTATCGCGAAAGTATTACCCCGAAAAAGGATAAATAATAAAATAAAAAAATAAAAGTTGAAAAAAAATTTTTTGTGTTTAAAACTTCAAAAAACATATTAAAATGAATATCGATATTTTGTTTGTATTTTTTTAATAAAATTGCAACTCAAGACGGAAAAAAAGGTCTTCTGTCTTATTTTGATATCTCCGGTTTTTAAGAAGTTATGAGCAATTGAAAAAAAATTGTGTCAAATTTTGAAAAATTTATTGTGGTTAGTTGGGATGGCCCAGAAATCTAAAAAAATTCTGAGAGACTGCTTTCAGTACTGTTGTCACCCATCGAGGCCGTTGCCGCGAAACATTTTTTTTCATTTCATTTTTCATTATTTTCCTGAAACAAAAAGAGAAAAGTCAATTAGTTCATTTAATCAGTATTAAACATGTATAAAAATATATGAGAAAGCATAAAAACTTACCCCATTAGCGTTGGAATCACTCCGCTGGCATTTCGAACTATGCCGCAGAGGAAAATCTCCTCTCCGAAGGGCTCCGACTAAGCCGTAGTCTGAAAATCAAAGAAATTCATTAAGGAGGTTCATCTGGTACCGAGTGAGTCAAAAGAAAAATGGCAATGCTTAACCTCAAAATAAGCGGTGACTAGCGTAGTCCTTGACAATGCTTAACCTCAAAATAATCAGCATTTTTCGAGACAAATTAATTTATTATGAATCTCACAAGTACCTAATCGATTTTATAAAGCTCTAAAAATGTTCCTTAGATACTTTTTCATTAATTCTTAAATTTTTGTCAAAATCTGTATTGTAATGATTGTGAATTTAATATTTATAGACGAAAACCCATAAGGGCCCATGTTATTGAGGAATTTCATTTTTATTTATTTCTCACGAACAAGGTATCCTCAGGTATTGAAATTTTAACAGATGACTTTTTAGATACTCATAACTATATTTTGATTTTTTTATCAACATCTGTATTGAAAATCGTGTACCAGATGGACCTCCTTAATCTTTTTGCCTATATGTATATAATTCACATTATTTATTCTTATGAGCTACAACTTACCTGAAAAAACTGTCTGCATTCTACTCCAACTGCGTAGACCAAGAAAAAATTCCTCATCGAAGGGCTTCGACTAAGCCGCAGTACCTGAAATCAGAGAAATTGATTAATATTTAGTATAAATGAATACATTTTGGTATCAATTGAACTTATAAGATAAAACTTACCAAAGAATACTGCCTGCGTAGCAGTCTCACTGCGTCAACCAAAAATTGCCTCTCCGGAGGGCTTCGCCTTGCATCCGATGAACCTGAAATGAGAAGGAAAAAGCAAATTAACAAAGATGATCATACTTACACTAAATTAAGACTAAAAATACGACCTGTAGTACTTACCATAGATGAAATATTATCCCACGACGCGATGCGAGTCCAACGAAGCACCTAACCTGCAAAAACACAAAACAATGAACACAAAAGACGGTAACATAAAAAAAAGCGCTCGCCCGCGACAAATAGCTTCCGAAGAAAATTTTCACTACAATTTCACATGATTTAATCTAAGTTTATTGTTTCATTATTATTTATTTAACACGAGCGCGACATAGTTGTATTACGCGAATATTACACATGTCTACGCGACCACGCACTTTCGCTTTATTTTGTTTTATATTATTTAAGCGCTCACTTTCTTATTAATTATTAATTATTCAATTACTATTTCATTTCACACGGCGAACTTTCACCTATCAGTTTACACATGTAAACAAACATTGTCGGTATGCTTACCGTACGACGCGCGGGTACGTAGTTCCGCGAAAATCCGCGAGATGGCGAGCGCGCGAGTTCCGAGTTTGACCGCGAGAGGGCTAGCTGGCGTTTCGAGCTCTCTCGCAAGCGAATAGGTAGTTAAGAGAGAATAAATTGGCGAGTTAGAGCACGGTTTGTCAATCCCGTCTCTGAAATACGAGACAGATACCGAAACGTATTAATACACCGAAAGATCTATATCCTCCGAAAGGTGCGAATCTTCGTAAGAAGCCGTTTGATCCAATAATTTTCGCATAGCTTAATTTAAAGGCGGGGTAAAGTTAATTCGGCGAAAAAAGGCATGTTCTTAAGATTTTATTTTGGCGTAACGGATGGTGTTCGTTTATTGAAAAATTTACATTCGCTAAAAAAAATCGGCTAATTTGTTGTTGAAAAATTAGTAATTATAAAAAAAAAAAAAAAAGCTCTCGACAATACCTGGTGAATTATGTGAAGAAGTACTGTGCAAAATTTGAAAGCGATTGGTCCAGTAGATTTTGAGTTATCGTGTACACGGACTTCAAATATGACAAGTCTCAGAAAAACGGTTTGAAAAACGCAGAAGAGTTTGGTCGCTTAGCGCTCATTGCACATAAGTTTGAGAACACTTCTCGATTGCATAAAAATCTGAGAAAATTCATGCATATTAAAGGTACTCAAAAGATTAATTTTGCATAATAATAATTCCAAAATGTTATTAACAAAATGATGAAAAAAAAAATTAGTCAACAACTTTCCCCGCAACTCAATTTTTTTTCGTGATTCGTTTATTTTTCAATACTCAAATACTCATAACTTCGTCAATTTTACTCCGATCGACTTGAAATTTTAACACAATATTCTTGAGATATTATGCATTGATTTGAAAAATTAAAAAAAAATGAAAAAAATTTTAAGTACTTTACCCCGCCCTTAAGAAAAACACCACTATCGAGCTCTCTACAGCTCTCTAAGGAATGGTTGTGTCGCAAAAATTAACATACACTCTGTTTTACTGTAGCGTCGATAAAACAGATCTTTCACATGCTCGTAATGTTGAAAGATACGGCGAAAGAAAAAAAAATTAAAAGAAATTGAGAACTCAAAGAAAAAATAATCAATCGTATTATTACTGTAATTTGCAAAACATCGAGTTATTAAAAAATTATATTTTCAGTATTGTGTTCAATCTTTTATTCATCCCGTGGTGTATTTTTATCGATTATCTTACTAATTAAAAGGAAAAAATTTATAAAGTCTTAATATGAATATTTAAAGGTTACTCGAAAACATCTAACGCAATGCACTTACAAGTATAAAAAAATTATGAGCGACCTTTAAAAATGAATATTTTGAGCTAAAAATTTGAGAAACTTATTTTTTTTTCGTCTATAAAATTCTACCGTAATGAGCAAAAAAAATAAAAAAAAAATAAAAATTCGATTTTTGACGATTTCTGAAATTTTTAAAAATCTTGAGTGACCCTTAAAAATTTTTTTTTTAAGCTTATTTTTAGTGAGAGTTCTTAAAACATAAAAAACTAACATTGCATCACAAGAGGCTCGAAAAAAAAATAAACAGTATTTTTGCGCCACCCTAATATATATATATGGGGCATTCCACATCAAATCACGCGGTCATCGGCCTGACCCCCTCGGATTTTGATGTCCAAAATATAACCTGAAATTTTACTAAGTTTTTGTTTCATTTTTTAGGGGTTGCCCGAGCTTGAAAACCATTAAATTGAGGGAAAATATAGAGAGGGCCCTTTTTCAAATAAATAAAAAAATTTTCACAGAAACTAGGGCCCAAAACAGATATTTTCGTCATAGTTCGATAATGAGCCAAAAATAATTACTATTTTATTTTAAATTTTCTAATTGTGTTTGAATCATCTGTTTTATTTCAGGTCGTCGAGGCTAAAAAATTTGCAAAAAATTTTGTCGTTTCACTCTTAAACCAGAAAAATATTTTTGTTGTTGTTATTCTCGCTACAAGAAACAATCAAATAAGCAATTATAAAAAAAAAGTTAAAATACAAAAAAAACAGTAATTATTTTTGGCCCATTATTGAACTGCGACGAAAATATCTGTTTTGGGCCCTAGTTTCTGTGTAAAATTTCATTAATTTAAAAAAGACCCCTTTTTATGTTTTTCCTTAATTTAACGATTTTTTAGCTGGGGCAACCCCTAAAAATCAAATAAAAATTTCTAAAAATTCGTGGAATGCCCCATATATAGATATGTATATAGGTGGCAAATGCGTTCCACACTCACAGGAAGGCTTACCTCAATCCTTTTCACAATTAGAGTGCCTCTGGCTCGTGCAATATTCCACTGACTCACACATACACAGACACTTGTTTATTTTGCAAACAGATGGGATTTTCCACTTTTGGTCCACAAGGTTTCTCTCATTTTCTCGATTTTCCGGCTCTCTTATTTCAACGCCAAATCGGCGACTCCTCATTTCCTTTCTACATCCTCAAAACGAGTCACTGTCACTTCCGCCAGTAAAAAAAAAATTCCAAAAATCATTTTGAAAAATCGAGATACTTCATTGAAAAATATTCTCAGAGTGTCGAAATTTTTAAAAATTTTCCGACGTTTTTTCTCGTTGATTACCATTTTTTAAATTTTCAAAGGGGATATACTGAGCTTCATTTCGCTTTTTCCAAAAAAAAATTTCGATTTTTTTTGACCCCATTGCGCGATTTTAAACATGGTCGTTTTTTGGCTTTTTTTGGAGTTGAAATTTTGGCGCACGATCCATGAAAATTTTTGAAAACTGTTTTTCACATGAAAAACTGGTGGTGGGGAGTATAAGCTTCAATTTTGTTTCTAAAAAAGTTTTGTACGATTTTTTTTCGCAAGAATATTCAATTTTTCCTAAAAAAACGACTATATTTATAAAATGTAGCGTAACTCTGAAACTTTTGGGTTTTTGTGAAATCACTAAGATGGTAAAAAGTTGCATACAATCATTTCGGATTTGATGAAATTTTTTCAGAATTTTTTCAGCTTGCCTTTTTTTTTTGTTCACCGGCAATTAAATGTACTCCGTAAATAGTCGACGCTTCCTTTCCATCGGAACTCGTTCGAGACAAAACTTATTAATTTTATTGCCAGTGATAAAAAAATAGAGGCAAACTGAAAAATTTACCGTACGTTTCTACCATGTTGAAAAATGTTCAGTAAAATTTTTGATAAAATTCAGTAAACATTAAGGGCCGAAAAAAAATAAAAACGGTTTTTTGCTCACTTTTTTGGCTGTCCATTTTTTTTTTACACTTCGGATTACTCAATTGGGGTCCATAACTACATGGTAATGTTTTTATATGATATATGAAGTCGATATATTGATGGACGAAAAATTTTGAGACTCGCGGTCAAAACCTGTCCCACTACGCGTGGAATACCCCATACATAATGATATAGAATGATACATAGAATGAAATATATGTAATGATATAACATAGAATGAAATATATGCAATGATATAACATAGGAGGAAATATATACAATGATATAATACAAGGAAATATATGGGTCATTCTATGTCAGATCGACCACTGTTGAACTCGACCCCTTTCGATTTGGCGATTTCTTTCCTTTTCTACCCCTTTAAAAACATTTTTCAGGAAATTTTCAAATTTTTTCACCCACCCCAAAAAAAACTTTTTTTTTTTTAAATCTAAAACTTCTTCAAAAATCGACTAATTGGGACGTTTTTTTTCAAAATTTTCGTCGTTAAATGTACTTTCCGAAAAATAATGGAAACGAATTTTAAGATATTAAAATCTATGCAATTTTTCACTTTTTCGAGAAGAATCAACTTTTTTCAGAAGTTGGCCATTTTCAATTTTTTTTTACACTTAAAAAATACTTGGATTAATTCCGGAAAAAATGTCGCCCAACATGGAGTGGGCCGACATTTCCTTTTTTTTTATCGATTGAAAAAAAAAAATTACCAGCGGGGCTTATTTCACAAAATACCATAATGAAAATTTTGGATGATTTACAAATGACCTTAGAGTTTTCAAAATTGAGAAGAAAAAAAAATTAAAAGTGCTCTTCGAAAAAAATTTGAAGTTTTTTCAAAAAAGTGAAAAAAACAATAGAAAGAAATGTCGGGCCACTCCATGTTGAGCGGCATTTTTTCCAGAATTGATCAAAGTATTTTGTGTAAAAAAAAAAAAAGATAGAAAATAGTCAACTTCGAGAAAAAGATGATTTTTCTCGAAAAAGTGAAAAATCACGTAGATTTCGGTGCCTTAAAATGTTTTTGTATTTTTTTCGGAAAATACATTTCAAAACGAAAATTTTGAGAAAAAAAACGTCCCAATCGGTCAATTTTCGAAGAAGTTATAGCTATTTGAAAAAAGAAACTTTTTTTTTGTGTTGGTTGAAAAAAATTGAAAATTTCCTGAAAAATGTTTTTAATGTTGTAGAGAAGGAAAAAAAAATTCAGCCAAATCGAACGGGGTCGGTTTCGAGTGTGGTCGGTTTTACATGGAATGCCCCATATACAATGATATAACATACCGGTAACCATCCTCCGGCTTTCTCTGTGATTCTCGCATCGTTGAACGTCAATTCGCCTTTTCACATATTCATTCGATCGTGGGTGGGAGACACTCGATCGATTGTCATTAAAATTCGAGATTTAGAATTCGAGCTCGATCTGCGACACACTAGGACACGAATATATACGAGGACCCTGTCACCAGAACTAATTCCATTACCAAGTAAGCACGAAATTCAGGACAAAACAAACATTCTCGAATTTTCCAATGCCCAACAATAAATCTTCAATAAGTACTTTCCACCCTGCTTAAGATTCACACATTTCCAATTTCAGTCTCCCCAACAACGATATTTCTTCTCCTTTCCATTTACGATCCCTTACTTTCGAACCGGATCTGGGCAAAGTACCGGAAAGTACTTCAAGTACAAAGTAAAAAATACCGGAAGTACTTGAAGTACTTAGTACTTATCGCTTGAAGTACTTAAGATTCAAAGTACTTCAAGTACAGGTAATCGGAAAAACAAGTGGCAAGTATCAAGTACTTTCTCAAGTTTTCAGGCAGAACTGGGCAAAGTACCGGAAAGTACTTCAAGTACAAAGTAAAAAAATACCGTAAGTACTTGAAGTACTTCGTACTTATCGCTTGAAGTACTTAAGATTCAAAGTACTTCAAGTACAGGTACTCGGAAAAACAAGTGGCAAGTATCAAGTACTTTCTCAAGTTTTCAGGCAGAACTGGGCAAAGTACCGGAAATTACTTCAAGTACAAAGTAAAAAAATACCGTAAGTACTTGAAGTACTTCGTACTTATCGCTTGAAGTACTTAAGATTCAAAGTACTTCAAGTACAGGTACTCGGAAAAACAAGTAGCAAGTATCAAGTACTTTCTCAAGTTTTTAGGCAGAACTGGGCAAAGTACCGGAAAGTATTTCAAGTATAAAGTAAAAAATACCGTAAGTACTTGAAGTACTTCGTACTTATCGCTTGACGTACTTAAGATTCAAAGTACTTCAAGTACAGGTAATCGGAAAAACAAGTGGCAAGTATCAAGTACTTTCTCAAGTTTTCAGGCAGAACTGGGCAAAGTACCGGGAAGTACTTCAAGTACAAAGTAAAAAATACCGTAAGTACTTGAAGTACTTCGTACTTATCGCTTGAAGTACTAAAGATTCAAAGTACTTCAAGTACTGGTACTCGGAAAAACAAGTGGCAAGTATCAAGTACTTTCTCAAGTTTTCAGGCAGAACTGGGCAAAGTACCGGAAAGTACTTCAAGTACAAAGTAAAAAAATACCGTAAGTACTTGAAGTACTTCGTACTTATCGCTTGAAGTACTTAAGATTCAAAGTACTTCAAGTACAGGTACTCGGAAAAACAAGTGGCAAGTATCAAGTACTTTCTCAAGTTTTCAGGCAGAACTGGGCAAAGTACCGGGAAGTACTTCAAGTACAAAGTAAAAAATACCGTAAGTACTTGAAGTACTTCGTACTTATCGCTTGAAGTACTTAAGATTCAAAGTACTTCAAGTACAGGTACTCGGAAAAACAAGTGGCAAGTATCAAGTACTTTCTCAAGTTTTCAGGCAGAACTGGGCAAAGTACCGGAAAGTACTTCGAGTACAAAGTAAAAAAATACCGTAAGTACTTGAAGTACTTCGTACTTATTACTTCAAGTACTCAAGGTTCAAAGTACTCGAAGTACAGGTACTCGAAAAATCAAGTGGCGAGTATCAAGTACTTTCTCAAGTTTTCAGGCAGAACTGGGCAAAGTACTGGGAAGTACTTCAAGTACGAAGTACCGTAAGTACTTGAAGTATCAGGTTTCGGCAGTACTTGAAGTATCAGGTCCCGGCGGTACTTGAAGTACTACGTAATTGTTACTTGAAGTACTTAAGATTCAAAGTACTCAATGTACAAGTACTTGAAAAATCGCAAGTGGCAAGTGTCAAGTACTTTTTCAAGTTATCAGGCAGAATTGGGCAAAGTACCGGGAAGTATTTCAAGTACAAAGCACCGTGAGTACTTGAAGCATCAGGTTCCGGCAGTACTTGAAGTACCACGTACTTATTACTTGAAGGACTTGGGATTCAAAGTACTTAAAGTACAAGTACTTGAAAAATCATGTCGCAAGTATTAAGTACTTTTTCAAGTTTTCAGGCAGAACTTGGCAAAGTACCAGAAAGTACTTCAAGTACAAAGTACCGTCAATACTTGAAGTATCAGGTTCCGGCGGTACTTTCAGTACTTTGTACTTATTAATTGAAGTACTTAAGATTCAAAGTACTTAAAGTACAAGTACTTGAAAAAATTGTGTGGCAAGTATCAAGTACCTATTCAAGTTTTCAGGCAGAACTGGGCAAAGTACCAGAAAATAATTCAATTACGAAGTACCGTAAGTACTTGAAGTATCAAGTATCAGCGGTACTTGAAGTACCACGTACTTATTACTTGAAGTACTTAAGATTCAAAGTACTTAAAGTACAGGTACTTAAAAAATCAAGTGGCAAGTATTAAGTACTTTTTCAAGTTTTCAGGCAGAACTGGGCAAAGTACTAGAAAGTACTTCAAGTACGAAGTACCGTAAATGGTTAAAGTACTGCGTAGTTATTGCTTGAAGTACTTAAGATTCAAAGTACTTGAAGTACAAGTACTTGAAAAATCATGTGGTAAGTATCAAGTACTTTTTCAAGTTTTCAGGCAGAACTGGGCAAAGTACCAGAAAGTGATTCAAGTACAAAGTACCGTAAATATTTGAAGTATCAAGTACCAGCAATACTTGAAGTACTTAAGATTCAAAGTACTTGGAAAATCGAATACCAAGTATCGATTACTTTTCAAGTTTTCAGGTATATCTCGTAAGTTCTGGTACTTACATTTGATTTCTTATTCTCATTTGACTTTTATTCGAGTACTTTTCGTATCAAAACATATTTTCACCTTGTGCAATGTACTGAGATTAGGCTGATTAGGCAGATTGGAACAGAAGTATTTAAACAAAGAATTGAAAATAATTGAAAATCAGCATTGACGATTGTAATTAGGATTTATTTTGATACAGGTTTGAAAAAAAATAAATAAAGAATATAATACATGGATTGTTGAAATTACTCTAACTTCATGTTCGTCTTCAAAATACTATTGTAGGCGACAGATGAGAGCAGTTTGTCCATACTTCACGAAATATTATTTTCAATTACATATTCAAAGGCTTTGTACATGCAACCATCAGCAAGACACATTCAAAAGCATTTAATACTTGTACTTAAAAAAGTACTTGAAGTACAGAAAAGTATTTGAAATATTAAGTAAAATACTTGAAGTACAGGACAAGTACTTGAAAATTAAAACACAATACCTTAAGTACTTTTGAAGTACTTAAATTGTGACGTACTTGAATACTTAAAAAGTACTTTAAGTACAATATATAATGTTGACTTTCAAGTATCTAATGTACTTTAAGTACTTAAAAAGTACTTGAAGTATAATACTTTATGTATTTTTAATACTTCAAGTATTTTAAGTACTTTAAGTACAATATATAATATTTAATTTCAAGTATTTAAAGTACAAGTATATGAACTTAAATACTTTTTAAGTACTCAAAGTACGTCACAACTTCACTACAATACTTGAAGTACTCAAGTACAATACTTGAGTACATTTTACTTTAAAGTACAATACTTTAGTGAACAACAATACTCTATTTTAAAGTATTGTACTGAAATTGCGACGTACTTGAAGTACTTTTTAAATACTTGTACTTTAAATACTTGAAATTAAATATTATACATTGTACTTAAATTATGACGTACTCAATCTTCACAAGTAAGGCTTCAATCTCTAGGACTTCACGTAGGACTTCAATCATTCACAAGTAAGAATCTGGCAAGCACATTTACCCCGAATTTTTGCTCAAAAATTTGTTTACTAATCATTTTTGAAATTAATTGGTAGTTTCTTTATTTAATTATCTTTTATATGAACCTAAATTCGGAGTAACATCATTGCTTGAAGTATTTTTTTATTGCAAAAAAGTTATAACAAAATGTCAAAAAATCAAGCTCTTTCGTTTCAACACTTTTAAAAAGTGCAATTTTTATTTTTTTTCAAGGAAGTTAGTCCGAATCTCGATCGGTGCTGTTCTACGAAAATAAGTTTGTCTAAAATCATTTTTCATCTCGAGTCTGTAAAAAAAACCCAAAAACAAATTTCAATGATTTTTCACATCGAAAATTTCATTGGAAGAATTCATTTAATTGAAAAATAAACTAATTTGATTAAAAATTTTATTAAGAATTTCATTAAAAATTTCATTAAAAATGTCATTAAAAATGTCATTGAAAATTTCATTAAAAATTTCATTAAAAATTTCATTAAAAATTTCATTAAAAATTTCATTAAAAGTTTCATTGAAAATTTCTTTAAAAATTTCATTAAAATTTTCATTATAAATTTCATTAGGAATTTCATTACAAATTCCATTACAAATTTCATTAAAAATTTCATTAAAAATTTCGTTAAAAATTTCATTAAAAATTTCATTGAAAATTTCATTAAAAATTTCATTAAAAATTTCATTAAAAATTTCATTAGAAATTTCATTACAAATTCCATTACAAATTTCATTACAAATTTCATTACAAATTTCATTAAAAATGTCATAAAATATTTAATTAGAAATTTAATTAAAAATTTCATTAAAAATTTCATTAAAAATTTCATTAAAAATTTCATTAAAAATTTCATTGAAAATTTCATTAAAAATTTCATTACAAATTTCATTACAAATTTCATTACAAATTTCATTAAAAATGTCATAAAATATTTAATTAAAAATTTAATTAAAAATTTAATTAAAAATTTCATTAAAAATTTCATTAAAAATTTCATTAAAAATTTCATTGAAAATTTCATTAAAAATTTCATTAGAAAAATGCATTTAAAAAATTCATTAAAAATTTCATTAAAAAATTCGTTGTACTCAAACGATGCAAACTTCAGCATCATTCTAAATAAATGTCAGGCATTGTCGATATCATTTAAATGAGCTGAATTAAATTTTTTTTAACTTGTCATTCGCAAACATTTATTTGAATTGATCAGAGTCGAATAAATGAGAAATAAAATAATAAAATAATCGTTACACGATAAAAAGAGAAAGAGAGAGAGAGAGAGAGAGAGAGAGAAATAAGAAGAGAGAGAGTTGGAGAAAAATGTAAAAAAAAAAACACGATCAAGAATCCATCTGTCAAAAAATAAATAAACATAGCCAAAGAGACACATTCAAGCTTATCTTCTCATCGATCATCTTCTCCTCTGTTACAGAAACTGCGATTGGCCTGAAACAAAGAAGAAACATAATAACAACGAAAAGACATATCATCGAGAGTCTCGATCGAGTGAAATAAAAATATCCTTCATATCATTTCGCAAAATCGTGTTGAGGTCATTTTAGGCCAATAAGACACAGAAGAAGCATAATCAGTCAACGAAAAGCATAATCATCAACGTTGACAAAAAATTATGAAACTCTAACAAATGTGATCAATAGACATATCGATCAGCCAATAATTGGTCTGCGAGAAATTCAACCTATTTCAACCTACGATATTTTTGGACTCGATGGCTGAACCTCGAATGTGCTGAATGCGTCAGGATTTCACAAATTTTGGTTCAAGGTCACGAAAGGTCAAACATTGAGAGAAGAGTTTCGGTTTGGGGGACAAAGAATTGACAACATGAGGTAACGTTGATTCCAAGGTCAAGCCTCGAGATAAACAATATCGCGAAAAGGTGAGATCAAGGTCAAACGAATCGCGATAAGGCGAAAACGTTCCTCCGGAACGTGACTCGAGTGGTGGAAAAAAAAAACATCGTGAGTCTCGATCAGAATGATCATGGGCTTTCCTCGAAGAAGGTCACTCTGGCTCAAGGTCGCCGTTTTGGCCGGGGCCGTTTGGGTCACTGTTTGCTTCCTTCTTTACACCGAAGACAGAGCTGCCGCTGTCGACGCCCAATCCGGACTTGCACCGTCGGGCATCGCCGCAGCAGCTCCGCAATTAGCCAATGGATTTGCTCTGCCACTTTTGCCACAGAGACGAGAGACCCCAGGAAATGGTCAGAGCAAATCGAAGGTCAATCAGGCGGGACCGGAGCAAGGTACGTTGACTCAAGGAAAATTATTCTTGTAGCGTTTTCGGTAGAGGTTCTATTGGGGAAGGTTCGGGAAGGTTCTATTGGAGCTTGTCATTGAGGTGACCTTTTTCCTGAAAATCCCCATTGGGGTTTTTTGTGGGATTTGTTTTTCGGAGTGTCTCGTCATCCGGAAACCGGACGAATGACCTTCACTTATTCGTCTGGAAATTGCCTACCAAAGGAAACGAACCTAAAAAAAAGCGTAGAAACAGAGTTTCTACGGTTTTTATAAAGGTTTTAAAATTAGGAAAAATTTAAAAACCGTAGAAATAATAAAAAATTCAACAATCCTGATTATATAGAATCATTATTTTATCAAAATCATCATTATTCTTGCAAGAATTATTTTTAAAAATAAAAAATTTGAAATAAAATTGAAAGTTGGAAAAATATGCGTATGGGACATTCCATGTCAAATCGACCACTTTTGTACCCGACCCCTTTCGATTTGACTGAAAATTTTTGTCTTTTTTCTACCTCATTAAAAACATTTTTACAGAAATTTTCAAATTTTTTTATCCAACCCAAAAAAAGTTATGAATTATTCAAAAAAAAAGGCTTTTGTTTTTTCAAATAGCTATAACTTCTTCGAAAATTGACTAATCGGGACGTTTTTTTTTCGAAAATTTTCGTCTTTTAATGTACTTTTCGAAAAAAAATACAAAAAAAATTAAAGATATTAAAGTTCCTGGTTATATAATACGATTAGTTAACATTTATTTAATACTAATTCAAAAACTATTTTATTTTTCTTTGGCGTTTAAAAATTTCACATGTTCTATATTCTTCAGAATTTAATTTAATACTTGAATTTTCTATATTTCAAAAGCCTGTGGCTTGGTCAAAAATGGCCTATATGGCAATTTTTTTCATTCTCCTTATTTTTGGATGTAGTTTTTGAAAAAAATACAAAAAAATTATATATAGGTGTCTTCTATTTCTTCTTTAACCTTTTTGAAAAAAATCAACATTTTTTCGCGGATTACCACTTTCGATTTTTTTTTCTTCTCAATTTTTCAAACTCCAAGGTACTTTATAAATCCTCAAAAATTTACAGAGTGGTGTGTTTTGTGAAACAAGCCCAGTGGCGAAAAAAAAAAATTCCAATCGATAAAAAAAAATAGAAGGAAAATTCCACCCACTTCAGTTTGGGCGGCATTCTTTTCGAAATTGAACGAAGTTTTTTTTTTTAGTAAAAAAAAATAAAACAAAAAATGCGCTTCCGAAAAAACGAAGATTTTTCTCGAAAAAGTGAAAAATTTCATAAACTTTAATATCTTAAATTTTGTTTGTATTTTTTTCGAAAAGTACATTAAAAGACGAAAATTTTCGAAAAAAAAACATCCCGATTAGTCAATTTTTGAAGAAGTTATAGCTATTTGAAAAAACAAAAGCCTTTTTTTTGAATAATTTATAACTTTTTTTGGGTTGGGTAAAAAAATTTGAAAAATTCCTGAAAAATGTTTTTAATGGGGTAGAAAAAAGACAAAAAATTTAAGTCAAATCGAAAGAGGTCGGGTTCAAAAGTGGTCGATTTGACATGGAATCATTTTTGTGGCTGTGGCTAGTCTTCCGGAAGGGGAAAAACCGTAGAAACCGAGTTACTACGGTTTTTTAAAGGAAATTTTGAGAAATTTAAGGAAATTCAAATGTATATACATTTTTTTAACTTAAATTTCAACTTTCATCTTTTTAACTCAACTTGTAACTTTTAACTGAATTTCGTAATTTTTCTTTTAAAAAAATACGGATTTTTTAAATAATGATTTTTCATTATTAGGAGTGATGAATTTTCGATTATTTCCACGGTTTAGGTTAATGTCGGAAAAAATCGATTTTCAAGAATTTTTTCTGGAAAGATAATTCATTAACCCAAAAAATTTATATACATTTTCTTAACTTAACTTTTAACTTTCAGCTTTCAACTTATTAACTTAATCTTGTAATTTTAAACTTAATTTTGAAATTTTTCTCATCATATAAAAAATAATGATTCTTCATGATCGGGAATGATGAATTTTTGATTCTTTCGACGGTTTCATTTTAGTAAACTTGACTGTGGATGTGATGAAATTTTTGCACGTTCATTTCCTTCATATAAATTTCTTCGTGAAATTATGTGGGTCATTCCATGTCAAATCGACCGATAGTTGGAATCGACCCCTTTCAATTTCGATGAAATTTGGTCATAACTTTTCTTTTCTCATAAAACGAAGTTCTATTGGGTGGGGGTCGAGGAGTCGACTAACCAATATTTCGAACGACCGAAATCCCGAATTTCACGATTACGAGCGTTCGAATAACGAAGCGCCGAAATCCCGAACGCCAGAAAAGTGAAAGCGGAGGGAGCCACCCCATGCGTAAGAGAGAGAGAGAGATGCGCCTCCTCTCTCTCTTACGCATGGGGCGGCTCTCTCGACTTTCTCTTTCCTGGCGATCGGGATTTCGGCGCTTCGTTATTCTAACGCTCGTAATCGTAAAATTCGGGATTTCGGCCATTCGAAATATTGGTTAGTCGACTCTTCGGCCCCGACCCGTTCTATTATTATAATAGAACTTGTTTTTTTTTGTGCGATGGATCGTTTCGCATGTAAATTGAATGAAAAAAAAAACATTCGTATCCAAATTGGGGATGTAAAATCATATTTAAAATTCTGAAAAAAATCCTGCTTGCTTTTGACACTCGAATAACCTTTAAAAAAATGTTTCATCATATTTCGAGATCGCACGATTTTTTGGTGGCCCACTTGGTGCGGAATGCTTCATATATACATTATAATCATTTGATAATAAAATTTATCGATATTTTGCTGTGTTTGAAGGTGGAGGGGTGCTCGCTGCACCTCGAGAACTCGACGTTGCTGCGCCCGGTGAATTGGGAAGACCCGTTGTCCTTCCGGTGAACTTGACGTCCGAGACAAAGAAGCTCGTCGACGACGGATGGCTGAACAACGCATTCAATCAGTACGCCAGTGATTTAATTTCCGTTCACAGAACACTTCCGGATCCTCGTGATCAATGGTGAGTAAACGAAAACCACAACATTTAAGAATCAATCAATCATTTCACTCTCACAGTTCTTTCTGTATATGGGTCATTCCATGTCAAATCGACCAATATTTGAGAGTGAGCTCAATATACATCTATATTAAATTCGAACGCTTTACCAAATGAATAAAAACGTTTCAATGTTTCTGTTTTTACATTCTTATGTCATTGATTGAAATTTTTTACGTTCAAAATGATAACATTGCATGATTAATTTTACTTAATTTGGGGGAATTTTTTTTTTTTTTACTAAATTAAAAAATTCATATTTTGAGAAAGTAACACCATTCTGAAAATTTAGGATTTTTTTAAGATCAGTACAAGGTGATGCATGAAAAAAATGGGAGCAAAATTTTAGTGTTAATCGTGGATTTGCACGATTTTTTAAAATTCAAAATTCTCCAAATTCATCATTTTCCGAAAATTTTGTTCGGAATATTTTTTTTTTCATAGCTCTAAGTTAACGCATTGAGACGAACCCAGAACAATTTCTTCGTAACAATAATACTTTTCGAGGTATTTCAAAAATAAACTTGAAAAATTGAAAAAATTGTGGAAATTTCAATTTTGCATAACTTTCGAAAAAAAAAATTGTAATTTTCTTCCCTTGGTAGAACTTCGTTTCACTGTAAAAGAAAACTTCTGACCAAATTTCATCGAAATTGAAAGGGGTCGATTCGACATGGAACGACCCACATATTTTTTTTATTTTTCATCTTCCACGTTCTTATCACTTTTCGAGCTATCCTCCGAGACTTTATTTTCATCAGCCCTAATATTTTCCATTTCCGCGCGCATTGCTGAAAGAGAAAAAAAAACAAATGGCGCATAATAACCGAGATGAAACATTGTGCGCACATTCTGTTTCAGAACTTTTGGGTGCATTTTTTTTTTTTTGCTGTAATGTAAACAAGTGGGATGTTGAATGGGTATTTCTCTGCTATGGAGAACATTGTTGCCTCGGGCCTCTTCGTGCGGTTGCTTGTATGTTCGAGATATGTTTTGCACGACCCCCTCCCCCGCCCCTCCCCCTCCCCTCGGTACTTGCAACCGCGTGTATGATCGTAAATTTCGAGACTGAAAGTTTTCACCGCGTGTAGAGATAAAGAGGGAGAGTGAGGGAGAGGGAGGGAGAGGGAGGGAGAGGGAGGGAGAGGGAGGGAGAGGGAGCGAGAGGGAGGGAGAGGGAGGGAGAGGGAGGGCGAGGGAGGGAGAGGGAGAGGGAGGGAGAGGGAGGGAGAAGGAGGGAGAGGGAGGGAGAGGGAGGGAGAGGGAGGGAGAGGGAGGGAGAGGGAGGGAGAGGGAGGGAGAGGGAGGGAGAGGGAGGGAGAGGGAGGGAGAGGGAGGGAGAGGGAGATGGAGGGAGAGGGCGGGAGAGGGAGGGAGAGGGAGGGAGAGGGAGGGAGAGGGAGGGAGAGGGAGGGAGAGGGAGGGAGAGGGTGGGAGAGGGAGGGAGAGGGTGGGAGAGGGAGGGAGAGGGAGGGAGAGGGAGGGACAGGGAGGGAGAGGGTGGGTGAGGGAGGGAGAGGGAGGGAGAGGGAGGGAGAGGGAGGGAGAGGGAGGGAGAGGGAGGGAGAGGGAGGGAGAGGGAGGGAGAGGGAGGGAGAGGGAGGGAGGGAGAGGCCACGTTTTCAGCGATTTTCATGAGCTTTTTCGACATACAAGGAATATATATATATATTAGGGTGGTCCTTACATAGGCTATGTTGTTTTTTCTGTTGACGATGGTGCTAAATCGGTTTTAAATAAATAAATAAAAATGCCTACCAAATTTCAGCTCGATATTAAAATGTAGCTATCTTCCTTATCGACTCCGCAATCAAACTTTTAGTGTGGTGCGAAATTCGACAAATGTTTCCAAACTTTTTAGCGGGAGGGTATGTCGAAAATCGAGGATGAAAAATCTGATAAAATACTACAAATATACCTTATACTATGAGCAATATATGTGCCAAGTTTCAAATTTTTAAATCAATATTAACCAAGTTGAAAAAATGTTAAAATCATTGACCGTATAAAATACACGTATTTCCCCTTTAAAACTTTGACTGCCGTGGGGACCAGGTTAAAATTGAGATATCGAGCTGAAATTTGGTATGAGTTTCTATTTATTTATTTAAAACCGATTTAGCACTATCGTCAAAAGGAAAAACAACATAGCCTAAATAAGGACCACCCTAATATATATATACTTTATTGAAACCTTTAGAATATTCACATTCAAAAAAGTTCTGTAATTTTTTCAAATTATTTCCTCAGAAAATATGAAAAACATCAGCTGCTACAAATCGAAGGTCACCTTCAGACTGTTTGTGTACATTCTGGAGGTCACATTTTTTATCCGAAATCAATGGGATTTCATATTTTACTTTAAGATCATGTCTCTCTTCTTCATGATCCTAACTTCCTCGAAAAAAAAATCGAAAATTGCACTTTTCAGAGGAGTGTAACCAAAAGAGCCTGATTTTTTTGTCACTGTGTTATAACTTTTCTGAAAAAAAAAATACTTGACCAATGATGTTACTCCGAATTTAGGTTCTTATGAAAAATGATTATCCAAAGAAACTAGCCGTTAATTTTCAAGATGATTGGTCGAAAACTATTGAAGATCGATATTTTGAAAATCGATTTTTTTTTAAATCGATTGATCGTTCGATTTTTGGATTTTTGAAATTTTTTGGTCCTAAAAAATAAAAGCGTCAACCCTTTTTCCCCAGTTTTGTTGACGGAGACTTCAGCGTTGATACCCTGAAATTTTATATGAGCATTTCAATTCAATGAAGTGCTTCTTTTGAAGTTTTTTCACTGAATGCCTTTAATAAGTGTCTCGAGCGAGAAACTTTGCAAGTCTTGGGTGTATTTGCCAGTGTACGATTTGAAACTACCCTTCGCTCAAATAGAGGGCATATGAAGGGCGTACGAAGGGTTTGCGAATTTAGTATGCCCGAAGCTGTCGGTCGAGAAGCCCGCGATTTGCGCGGCGTTAGAATGCAAATTTAAATATGCAAATCCTTGGAAACGCTCGGTTTAATAAGATGCTCTTTCACGTGCCGCTCTACATATATGAGGCATTCCACGGTGATTCGATGAAAATCTTACCTTGATGATTTCGATTTTCCTCTAAATTTTTTTATATAAATGAGGACATTGAAAAAAACAAAATTCCCAAATATTTTCAGAATTTTTCGGCCACACGTTTTTTTTTTTTTTTTTTTTTTTTTTTTTTTTTTTTTTTTAAGGATTTCTTTGTAAAATGTGAAAAAATTCAGAAAAATTTAATAAAATATAACAAAATTTTTGGGCTCCGTTTCAAAATGGAGATTTCAATACTCCATGAGTCAAATTCAAAAAATTGAAAGAAAAAAAAAGTACGCATAGAGTATCGAAATGTCCATTTTGGAACTAAAGCCCAAAAATTTTGTTATATTTTATTAGATTATTTTGAATTTTTTCAGATTTAAAAAGAGGGTCCCTTTGAAAACAAAAAAAACCAAAGAACGCGTGACCAAAAAATTCTGAACATATTTGGGAATTTTTTTTTTTTATGTGTTCTTTTGTATGAAAAATTAAGAGAAAAATCGAAATTTTATATATAAAAAACACATTGAAATACATTTTTCCAAATTATTTCAGAATTTTTTGGTCACGCGTTTTTTAGATTTTTTTTTTTAAGGACTATTTGTAAAATCTGAAAAAATTCAGAAAAATCTAATAAAATATACCAAATTTTGTGGGCTTCGTTCCAAAATGGAGATTTCAATACTCCATGAGTAAAATTCAAAAAATTTAAAGAAAAAAAATGTACTCATAGAGTATCAAAATCTCCATTTTGGAACTAAAGCCCAAAAATTTTGTTATATTTTATTAGATTATTTTGAATTTTTTCAGATTTAACAAGAGGGTCCCTTTGAAAAAAAAAAAAAACCAAAGAACGCGTGACCAAAAAATTCTGAACATATTTGGGAATTTTTTTTTTTTGATGTGTTCTTTTGTATGAAAAATTAAGAGAAAAATCGAAATTTTATATATAAAAAACACATTGAAATACATTTTTCCAAATTATTTCAGAATTTTTTGGTCACGCGTTGTTTAGATTTTTTTTTTTTTTTTAAGGGACCTCTTTGTAAAATCTGAAAAAATTCGGAATAATCTAATAAAATGTAACAAAATTTGTGGGCTTTGTAAAATGGAGATTTTAATACTATATGAGTCAATTTTTTTATTTTTATTTTTTGTATTTTACTCATAGAGTATTAAAATCTCCGTTATGGCACAAAGCCCAAAAATTTTGTTATATTTTATTAGATTTTTCTGAATTTTTTCAGATTTTACAAAGTTGTCTCGTTTAAAAAAAAAATAATAATAAATACAAAAAACGCTTGACCAAAAAATTCTGAAAAAATTTAGGAAATTTTTTTTCAATGTCCTTATTTGTATAAAAAATTTAGAGGAAAATCGAAATCATCAAGGTAAGATTTTTATCGAAATACCGTGGAATGCTTCATATATATACGCACCCTTGAGAGAGCCAATTATCACATTACCGCTCTGTACAGTCAAGGCGAGTGTTCAAGTGCCGTTTTCTCCCTCAGGGCAATCGCAAGGGTTGCGAATCAGTGGGGCAACGCGAGGAGAGAGCAGGGGATGAACTTGGGGGTTTTTCCCCAAATGCAGGGAGTTTTTTAAGAAGGGGGTTTATTTGGGATAACTTAAGCCCACCCCAAATTTAGGGGGAATTTTTTTTAAAGGGGACTTTATTGGGAAACATTTTTTTTAAGAGTATTTTTTAGGGAAAACAATAGTATATTACGATACTAGTGCGATGAAACTTTATTGTACGAGTGTGCAAAGTGGCACTTTCCGCACGGAGTGCAATAATAGTATATTACGATACTAGTGCGATGAAACTTTTTCTGACAAGTGTGAGTTTGCAGCATGAGCCGAAGGCGAATGTTGCAATCACATGAGTTGAAAAAAAGTTTCTCGCACTAGTATCGTACGAAATTTTATTGTACGAGTGCGCAAAGTGGCACTTTGCGCACGGAGTGCAATAAGAAAAAAATTCTGCATTTTCCTTGTTTTTTCTTAGCCACATTTTCTTCAGACATTAAAGCTAGCAAAATATATCATCGTGGCAATATCTTGCCTTCAGGATAAGAGGAAAAGCACGCGGTAATTTTGGGTCTGATCGCAGCGGGATATTACTACTTGGGCGTGCATCGCGATAACCATAATTCGAGTTTACGAAGCAGGAGAAACAAGCGGTTGAAATGGCGAATTTTCATAAGCATAAACGAAAGTGGATGAGAGTGGAGATGCGTATAACCGCATACATGTATCATTAAGGGGAGGGAGCTTGGATGAGAGGAGGCTCAGCATACAATTAGCATAAGTGTGCGGTGCAGAAAGGGTTTTTTTTTTGGTTTCTGACAATTCACGCAACTGAGAGAAGCGCCATGCAGCCATTGTTATCTCAAAAAGAACTCTCTGATTTAAGGGTGGTTTTTTTTTGTTTTGACAGAAATGGTGGAGAAAAGTTTACTTTTCTACTTCACGTTAATAAGGAGCTTTAAAAATGTGCCCACTGTGTGAAAAAAAACCTAAATTTCCCTCAAAGACACTTTTCGACATTACATCAACATTACATCGACATTACATCAATGTCTGACACTCATGACGACTCAAAACGTAATCGAGAAATATTTCCTCGTTTTATTTACACATGTATAACATTTTGGGATGTATTGCCTGTACAGTCCGAGCCAAAAATTTTATCTGATTAAAATTTCCGCACTTCGTGATCCGAGTTGTAAATAATGCATTACGATATTCTTTACCCATTACACTGCATAATGTGAAATGGACAAGCGTAACATTACAAATAAAAAAAGTAATGTGTAATGGATGCATGTGCCATTACAAATTAAAAAAAGTAATGTGTAATGGATGCATGTGTCATTACAAATAAAAAAAGTAATGTGTAATGAATGCATGTTCCATTACAAACAAAAAGGAAATGTGTAATGGTTGCATGTGCCATTACAAATAAAAAAAGTAATGTGTAATGGATGCATGTGCCATTACAAATAAAAAAGTCATGTCTAATGGATGAATGTATCGTACGAAATTTTATTGTACGAGTGCGCAAAGTGCCAGTTTGAGCACGCGCAGCGTGCGCAAAGCGGCACTTTGCGCACGGAGTGCAATAATAGTATATTACGATACTAGTGCGATTAATTAATTAATTAATTAAAACAAAAGTAATTTGTAGTGGAGAATATTCCATTACAAACTAGTGTGTTCCTATCACAATTTGGAGCAGACTATTTTGCTCAAAGGTAAGTCTATTAATTTTTCAATGTAAATAATTTGTGTGTATCAAGTTTTTGTTAACTTTACTATCGCAGTGGTAAATGTATGAACAGTGATTTTTTGGAGTAATTTTTACTCCATTCTTGTAGAAATTACAATTGTAATTTCTACAAGTGAATTGTAATTTTTACAACAATGGCGTAAAAATTACTCCAAAAAAATCACTGTTCATAGTTGTCAGTGTATATTAAGTTGATATACACTGACAACTATAAGTTTTTTTTTAATGGCAATATTTACATTTACCACTACGATAGTAAAGTTAACAAAAACTTGATACACACAAATAATTTTCATTGAAAAATTAATAGACACTTATCGTTCAGCAAAATAGTTCCTCCAAATTGCGTCAGAAACACATTCATTTGTAATGGAATATTCTCCATTACAAATTACTTTTTTCAATTGTAATTTGTAATGGAGCATTCATCCATTACATATTACTTTTTTTGTTTGTAATAGCACATGCATCCATTACACATTACTCTTTCAATTTGTAATGAAACACGCATGCATTACACATTACTTTTTTATTTGTAATGGACCACGCATCCATTACACGTTACTATTTTCATTTGTAATGGAAAACTTATCTAATACACATTGTTTAAAGTAATGGGTAATGCATTACTTTTACATCACTATTTTCACAACTATGGAATACATCATAATGGTATCATCAAAACTTCAATTGTAATTTGTAATGGAGCACTCATTCATTACACATTATTATTTTTATTTGTAATGGCACATGCATCCATTACACATTACTTTTTTCATTTGTAATGGAAAACTCATCCAATACACATTATTGAAAGTAATGCATTACTTTTACATTACTATTTTCACAACTCTGGAATACACCATAATGGTACCATAATGGTACCATAATGGTACCATAAAAACTTCAATTGTAATTTGTAATGGAGTACTCATTCATTACACATTACTTTTATTATTTGTAATGAAACATCCATACATTACACATTATTTTTATTATTTGTAATGGAACATGCATACATTACATATACTTATTTTTTATTTGTAATGAAACACGCATCCATTACACGTTACTTTTGTAATGTGTAATGGAAAACTTATCCAATACACATTGTTTAAAGTAATGGGTATTGCATTACTTCAACATTACTATTTTCTTAACTCTGTTCGTAATAATACAATAAATCTCTGAAAAAATTAATATGCGTTCAGAAAAATGAACGCATTCGATTTGTTTAAGAAGAGAAACAACTTATCGAGGAATTGTTAAATAATTATTTGTTTAAACAATTTGTTAATACTTTTTGGACAATATTTTTATTGTTAATTGTTGTTTATGGCAAGTCAAATGTTGCTGAATTTTTTCAGATTTTTATTGTATCACGAAGTATGGAAATTTTAATCAAATACAATTTTCGGCTAGGACTCTATACCATTATCATTTTTACCAATTTTTTTTTCGTGGGACTGTAAAAATTATTTCATTTCCTAATTAAGACAATAAATAGTTTATTGGATCTAATTGGTCGATTTTGTGGTATTTTATCGTTACCGACACGTCGATTTGTTTTGCCTCGAAACATTTTTTTTTCTCTTCTCTTTCATTTTTATTAAACAAAAAGGCAAAATATTTAATTAGTTGAATTAAATACAATTAACATCCTAAAACACACTACACATTCACATTGATCTACGTACAATTTTATTATTTATGATTATTTATACGCGAGTGCGATACAGTTATATACGCGTTATTATAAACACATCGAATTTGATTAAATTTTAAGTTTTTATTAATTAACGCCCACTCTTACATGCTTCAATTCAATTAATTAGTTTAATTATTATTATTTTATATTACTCTAACGATGAAACGCGCACTTGTCACTTCACTTTTGACACTAATACTTACCATACGACGCGCGGGTACGTAGTCCCACGTGAATAGCGAGCGCGCGGGTTCCACGCTTCGCCGCGAGAGGGCGAGCTGGCGGTCGAGCTCTCTCGCATACGAATAGGTCGCTACGAGGGGATATAGTCACGCGCTTGAGCACCGTTTAATAACTCTCGTCTCTGCAAAGAGACCAGACACCGAAAGGTATCAGACCCCGAAAGGTATATTTTAGACTGCTTAAAAAAAAACTTTTTTTGTTTTTTGTTTTCCTACTTCATGAAACTATAGTTTATAACATAATATTGAACCTCGCGGAAGAAAATCGCCGTGCAATTTTTTTTTAGCGGTGAACTTTGACTTTTTATTTTTGAAATTCGACTAACACGTAAAAAATTCTGTTCTGACGTTTGGAGGGAGATAATAATTTTTCCATACAACGGACGGTACTCTGTATAGTTGCATTTGACAACTTACATATTTCTTCGAATCGGGGAGTCGCAGAAAATTTTTAAAGGGACGATCCTTCGAGATATGGGGAGTTCTTTTTCAACCAGGCCACTTTTTTTCACCCTTTCCAATTTTTTCCAAAATCGGAGAGTTTTAAATATTAGTCAAAAGGAACATCTGTGATTTTCTTTAGATTTTTTTAGGCGTCCGTTCAGGATTTTCAATTTGTGATGAAAAATTGAAAATCCTGAACGGACGCCTAAAAAAATCTTCAAAAAATTACAGAAGTTCCTTTTGACAAATATTTAAAACTGGCAGATTTTGAAAAAAATTGGAACTGTGAAAAAAAAGTGGCCCGGTTGAAAAAGAACTTCCCGTATCTCGAAGGATCGTTGCTTTAAAAATTTTCTACGACGCCCCGGTTCGAAGAAACATGTAAGTTGTCAAACACAACTACACAAAGTAACCGTCTGTTGTATAGAAAAATTATTATCTCCCTCCAAACGTCAGAATGGAATTTTTTACGTGTTAATCAAATGGCGAGAATAAAAAGTCAAAGTTCACCGCTAAAAAAAATCACACGGCGATTTTCTTCCGCGAGGTTCAATATTATGTTATAAACTATAGTTTCATGGAGTAGGAAAACAAAAAACAAAACAAGTTTTTTTTTGAAGCAGTCTAATATATACCTTTCGGAGGTCTGATACCTTTCGGTGTCTGGTCTCTTGCCAGAGACGGGACTGATCAAACCGTGCTCAAGCGCGTGAATATATCCCCTCTTGGCGCCCTATTCGTATGCGAGCGAGCTCGACCGCCAGCTCGCCCTCTCGCGGCGAAGCGTGGAACCCGCGCGTCGTATGGTAAGTATTAGTGTTAAAAGTGAAGTGACAGGTGCGCGTTTCGTCGTGGGAGTAATATAAAATAATAATAATCGAATAAATTAATTGAATCAAAGCATGTGAGTTAATTAATAAAAACTTAAAATTAAATCAAATTCTATGTGTTTATAATAGCGCGTATATAACTGTATCGCGCTCGCGTATAATAAATAATCATAAATAATAAAATTGTACGTAGATCAATGTGAATTTGTGGTGTGTTTTAGGATGTTAATTGTACTTAATTCAACTAATTAAATATTTTGCCTTTTTGCTTTGTTATGTGTAAAAATAAAAATGAAAGAGAAAAGAAAAAAAAATTATTTCGAGGCAAAATGAATCGACGTGTCGGTAACATTATCATGATAAAGTCACGTTTCGCAAAATTTGCAATCACAGGAATGGAACCGAAATCATGTCGGCGATTTCGCTTTTTTGAAACTGCGCGTTCAAACGAATCGTTATAGTTTAACGAGACCTCGGGAAAAGTGAGTTTGCGAAGTCAAATATATGGGGCATTCCATACAAAACCGACCAATCCAGAACCCAACCATTTTTAATTTTTTTGAAATTTTTTTTTTGTACTTAATGAAAGCAGTCGTTTAGAATTGTTTCTTAGATTTTTGTCTCAACTTTAATTGAAAAAAATAAATAAAAATCGTCCAAAAAAAAAATATTTTGGGTTCAAAATTGAAAAAAAAACATTAAATTTAATATCGATATTTTTTTTCTATTTTTTTTATAAAACTACAACTCAAGACAAAAAAAAATGATCCTTTGTTTCATTTTGATATCTCCGTTTTTCAAAAAGTTGTGGGCATTTGAAAAAAAAATTGTGTGAAATTTTGAAAAATTTATTTTGGTTCGGAGGGTTGAGACAAAAATCTAAAAAAAATCTGAAAGATTGTTTTCAGTATGTATAAAAAAATATAAAATTTTCAACAAAATCCAAAATGGTCGGAGCTACAGATTGGTCGGTTTCGCATGGAATGCCCCATATATATTTATCACAGGGAGATTTAGGGATGAAGACAAACTAGATAGATGTCTCGTTGTCTCGTTAACGATAAAGTCAGCACGTTCTTCGTATTATACATCCATTCTTGGCTGGACAAAAATGGACACGGCGTGCGATCGTGCCTCGATGTCGATTCTTCATCACTGGAACGAAATCGTGCTGCGGGATATCCTCATTACGCTGATTAAAGGAGAATCTTCAAAAAGGTTTTTTTTCCCGGTGATCGGCAAAAAAAATTTTTTAGATTCTTAATTAATCGTTATTTACAAAATTAATATTATCATCCATTATTTTTTTGGGTATCTCGATAATCAGTAATTTGAACACCAATACTACGAATTATTTGGATATTGAATACATGGGGCATTCCATGTCAAATCGACCACTTTTGAACCCGACCCCTTTCGATTTGGCTGAAAATTTTTGTCTTTTTTCTACCCCATGAAAAATATTTTTCAGGAAATTTTCAAATTTTTTTACCCAACCCAAAAAAAGTTATGAATTATTCAAAAAAAAGGCTCCTGTTTTTTCAAATAGCTATAACTTCTTCAAAAATTGACTAATCGGGACGTTTTTTTTTCGAAAATTTTCGTCTTTAAACGTACTTTTCGAAAAAAAATACAAAAAAAAAAATTAAGACATTAAAGTCTATGAAATTTTTCACTTTTTCGAGAAAAATCATCGTTTCCTCGGAAGCGCATTTTTTATTTTCTTTTTTTTTTACTCAAAAAAAACTTCGTTCAATTTTGGAAAGAATGCCGTCCCAACTGAAGTGGGTGCAATTTTCCTTCTATTTTTTTTATCGATTGGAAATTTTTTTTCTCGCAACTGGGCTTATTTCACAAAACACACCACTCTGTAAATTTTTGAGGATTTATAAAGGACCTCGGAGTTTGAAAAATTAAGAAGAAAAAAAAAATAGAAAGTGGTATGTATAATTTTTTTGTATTTTTTTCAAAAACTACATTAAAAAACAAGAAAAATGAAAAAAATTGCCATATGGGCCCATTTTTGACCCAGGCTTTTGAAATATATAGAATTCAAGTATTAAATTAAATTCTGAAGAATATAAAACATGTTAAAACATTTTCTCAGATTTAATTTAGAATTTTTTAAAAATCATCAGAAAACGTAAAAAATATAGAATAAATGATAAGATTTTTTTTTTTTTCAATCAAAGAAGAAATATAAAAAGCAAAGACGGGCCGAAATTGAAAAATGGCGGATTCAAAATGATATGCGTTGGATGTTTTTTTCAAAAGCCTGTGGCTCGGTCAAAAATGGGCCCAGATGGTAATTTTATTAAGGGAGCTTTCCAGTGTGACAGCCCGAAAAATCGCTGTTTTTCGCGATTTTTTTTTTTAAAGAAAAAATAATCTAATCGGTCTGGTTTTTTTTTGTATATTAATTGGGTATTGAAGAATACAAAACAATTTTTAAAAGTCCGATTTATTTATTAATTAATATCTATAAAAATGATGAAACTATTGTTGCAGAAAATGCACTTGGATGTGGTGTCCACGTTGGGGGTCACAATTTTGATCTGAAACAAAAAACACAAGAAGATTATTGATCGGTATATAATTGGCTTTCGTGCTATGGAGGCTTTTTTTTTTTTTTTTTGCAAAAATGGCGCTGGTTCGAACAAAAAGTATCGATTTTAGCATTTTTTTTTGGCAGTTTTTTTTACAAAAAAATAGGAAGATGTCAAAAAAAAAAAACTTCCATAGCACGATAAACAATGACGTTAAGAATATTGTGTAAAAAATTCAACTCGATAGCTTTAAAACTCTGCCCTCCAAGTTGGACACCGTTTTGAAAAATGCTGTTTCGAGAAAAACGCGTTCAAAGTTTCAAGTGAGGAAATTTTAGGTAAATCGTTTACTTACGGTCAATCAGCGATGCCAGGTCCATACAATATACTGTATACTATTCGATAAAGCAAAAAAAAAATCGATTTTTTGAAAATTTCACACTGGAAAGCTCCCTTAATTCTTTTTCTTTTTGGATGTAGTTTTTGAAAAAAATACAAAAAAATTACGAATAGGTGTCTTCTATTTCTTCTTTAACCTTTTTGAAAAAAATCAAAAAATTTTCGCGGATTACCACTTTCGATTTTTTTTTCTTCTCAATTTTTCAAACTCTGAGGTCCTTTATAAATCCTCAAAAATTCCACCCACTCCAGTTTGGGCGGCATTCTTTCCGGAATTGAACGAATTTTTTTTTCCGTAAAAAAAAAAAATTAAAAAAAAATGCGCTTCCGAGAAAACGATGATTTATCTCGAAAAAGTGAAACATTTCACAGACTTCAATATCTTAAATTTTTTTTGTATTTTTTTTCGAAAAGTACATTTAAAGACGAAAATTTTCGAAAAACAAACGTCCCGATTAGTCAATTTTTTAAGAAGTTATAGGTATTTAAAAAAAACAAAATTCTTTTTTTTTGAATAATTCATAACTTTTTCTGGGTTGGGTAAAAAAATTTGATAATTTCCTGAAAAATGTTTTCAATGGGGTAGAAAAAAGAGAACAATTTTCAGCCAAATCGAAAGGGGCCGGGTTCAAAAGTGATCAATTTGACATGGAATGCCCCATATATATATTTGTCCCATTTTTTTAAAGACAGACTTTTAATACTGTGTATTTGGACTCTCTCTGTCTCTGTTCTGCGGGGGTGGTCGTTCAATTAACGACGCAAGGGTTTATTATATCGACGAAGAATTTTCCTCCTTCTCCCTCTCCCCCCCCCTCTCTTCCCCTCGTCGTATAAAGTCAGAGATCGTATGAATTCCGTCTGGTCTTTCACGCTCCAGTGTGTCTCAAGGGGTTTTTGGTCTTCGTGAAATTAATTCACCCAACGTCTAATTAGTATTATCTCTTGGTCGAGCGCGAAGACAACCCCTTTCCACTTCCACTCGACGAGATTTACATCCCTCGGTATTCTTATAAGAGTCGCTACCGCGTCTCTTGATACGTCCAATTAAACCGGTGGCGCGTGTGCGACAATGGAGCCGTGCAGTCGTAAAATTTTGGTGCCCCGGGAATGAACCGGAGAAATCAAGAAGACTGGCATTATTTATATATAGAGATATATATGGGGCATTCCACGTGGAATCACCCGGTCATCGGCCCGACCCCCTCGGATTTTGATGTCCAATGAATTGTGGGTTTCGTTTGGCCCAAAATATGACCTGAAATTTTTAGAAATTTTCATTTCATTTTTTAGGGGTTGCCGCCGAGCTAAAAAATCATTAAATTAAGGGAAAACATAAAGCGAGGTCTTTTTTTAATTAATGAAATTTTTTCACAGAAACTAGGGCCCAAAACATGTATTTTCGTCAGAGTTCGATAATGGGCCAAATAATTACTTTTTTTTTTTTTTTAATTGTGTTTGAATCATCTGTTTTATTTTGGGTCGTCGAGGTTAATAAATATAAAATTTTCGAAAAATGTTGTCATTTCACTCTTGAACAAAGACAAGAAAATCAAGTTTCGGTAGAAAAATAATTTTGTTGTTATTCTCACTACAAGAAACAATCAAAATAAGAAATCGTAAAAAAAAATTAAAAAAAAAAAAAATAGTAATTATTTGTGGCCCATTATCGAATTATGACAAAAATATCTGTTTTAAGCCCTGGTTTCTGTGAAAAAAAGTTTCATTAATTTAAAAAAGGCCCCTCTTCATGTTTTCCCTCAATTTAATGATTTTTTAGCTCGAGCAACCCCTAAAAAATGGAATAAAAAATTCTAAAAATTTAGGGTGATATTTTGGGCCAAAAGAAACCTACGATTCATTGGACATCAAAATTCGAGGGGGTCAGGCCGATTACCAAGTGATTTGACGTGGAATGCCCCATATATATCTATGCATAGAGCTGATTCCCCAGAAAACTAAAACAATTTGCAGCTCTGTCACTCTCAGATTCAAATGACAACTTTTGATCGAATATTAATGATGTTACTCACAACTTGACGTACATTATTTTTTTTATTTTTTTGGGTTTTCATTCACAGTGGAAAATGTTGAAGAGCTAGTTTTCCTGGAAAAATGCTAAAAATTGAGCCTAATGTTTTAACAAAATTCCTAAATACTGTTACATTCAATGATCTAAACTTTAAGAATATGTAAAAAAAAATGGATTTTTTCAAATTCTAGACCAGAATACTCTCTTATTGTCGGGGTATTTCAGTCATCTCTCGGCACGTCTGACCAAAATGGATTCGTACTACTGTCAGTCAATTTTATGCTTTAATTACGAATTGACGAGAAACACACTAATCCAATAGTAAGAATATGAAAAAAAAATAGATTTTTTTCAAAATTCTAGACCAGAATACCCCCTTAAAGTCACACTCTGACGTGACGAGCGTAGTTTCTGCGTCACTAAAATAGCTATAACTCCGTAAATTATTGGAATTAAAAAATTGCCTTTCGATGATGTATTCATAACGGTCTAAAATTAAGAATGCACAAAAAATGATTTTTTCAAAATTCTAGACTAGAATATTCCCTTAATATCGAAATATTTCGATAATCTCTCGGCGTGTCTGACCAAAATGGACTCGTACTACTGTCAGTCAATTTTGTGCTTCAATTTCTATCTGACAAGAACCACACTATAGTCCAGTAGTCTTGAAATACATATAGTGAGGTTAGCTATGATATATTTACAATTCATTCGATGCACCATTTCTGGACGATGGCCATTCTTAGTACCATCAATTTCCTATGATGTTTCTTCATGTTTTTGAGTTCTTTATTCGACAGTATTCCACTCAATGCTTCTCACATTGGCCCACTCATTCCTCTTTATAGGTCTACTATATTATCTTTTTCTTACTCCCTCATTTTTCTAGTGACCAATATTTTTAGAACATTTTTTTAATCCAAATTAAGGCTATTTTTTTCGTACAAAAAATTTGCAGAAACATCTTAATGTCTTTTCTTCAGAGGCAATGGTAAAAATAATATAAAAATTAATTCACGTTTCCGATAATCTTACCCACACTCTCGTTATTCCTAAAACCATTGACAGATCTCGTTGAACCCCTGAATTTTTCATTTCCGGTCTCTCTGCCCCATTTCAAAAATTCTTTTCGCCCTCTTCAGAGGATCAGCTTTACTGTATTCACCATTTAACATCGAGGAATCGTGAATATTTTATTAGCCTCGGCATTAAAGAGTCAGAGTCAGAGAGAGTGGTTGATGATGACGCTGAAGGACGGAGAGGAAATCTCTATTACATCAATTCATCCTTCGTCGAGCTTATGCGTGTCTTTCATAATTTATCGGTGCTCCATTAAACGTTGTGGCTCGCAAAACCGCGGATGTATATTCCACCGAGTGACAGATGGAAAGAAGAGAGCGAGCGACCCGTAGTAAAAAACTCCATTGAATCGCCAATGGCAACCAATGGTCCTCATACGACTCCATTGGACAATGAATGGGGACCCATTGAGATTTCCACATTTGTCAATGGCGTATAGGGACGACCATTGATCAGTGAATGGATATCCATTGAAAAGTCACCATTGCCCAATGACGTCCATTGGACAGCAAATGCGGATGAACCGAATGATCACCATTACTCAATGATGCCCATTGGAAAGCAAATGCTGATGGACCGAGCCATCAGCATTGCCCAATGGCGTCCGTTGGAAGGCAAATGCTGATGAACGAAATGATCAGCTTTACCCAATGATGTCCATTGGGAAGTAAATGCGGATGCACTGAATGATCAGCATTACCCAAAAATGTCCATTGGAAACCACGTCGCGTTAGTTCCGAGACTTGGCGCGAGATGTCGCAGGACGGCAACCCGCTGAACTCCCATACGGATTATGCGAAGAGTATGCTTATCTAGACGAGTGTGAGCACGGAATATTAGCAGAAGTCGGTGTCCAGAAAATCCATGCAAGGAGTTCTTGCCGACTGATGCCCATGGGAATAATCCCTATTCCGTTTGGAATGGGGAAGTCAATCCTCATTGGAAAATCTCTATTCGATTTCAAATGAGGAATTCAATGGCGAAAATGTCCTTGGGCAATTGGGCATTCATCTCCATTGGTTATTTTGGCAAGGGGGTATGAATGGCGATTTTTCAATGGTGACGAATGGAGTTTTTTACTATATGAAAGAATCTCCATTGATTATCGTCATTCATTCCCCATTGCCTACAAAAACCAATGGAGATGAATGCCGAATTGCCTATGGAGATTTTCTTCATTGAATCCCCATAGGATAATCCCCATTCCGTTTCAAATGGGGAAGTCAATCCTCATTGGAAAATCCTCATTCAATTTGAAATGGGGAATTCAATGGCGAAAATCCCCTTAGGCAATTCGGCATTCATCTCCGTTGGTTATTTTGGCAATGGGGAATGAATGGGGATTTTTCAATGGCGACGAATGGAGTTTTTTACTACGGGGAGCGAGAGAGAGAGAGAGAGAGAGAGCTCAACTTAGTAATAGCCTCTCCCATATGATGAAGCTTCATTATTAATGCTAGTCAAGGGAAGGGAAGGGGGGGAGAGGGTTGTGAGTAAGAAGAGCGTCACTTTAAAACTATTGATTTTTCAAATACCGTTATAATATTCATTTCACTTTGATGCTGATCAAATATGCAGTGTAATCAAAGCTAGATTTTAGATTGAATTTTTCCGAAATAGTGAAATTCATTTCCCCCTAATTCAGACAATTTTATGCACAGATTGCAAAATAAGTTGATATTCCTCATAGAAGTAAAATTGATAGCCTGGAAATTAAGATGCAACTTAATTGATATCAACACAATATAATATTATTATAATTATTATTAATTATAATCTTAACTTAGAAAATACTTAAAAATTAAAAAACTAGAATTGAAGCTAGTTCCTTTTGACTCCAAGTCAATATAAATTGTATGATTAAAGTTTCGTTTTTCCACTCATCGGTGCAAGCAACTTCAAAAAAAACCTCTCTGTTTTTTCGTTATTTTTGCCACTTTCTTGCAATTCCCGTGTAAATAAGGGGAGCTCCCTAGGGAATATATCGATAGGGGAGGGAATGCTCCAAGTAGTCCTGTCCTCTCGAGTTCCAAGCTGCACTGATGTTGCTGTGCAAGGAAGGTAATAGGAAAAAGCCAAGAATGAGAGGAATGGAAAGTGAGATGAAAGTAAAGGGGCAAAAAAAGCTCACTTCATCCGCGCGTGGTTGTGTCGCTGAGTATAGTAAGAGGAGGGGAAGGGAGGTGTGTAGAGGGAGGTTTGGGTTTGCGAGGGGAGGAAAGTCCCTTGGCCTTTGCTTAATTTTCGTTTGGCTAACAAGAGTCGCGAAAAGTTGGCGAACGTTTGGAATCGCGTGCTTGCATAATGCCTTGGCTCGTTTCGAGCGAAAATTATACTCCTTTCCCCTCGTGAGGGTTGTTTCATCCCCAGAGAGAGGGAGGAAGTATTTCTCACTCGCAATTCCCACCCGAAACCATTCATTTCTTTGTCCTCTCTCTCTCTCTCTCTCAATGCGAAAATACACGAGTGTCACGAATATCATTGAAATAGAGAAAATGTTGGAGCCAATTAGGGTTTACGATGCGTAATGGCTTGCGAACCCCCGCCAGTGCTAAAAAGACGCCTTTTCGAGACTTTACACCCTGATGGAAAGGTACACTTTTTTAAACTCAATTCTAGTCAAGCAAAATAATATTTTTTAGTTGCAGGTTGGACTAACACGACCCTATTTAATTCTACGATAGCTTCGATTTTTCTTTAATATGAATTAATTTTTTTTCAAATTGAGCGAGGATATATTTAAATTATAGTACATTACATCACGAGGACGTAATAGTACATTATATCACGAGGACGTAAAAACATTTTCTGACGAGTGATGTACGATATTTTATATCACGAGGTGCAATATGGACGTTTTCACGTCCGCTTGCGGACGTAAAAGCGTCCATTATTGTACTGAGTGATATAAAAACATTTTCTGACGAGTGATGTACGATATTTTATATCACGAGGTGCAATATGGACGTTTTCACGTCCGCTTGCGGACGTAAAAGCATCCATTATTGTACTGAGTGATATAAAATAATATTTTTAAACACTGCCGTCCAAAAGTTTGACTCGCTCTGATTCCGCTACGCACAAAAATTTCACTGCTCTTTTAAAAATAAACATATTTCGATTCAAGAAGCGGCGTCTCGAAGGGGACATATTCAGCTCCATTTCGCTTTTTTTGAATTTTTTTTCGATTTTTTTTTTTAATCTGGTACGCTTTCTGAAACATGGTCGTACTTTGGCTTTTTTTGGTGTTGAAATTTTGGCGCACGATCCATGAAATTTTTTGAAAACTGTTTTTTAGGTGACAAACTTGTGAGGGGGAGTATAAGCTACGATTTTATTTTTTTTAAAGTTCCGTACGATTTTTTTTCGCAAAAATATTCAATTTTTCGTAAAAAACGACCATATTTATAAAATGAAGCGTACCTCTAAAACTACTGGTTTTTTTGGGAAATTACTAAGAAGGTGAAACGTTGCATACAATTATTCTGGATTCAATACAATTT
This sequence comes from Alloplasta piceator, assembly GCA_946863875.1. Classification (NCBI taxonomy): domain Eukaryota; kingdom Metazoa; phylum Arthropoda; class Insecta; order Hymenoptera; family Ichneumonidae; genus Alloplasta; species Alloplasta piceator. The sequence continues at coordinate 38,487,604 of OX333077.1, read as the reverse complement.
TTTCAGATTTTTTTTTCAAAATTTTTTTTTCAAAAATTTTCCTGCCAGGATATTTTTTTTTTCTTCTTAAATAATGGGGTCTCTTACCTAATCTACACGGTTTTTTCGATGAAAAAGGCGTCTAGATAATGTTTTTCGATTAAAAAAAACCGTTTAGATGAGGTAAGAGACTCGATTATTTAAAATAAAAAAATATCTCGCTGGTAGGAAAAATTTTCGAAAAAAAATTCTGAAAAAATTCCATTGATTATAAAATGATTAAATGCAACTATTTACCTTCCTAATAATTTCACGAAAATCCAGCAGTTTGAGTTACGCTACGATTTATAAATATGGTCGTTTTTTCCTAAAAATTGAATATTTTTGCAAAAAGAAAAATCGTGCGGAACTTTTGAAAAAACGAAATTGAAGCTTATACTCGCTCCTACAAGTTTTTCACACGAAAAACGGTCAGAAGAAATTCTCATGAATCGTGCACCAAAATTTCAGCGTAAAAAAAAAAGCCAAAAAACGACCATGTTTCAAAAAGCGTACCGAGTTGAAAAAAAACGACAAATTTTTTTGGAAAACCGAAATGAAGCTGAATATGTTCCCTTTGAAACACCGCTCATTGAATTGAAATATCTTCATTTTTAAAAGAGCAGCGAAACTTTTTGTGCGGCGCGGAATCAGGGTGAGTGTTTCCAAACTTTTGGACGGTGGTGTACATCTGTTAAAAGCTCGTAAAAGTGACAATTTCAAAGTTTCTTCCATTCATCCCTTCGTGAATAATTGTAATTGTAATTGTAATTGCAATTGTAATTGTAATTGTAATTGTAATTGTAATTGTAATTGTAATTGTAATTGTAATTGTAATTGTAATTGTAATTGTAATTGTAATTGTAATTGTAATTGTAATTGTAATTGTAATTGTAATTGTAATTGTAATTGTAATTGTAATTGTAATTGTAATTGTAATTGTAATTGTAATTGTAATTGTAATTGTAATTGTAACTGTAATTGTAATTGTAATTGTAATTGTAATTGTAATTGTAATTGTAATTGTAATTGTAATTGTAATTGTAATTGTAATTATTAATTGTAATTGTAATTGTAATTGTAATTATTAATTGTAATTGTAATTGTAATTGTAATTGTAATTGTAATTGTAATTGTAATTGTAATTGTAATTGTAATTGTAATTGTAATTGTAATTGTAATTGTAATTGTAATTGTAATTGTAATTGTAATTGTAATTGTAATTGTAATTGTAATTGTAATTGTAATTGTAATTGTAATTGTAATTGTAATTGTAATTGTAATTGTAATTGTAATTGTAATTGTAATTATTAATTGTAATTGTAATTATTAATTGTAATTGTAATTGTAATTGTAATTATTAATTGTAATTGTAATTGTAATTGTAATTGTAATTGTAATTGTGATTGTAATTGTAATTGTAATTGTAATTGTAATTGTAATTGTGATTGTAATTGTAATTGTAATTGTAATTGTAATTGTAATTGCAATTGTAATTGTAATCCATGTCAAAGAAACGAAAGAAAATAACATGTCTGAGAATGTGTGTAAAGTACTATTTAAATTACAGTGGCGAAGGATGTAACTATATATTCCGGTTCATATAAAAAGCTTTCTTCTCTCCTTTGCGCTTTAAATAACGGTTTTTCTGACGGTTTTTTCTTCGTCGAACATGAGTGAAGAGAAAGAAAAAAGCTGTGGAGCTTCTAATTAGCTAATTAGCTTGCTTTGTGACCAAGACTGGCTCAACCATTTTCTCTTTCACAGGAGCTTTTCATATTTGTCCTCTTTGTGCCAGCAAAACATCACTCCCTTTCCTCTCGTTCGTACTTTCCGAACATCCTTTAATAAAGACAAAATGATCGAGCTTTTTGCAATATCTCGAAACGACAAATATCTATCGAACGTCAAAGCGATGCCTTCAGGAATCGTTCAAAGACACGATAGATTTTTTTTTCGCAAGCTCTCTGTCTCCTTCTCGCTGGACTTTTTATTTTCAAGGAAAACGAAACAGCGCGAAAGTTGCGAGTCTCGTTGCGCAGAAATTCTGCGAGAATACGTGACACGAGGACGGATAAAAGGAAGGAAAACCGCGGAGAGAGCTTTTGTGCTTTTGCAATATCAAAGAAAGAGGATGGCGAGTCCTGCGGGGATATTTTTGAGATCAGGAAAAATTCTTTCCCGAAGAATTCTTCGGTAGGCGAAGAGCTTTTTCATGTGCTGCAATTTCGCATGAAGCATAGATATTAGACTTTGGAGGGAGTCTAGAAAAATAGCAGCAAGAAACGTCCCCTGTTTTCTCGAGTGTGCTTTTTTTTCTGACGACTTCCAGAGAGCAAAAAAAAATAGAGGAAATTCGATTTCAATGTTTCTCGTCGTGTGTGCTCGAAGAAAATGCATCGCGAGTTGTCGCGAGCATTTGCGTTTCGCTGCCTCCAGCAATTGCTGAAAGAGAGTTGACTCTGCCCCACTTTGAAATTTCCCATCTTTGACCTTTTCTTGTTCGTGGCTTTCAAAAGCTTCTCGTCATAATTACGAGACACACGTCACGGAAGATTTCCCCTGCGCCATTATAATTTCCGCTGCGTTGGATGCTTTCGAGTCAGCGAGTTGCAGGATTCTTTTGTGCCCTCGTAACAAACGTCCAACAGAGATTTTATTTCTCTTGCGTGGAAAAAAACTCCTTCGGTTCTGTTAAATAATATATCTATCGCAAAAAAGTCTACTAGATTAAGATTCTGCGGCGGTTTATCCTGCGATCCCTAACTTACCGACTGTAGGTCGACTTGTTTCATCGGGGCGAGCCCCGACGTCGGTAAGTTATCGACATTGGAGCAAGCCTCGACGTCGGTACGTTATCGACATTGGGGCGAGCCCCGAAGTCGGTAAGTTACCGGCCGGAGTTCTTGTGGTAGAAATGGTACCCGAGGGCTGTTTACTGGGAGACTTGTTAATTGGTAGTGATATTACGATAGTGTTTTATTGTGTTGGAGGCGTATTTCTAGTAAAAAAATAAGTGGTGTTGCCAACTAGTAAAAAAAAATTCCCCTAAGTTTATTTCAAAATTCCCTAAATTCAAAATAAATACCTCAACTTGAAACGTGATAAAATTTGTAATCAATTTATACAGCTTTATTTCGTAATATTTTGTTGCTTAGCATAATTGATTAATTAAATGAACAATATAATGAAATATTTTCGATTTTTTTGAAATCTAATTAACTTACCTGCATAATTTTTTTTAAAAAAGGAAATTTTGAATAAGAACGTTTTATTAAAAATGGCACGTCTTCATAAAAAAGTTGACCTATTTTTTTTTAGGTGTCAGTACCCGAAATTGATAAATAAATAAATAAAATAAATACATGTATAACTGTAAATATTTAGAGAATGTTGATTCCCAACTCGTTAATAATTTTAAGGAACTCGTTAGCTTCTTGGTCTTAATACTCTTAATTCATGTCAGTATTTTTGAAGTCGTACATTTTCACGTTAAACATTTTGAGCATACTGGAAGATTTAATTTTCATCAATATTGTATTGTATCGATATTTTTGTTTTAATTGCAAATATTTTTTAAACTACTTCGATAATCATAAGAAATAAAGTTTATTTTAGAAAAAGATTTTGAAACATCGATATTCATAAAAATTGCTCAGAAAAAACATGTTCATTTTTACTTTGGCATTATGAAAATGATGGTCTAGTCCGTTAAGCTAGAGACCATGGAGAATAGACCTCCATAAAAGTCTCGTTTTTGCATGAGCTAGAAAAAATGCTGCGTCATAGAATTATCATTTTTTTCCCTAAAAATACCCTAAAATAAATTTCCCCCATGAAATCCCCTTTTTGAAAAAAAAATTTGGGGAAAAAACCCCTCAGTTGGCATCACCTCCATAAAAGTCTTGGTTTTTACATGAATTTTTTTCTGTCCAATTCATGTAAAAACCGTAAAAATTATTTTTTTTCCCTTAAAAATACCCTTAAAAAAAATTCCCCTATAAATTTCCCTTTTTAAAAATTTCCCCTAAGTTTGGGGGAAAACCCCCGCGTTGGCATCACCTCCATAAAAGTCTCGATTTTACATTAGTTAGACAGAAAAATTTCTGAGTCAAAAAATTATTTTTTTCCCCTAAAAAATACCTTTAAAGAAATTTTCCCCTATAAAATCCTCTTTTTAATTGTTTTCCTCTAAGCCATTTCTTTCCACCATGAAAGTTTCGATTTCACATGAGCTAGATATAAAAAATTCTGAGTCAAAAATTTTTTTTTGTCCTTAAAAAATATCCTAAAAAAAAATTCCCCTATAACATCCCCTTTTTAAAATTTACCTATAAATTTGGGGGAAAACCTCCAAGTTGGCATCACCTCTATAAAAATCTCCGTTGTAAATGAGTTAGACAGAAAAAATTCTGAGTAAAAAAAGTGTTTATTTTTCCCTGAAAAATACCCTTAAAAAAATTCCCCTATAAAATTCTCTTTAAAAAAAATCCCCTATATTTGGGGGAAACCCCCAAGTTGGCATCACTACAGTAGCAGAGGTGTAAATGTGCTGACATCGGTATCCGGTCCGATATATTTGTGTCAGAAACTGTACTCATCGTCGTTCAACCCTTGAGGCCACAACGAGAGTCTACATGGTTGCGGTTGCGAGTTAAGATCTTTCTTGTCTCGAGGCGCACTTCGTGTGCGCTCATTAGTGAACACGGGTCAATGAGGCGAGAAATTTTCCTTGTACTTTCCAGCTGAGACTAATTTGAATAATTGAAAAAGAGCAAAAGAATCGTCGCAATTAGTGAAATTTTATTTGTTATTTTTTATTTTTTTGTTATTTGCTATTTCTTATTTGTTATTTTATTTTTTATTTGTTATTTTATTTTTTATTTGTTATTTTTTTTTTAATATTATTTTTCGTCAAATGTACAAAGAATTCTTTTTCATCAGTTCGTTTTTTCGGATTCAATTGTACGATGGAACCCTTTCAATTACAGTGTAATTGCAATTACACAAAAAATGTAAATAATGCATTATTTTGATAATACATTACTGTATTCATTACTCATTACACCGCATAATGAGACATGGATAAGTTTACCATTACAAATAAAATAAAAAATAACGTGCAATGAATGAGTGCTCCATTACAAATTACAATTGAAAAAAAAAAGTAATTTTTTTTGAGTAATTTTTTCTCCATTCTTAAATTGTAATTTATTAAACAATGGAGTAAAAATTACTCCAAAAAATCACTTCATACATTTATCACTACGATAGTAAAAGTCCACAAAAACTTGATACACACATATTATTTTCATTAAAAAATTAATACCTTTGAGCAAAATAGTTCCTTCTCCAAATTGACGTAGAAAGACACTAATTTGTGATAGAATATTCTCCACTACAAATTACCTTTATTTCCATTCAATTTTGTAATTTTGTAATTTTGTAATTTTGTAATTTTGTAATTTTGTAATTTTGTAATTTTGTAATCTTGTAATCTTGTAATTTTGTAATCTTGTAATCTTGTAATTTTGTAATTTTGTAATTTTGTAATCTTGTAATCTTGTAATTTTGTAATTTTGTAATTTTGTAATTTTGTAATTTTGTAATTTTGTAATTTTGTAATTTTGTAATTTTGTAATTTTGTAATTTTGTAATTTTGTAATTTTGTAATTTTGTAATGTTGTAATTTTGTAATTTTGTAATTTTGTAATGGCACATGCATCCATTACAAATGACTAATTATTTGTAATGGAACATGCATACATTACACATTACTATTTTTGTATTTGTAATGGAACACGCATCCATTACACATTACTATTTTCATTTGTAATGAAACATTCATTCATTACACGTTACTTTTGTAATTTGTAATGGAAAATTTATCCAATACACATTGTTTAAAGTAATGGGTAATGCATTACTTTTACATCACTATTTGCGCAACTCTGAATTACACCAATTTTTTTATTTGGTTATTGAAATTTTGAAAATTTTTCTTAACGTCACAAAATGAAAGAACATTGCAGAACATTGTTGCTGCCAACATTTTTCTGTATGGAATCTCACGACGACTTTTCACCATTGGAATTTGTGATTCCAATTGGACGAGAGAAAATTTCACATAATGGAATTTTTACCTCCGTTGAAATATAATATTCGCGTGTGTCGACGACTCGATGATCCACGTTGAAATAAGCACGCTAACATAGGAATTTCATTGTCAGAATGTCCGTGATGCTCTCTTTTCGACTGTTATTATTAATGCTTCACTGACGCGCAAAATTGAAGGAATTTCATATCCGAACTTCGCCCAAATACAAACAAGTCAGATGACATCGGTTTTGAGTGCATACACTGACAAATGCTAATATGATTTCTACATTTTTCTTTCGTCCTTAATTTTCGATCATACGCTGCGAAGCATCGCGGAATATTCATCCTGAGTTCCCTCTTTTCGCCAATATCACATTCCATGTAACATTAGAGTGATTTTTTCTTCGGCTCAAAAAATCTTTTTTTTTTTTCAAAATTCTATAACTCAGCGGCATTTTATGCTATCACCTTGTTCTTGGTCGCGATTTATACAAAATTGAACGATCTTCAAAAGTATTCTGAGCAGCGTAAGTGTAACTTACACTAGTGAGATGGTACGATTCACTAAAGTTGATTTTTACCCAAAATTCTCGTTTTTTGCTGTTATCTCCGAAATCATTAACTTTATCGAGAAAATGTAATGGAAAACTTTGTTGGAAATTTAATTTTCTACAAAAAAGGTCCTTCGAACCTAATTGCTCAAATCAATATTTTTTGAGATATTGAGATATAAACAATTCAAAACGTTTTGTTCGATCAAAATTTTTTGCCAAAAATAAGTTAAAGTTCAATATCTCAAGAAATATTAATTTTAGCAATTAGGTCTAAAGGACCTTTTTTGTAGAAAATCAAATTTCCAACAATGTTTTTCTTTACATTTTTTCGGTCAAGTTAATCATTTCGGAGATAACAGCAAAAAAACGAGAATTTTGGGTAAGAATCAACTTTAGTGACCGGTATCAACTCACCAGTGTAAGTTACACTTACGCTGTTGAGAACACTTTTGAAGATCGTTTAATTTTGCATAACTTGCGACCAAGAACAATGTGATGGCATAAAATGCCGCTGAGTTATAAAATTTTGAAAAAAAAATTCGATTTGTGTATGTTACATGGAAAATCTTTTCACGCTATGAGAAAGTACTTAATATCAATATTAAGGGCTGTAACTTTCGGGGAATTTTTTTTCAGACATATCCAACGAAATTTTAGGTGGGGAGTGAAAGAAAAAAAAAGTCGAAAAAATCACCCTAATATAACATATGCGAGAAATGTTTGCAAGCGCGTTCTCATGTTTCTCAAAGTTTGTCAGAAGTTCTTGCCTCGAATGAAATGTTACGATAGAGCAAAAGTAGAGCAAGTCTCGTGTGTTTCATTCGGGCAAACGGATGCGAGCTTCTGCGAAATTTCATGATATTACAATATCGATATTACTCCAGAAAAAAAAAATCTGTCATCAATATCGTCAAAGAGACTTTGCCGCATTCGACGCTGATGCAAAGTAAACGGAAACTATCGGTAAACATCTGAAACTGATACTTTCATATTCACCGATTGGCAAAATACTTTGTCTGATAGAGGGAAATAAAGATGGATTGAAATTACATCCGATGTATTTATTCACTATATGGAAATAACTTTTTCTTCATACCCCAAATCCATTCTCTACTAATTACTCTTGATATAAAAATGATAAAATAAATAAATATAAGTTAATTAAAAAATTAATTAATAATAAATTTTGAGCGACATGTCGAGGTCGATAAAATCAAACGAACAATATTTTTACCATTCTTTTTTTTTTACAATTTATTTGGCAACCCTAACTTGACACTCTGGGGTAGAAAACACCCCAGGCTGACATTTTTAACCATTTTTGTCGAAAAATAAAAAAATTATGATTTTTTTTTCGTAAAAGTTGTCATTTTTTCAGTTTTCTTGGATATTTAAATTTTTTCATCATAGTTAACTTTGATATTTTACTATAAATTTTGTACGACTTTAAGAAGTAACCTTTTAAGAAGTTCTAACAAAATTTGCAACTTAAAATATTAATTTTCCGTGGTCAAACTGGGTCAAAACGACCCCACGACTACTTTTTTTTCTTTAAGAATTTTTTTGAATATATAATCATTTGATTTTTCATGAACTAATTTTTGATAGATCAACTAGAATGTTTGAAGGATGTTCTGTAATTTTTTGAGATTTTTCCGATCGATAGTTTGGTCACGAAAGTTGTTCAAAAATGGTCAAGGTCAAATCGACCCAGAAAAGTGTGACCCGGAGGGTTAAATAGTATATATTTGATAAGAATTTTTATCGCTGGGGTACAAACGACCCCAGTGTAAGGGTGAATATTTTGACAATAAACAAAATTTTTCGAGAAAAAAAGAAAATTAAAAAAGTTACTTAAGCTCGTATACTTGTGGCGTCATCCAATACAAAATTTCAAAAAAGATTCTCAATTAGTAACAAAGCCATTATAGCTTCTACCTCAGAAAAAACGGAAAATTTTTGTTTTCGCAAAATGACGGCTGTCTGAACAAAAAAAGAAATTTTTCGACTCTTTTTTCGTAGTTATTAATTTTTTTACAACAGTAAAAACAATAATTTTGATTTAAAATTGGTAGGAGCGATAGAATTATACATTGAAAATTGGTAAAAACTTTGAGGTAAATCGGTTTAGTAGAACTTGAGAATGTCGTCGTTTTGAGAAAAACGTCTTTAGTCCGATTTGCTGCGTCACTAAAATTGCAATAACTTCGTAATATATTGGAATCGAAAAATTTCTTTTCGAGCGTACATTCTTGAAGGTCTAAACCTTAAGAATATCCCGTGCGCGAAAATTCTGGGGAAGCCCTGACTTAAGTCGAGGGCTCGTCGGGCTTGGACGTGGATGCCCTGTCAGGAATTGCCCTTACACCGCCAGATTGGGCCCCGACAGGGCAATGCCAAGGTATCCAGGCCTATTTACAATATGGCTGACCAAAGGCAACACGTTGAGAACCTTCTCGGGCTTAAACCTGGATGCCCTGTCATGAATTGCCATAACACTGCCAGGTTGGGCCCCGACATGGCATTGCCAAGGTTTCCAGGCTTACTTACAATGTGGCTGACTTAAGGCAACCCGTTGAGGACCTTGTCGAGCTTCAATCTGGATGCCCTGTCATGAATTGCCATAACACCGCCAGGTTGGGCCGTGACAGGGCAATACCAAGGTTGTCAGGCTTACTTACAATATGGCTGACCTAAGGCAACCCGTTCAGGACCTTGTCGGACTTCGATCAGGCAACCCATATTTAAAGAAGTTGGTATAATTACAACGGAACCAAATCGGGCCCAAATAGGGCGAAAGTATCGGTGCGCTAATTATTTCAAATATGGCACTGACGAGGCAACCCTTTGAGGGCCTAATCGGGCTTCACGGAGAGTTAGTTCCGAGACTCGCCATAAGATGTTGCATACGGCGTGCGCTCTCTCGCATACGGAATATGCAAATAGTATGCTTATATAGCCGAAGCGGGAGCACGGGTTATTCAATTCAGGGCTAGGAAACGCTCGTGTTAAAAATGTTGCCAGCATTAGTGGCGTCTCAAGCGACTAGGCGGCGTTCTGGGGAACTAACTACACCGGGATATATATCTGTATGCATAGCTATATATAGCTATGCATAAAGATATATAGCATGCATTCTTAAAGGTCTAAGCATTAAGAATATCCCGTGCGTGAAAATTCTGGGGAAGCCCTGACTTAAGTCGAGACCTCGTCGGGCTTGGACGTGGATGCCCTGTCAGGAATTGCCCTCACACCGGCAGGTTGGGCCTCGGCAGGGCAATGCCAAGGTTGCCAGGCCTATTTACAATATGGCTGACCTAAGGCAACCCGTTGAGGACCTTGTTGGGCTTAAACGTGGATGCCCTGTCATGAATTGCCATAACACTGCCAGGTTGGGCCCCAACATGGCATTGCCAAGGTTTCCAGGCTTACTTACAATATGGCTGACTTAAGGCAACCCGTTGAGGACTTTGTCGGGCTTCAATCTGGATGCCCTGTCATGAATTGCCATAACACCGCCAGGTTGGGCCGTGACATGGCAATGCCAAGGTTGCCAGGGTTACTCACAATATGACTGATCTAAGGCAACCCGTTGAGGACCTTGTCGGACTTCGATCGGGCAACTCATATTTAAAGAAATCGGTATAATTACAACGAAACCAAATCGGGCCCAAATAGGGCGAAAGTATCGGTGCCCTAATTATTTCAAACATGGCGCCGACGAGGCAACCCTTTGAGGGCCTAATCGGGCTTCACGGGGAGTTAGTTCCGAGACTCGCCATGAGGAGTCGCATACGGCGTGTGCTCTCTCGCATACGGAATATGCAAATAGTATGCTTATATAGCCGAAGTGGGAGCACGGGTCATTCAATTCAGGGTTAGGAAACGCTCGTGTTAAAAATGTTGCCAGCGTTAGTGGCGCCTCAAGCGACTAGGCGGCGTTCTGGGGAACTAACTACACCGGGATATATATCTGTAAAGGGATCGATTTCAACTATTGGTCGATTTGACACGGAATGACCCACCTATATTCCACGTTAATTAAATATCGTTGAAACAATGTGTTTCCTCGCCACTGTTACTTGCCACTGTCGTGCATTACTGAATTAGAACAATGTCATAGAGGGATGCAACATGCCTTTCCCTATCAAGAGTGCAAAATAATGTAACCCAAATAAACCCGAATTTCGAATTTGGCATAACTCACCAAAAAAAATTTTTTAATTTTTTTCCTTGGGTAGAACTTCGTTTAACGATAAAAGAAAAGTTCTGACCAAACTTCATGGAAATTGGAAGGGAGCGATTCCAACTATTGGTCAATTTGACACGGAATGACCCATCTATATTCCACGTTAATTAAATATCGTTGAAACAATGTGGTTCCTCGCTACTGTCGTTCGTTACTGTCGTGCGTTACTGAATTAGAACAATGTCATAGAGGGATGCAACATGCCCTTCCCCATCAAGAGTGCAAAATAATGTAGCTCCATACGAGGAAATTCCGTCCCAGGCTTTTGTCTGTATAAAATATAGGGATGAGCTCTGCACACATCGAAAAAGGCACACACAGCATCCCAATATATGGACACGTGGATCGAATCGAGAATTGAAACACAACCCCCGACTAGTGAAAACGCACTCTTGGCGGAATAGGCTATATGAGGGATTCTCCGTCAATTCAGTCACTTTTCTTTCGACCATTTCAGATCTGCCCCATAATTGGTTATATCAAAGTACTACTAAAAGGCATTGTATGCGAATTTTTTCAGATTTTTTAATTCGACATTTTAAAAAATACCATTTTTTTTCCAACTGAATATATCTCGGAAACTTGAAGTAACTGAAAAAAAATGTCTCTACATAAAAGTTGTAGTTTTGTATTATCTTTCGAGTGGATAAATTGAAATAATTTTAACGTTCTGGTAACGCTGATTTTTTACCAAAAAAGTGGATAAATATTTTTTTATTTAAAAAAGGCAATTTTTTTTTGGCTGAGAAAATTACAGAGTCAGTATATCTGACGATATCGCGGAAAAATCGCCAGAGTGGCACGGATCGAGGTTCTAGGGTAAAAAAATGAAACCACACAAATTAATTTTTTTTTCTACCGGAACCTCGTTAACATATCTCGGAAACTTGAAGTTACTGAAAAAAAATGTCTTCACATAAAAGTTGTAGTTTTGTGTTAGCTTTCGAGTGGAATATTTGAAATAATTTTTACGTTCTGGTAACGCTGATTTTTTACCAAAAAAGGGGGAAATTATTTTTTTATCCAAAAAATGTCGTTTTTATTTGGCTTAAAAAATTCCAGAGTTTTCCTGTATAGCTGACGATATTGCATAAAAATCGCCAGAGTGGCACGGATCGAGGTTCTAGGGTAAAAAAAATGAAACCACACAAATTATTTTTTTTCTACCGGAACCTTGATCCGTGCCACTCTGGCGATTTTTTCGTGATATCGTCAGATAAACTGAAAGACTCTATAATTTTTTCAGCCAAATACAAAGGGCTGTTTTTAAATAAAAAAATTATTTCCCCCTTTTTTGGTAAAAAATCAGCGTTACCGAAACGTAAAAATTATTTCAAATATTCCGCTCGAATGCTAACACAAAACTACGACTTTTATGTGTAGACATTTTTTTCCAGTTACTTCAAGTCTCCGAGATATATTCATTTGGAAAAAAACGGCGATTTCCAAAATTTCGAATTAAAAAATCCGAAAAAATTCACATAGAATGCCTTTTAGTAGCACTTTGATATAACCAATTATGGGGCACATCTGAGATGGTCGAAAAAAAGTGGCTGAATTGACAGAGAATCCCTCATATAGTAAATTTTATTGCTTTCCACTATCGTTCCGTCTCTGCAGGGCGCGTTTTATCTGTGCAGGGCGCACGATATCGGGATTTCAATGGCATGGCACTTCACTTGTAAAGGCAACGACGTTATCTGACCGCATTGGTCGACCTCGTGTCCTTGCAAAGCTGCTCTTTGCGGCAGTAGAACGAGACAAAGGGAGGTAAAATCGTGTGCAGGGTCACTCCGATCGAATCTACATACATGGACACAAAAACGAGAGTTTCCTACGTTTCCGAGGATTTTCCGGGAAAGGTACTTTCCCGGATGGACGCAAACGGTCAGCCACACTGGTGTATTAAAACTTCTGACCGAATACGTACATTCTCGAACCGTATCGCCCTGTATTTTACGCTCTGCAGCATATATATGAGGCGTTCCCCGGCAAATCGACCATTTTTGACCCCCAGCCCTCTTTCGATTGGGGTGAAACTTTTTTATATTTTTCTACCATATCGAAAAACTTTTTGAGAATTTTTTCAAATTTTTTTACCTAGCCGAAAAAAAGTTATGAATTTTTCAAAAAAATTAACTCTTTTTTCAATTGTAACTTGTGCAAAAATCGAGTTATCGGGACGTGTTATTTTATATTTTTGTTTTTAAATGTACTTTGCACTGAAAAGTACTGGTCTGCCGCAGCAACGGTATTTTGTTTAGCTGTCAGCTGGTGGTAACTCGAGCTAAACGTACTGCCCCGATCGCCAAATTTTAATACTTCATAGTACCGCTACAATGATATTGCCGTTTCAAGCATTAAAACTGGCGCTAGAGCGTTACCTTATATAGCTGATTTGCCGATACCAGTGAATAGGCGCTATAGTATGCATGTGAGCGTCGCGAGCGTGTGATGTCACAATAATATTATGTTTAATTACTTTTTGTAATAATTTATGTTGTCTTTGAAATACATTCTTACGTCTAATATCAAACTGTTACTCATTTTCCTAATATTATTGTTATTTAAATTTTCATTATTTTCATATTTGATATTACATACATTTATAACCTAAATATTCAATTCAATCACGCGAGAATAATCAATAACGATTAATAATTAAAAAATATAATATTTTTAATTAATAATCCTTATCGATTGAATATTTAGGTTATGAATATATATTTTTCTCATACGGTGGTTATCCGGCATATATCTGGTTGAATAAGAAAACAGGATATACTTTCCATCCAGATATATTGTTTATCTACGATTAGCATGCCGGTTGGCCACCGTGCGCAAATCGCGATTGCCCACCGTCAGCAAACTAAAATATAGCTCGTGGGCCGATACGAAATGGCTCGGCTCACAGTTGTGCTTTGGTGGGGACCGTAGCGGTAAAGTTTGCGGAGGCTTACCAAAAAATAGCCACTGCGGCAGTACGTTTTTTTCAGTGTGAGAAAAAAATAGAAAAGATTATTCATACCGATCTTCAACATTTTTTGTTAATTTTAGGGAAATTTTTTTTTCAATTAGATATTTTGACATTTTCTGCAGATTCTCTGAAATTTTCACAGTGGGCTTTTTTCGTTTTCTATTTTTTTTTTCGATGGGAAATTTTTTTTTCAAGCTTGTTGTTAGCTTGTTTCTTATAATATCACTCTATTTCTTTGTTTTCAAATGTAGTTTTCAAAAAATATATATAAAAAAATTATTCAGAACTATCTTCTCTGTTGTTTCTTACTTTTTCGAAAAACATTGAAATTTTTTCGATGATTGCCACATTGAATTTCATTCATAATTTTTTTTTTTCAAACTTTGAGGTTCCCTCTACATCTTAAAAAATTCCCAGAGTGGTATATGAGAAATAAGCTGAGTCGAAAAATTATTTTTTTAATAAAAAAAAAAAAAAAATAGAGAACAAAAGAAGCCCACTCTGAAAATTTCAGAGAATTTGCAGAAAATGTCAAAGTTCCTAATAAAAAAAATAAAAAAAATTAAAAATGGCAATGATTGAGAAATTTTCGTTTTTTTCTGAAAAAAAAAAACGTCGAATATCGGTCTGAACAATTGCTTACCATATTTCTCTGAAAAGTACATTTAAAAACAGAATTAAAAAAAAAAAATTCCCGATAAGTAAATTTTTGAAAAAATTACACATGTTTGAGAAGCAGAGCCAATTTTTTGAAAAATTCACAACTTTTTTTTGGTCCGGTAAAAAAATTTGAAAAAATTCTAAAAAATGTTTTTGATAGGTTAGAAAAAGATGAAAAAGTTTCAGCCAAATCGAAAGGGTTCGGGGTCAAAATTGGTCGATTTGGCGTGGAATACCCCATACATACCCGTCACACAGCTCTATGCATCTCGAGGCCTTCGCGAAATTAATCTTCCGCTCGCGCAAAAGTTGGCAACGTCGGGTTATTAATCACCCTCCTCTAGTCCTCCCTCTCTGGTCGCTCTTTCTCTCCCAGGATCGCCATAATTTCGAGAGCAGCGGAGACCTAACTAATCACGAGGCGAGACCAATTAATTTATGGTCTACGTTGTGTGCTATAGAAATACCGGAGGAATACAATGTAAGCTATTGGTTTTGACGTAGCTATAGCTGTAGTTGTTGGTAAAATTACTTTTTCCGCATTAAGACACCTTCACGACAACGTTGAAGGTGTCCTAATGCGATTTTGATGGTGCATCAGAGTCCGGCATAGAGTGTAGGATGCAAAACAGGTCCTTTCGTTGAAGTATCGCTGCTTAGTTTATGAGCGAGTGGATCAGCCATAATGCCTCGTAGTACTCTGTAATTATAGACCTTGGACTAGGCAACTCCATAAGTAGCTGTGGCCAAAGGTAGTTTCTTATTTATGCCACCGGGTGGCGGGTCTCACGCAGCCATGGAAATTTATGCCTGCCCATGTAGTGAAAACTGACCTATCGCAATCTCATCTCGCGTCCCATGTAGAAATTGCCAAGACTGACGAGAGACCCGAGTCCTGGCCAATATATGTTTATTGACAATTGGCCAAGCGCGACTAATAATTCGAACTACTCGAATTATTCGAACTATTCGAATGATTCGAACGACTCGAATTATTCGAACTATTCGAACTATTTGAATTATTCGAACTATTCGAATTATTCGAACTACTCGAATTATTCAAACTATTCGAATTATTCGAACTATTCGAATTATTCGAACTATTAGAATTATCCGAACTATTCGAATCATTCAAACTATTCGAATTATTCAAACTATACAAATTATTCGAACTATTCGAATTATTCAAACTATTCAAATTATTCAAACTATTCGAATTATTCAAACCATTCGAATTATTCAAACTATTCGAATTATTCAAACTATACGAATTATTCGAACTAGCGGAATTATTCAAACTATTCGAATTATTCGAACTATTCGAATTATTCAAACTATTCGAATTATTCGAATTATTCGAATTATTCGAACTATTAGAATTATCCGAACTATTCGAATCATTCAAACTATTCGAATTATTCAAACTATACAAATTATTCGAACTATTCGAATTATTCAAACTATTCAAATTATTCAAACTATTCGAATTATTCAAACTATTCGAATTATTCAAACTATACGAATTATTCGAACTAGCGGAATTATTCAAACTATTCGAATTATTCGAACTATTCGAATTATTCGAACTATTCGAATTATTCGAACTATTCGAATTATTCAAACTATTCGAATTATTCAAACTATTCGAATTATTCGAACTATTCGAATTATGCAAACTATTCGAATTATCTGAACTATTCGAATCATTCAAAATATTCGAATTATTCAAACTATACGAATTATTCGAACGATTCGAATTATTCGAACGATTCGAATTATTCGAACTATTCAAATTATTCAAACTCTTAGAATTATCCGAACTATTCGAATTATTGAAACTATACGAATTACTCGAACTATTCAAATTATTCAAACTATTCGAATTATTCAAACTATACGAATTATTCGAACTATTCGAATTATTCAAACTATTCGAATTATTCGAACTATTCGAATTATTCGAACTATTCGAATGATTCGAACTATTCAAACTACTCGAATTATTTAACTATTCGAACTATTCGAATAGTTTAAATAATCGAATAATTCGATACTTGATTCGAATTATTCGATTCGTTCGTCTCGAATACTTCGTAAATTCGAATATTCGCACACCCCTAAAATATAACTATCAATCGAATTGTAGTCAAAGGTGGAATTTTATTCATTTTTTTCAGTTTTTTCATTTATTAGTATTTTTTTCTTCAGTATTTTTCAGTACATGAAGTTTCTTAATTATATACTCCCATATATTGATGTGCAATATTTATTTTTTACGAATTTCGGAAATATGAAGCGATAGTTGAAAGAAAGTAGAACGTTTTTTAATGATTTTTCCAGGAATTTTTTATGTTTAGTGTAATCTAATTATTTCTTCTCAATCGTACTGTTATATAACTTTTTAACATATATTTATTACAAGCGACAAGAATTATTAAATACTAGTAAAAAATGAGAGACTATGTTGCATAAGAATGAAAAATCATTACTTATTCATCATTTAATAATTTTTAAAACTGAGAAGGAGAAACAAATTTTCAAAATTTGGGACAAATATATTGCAGATAAATAAAAAGGGTACAAATTTTGAAAAATTCAATTACATTTGACTAATAAATCAACGTATTGAATTTATTTGTTAATTTTTCTAACGATGTATTTTCATAATATCTAAAGAAATATTTTTAATTTTTAATTTCATTAAAAGGTTGGTAATGAAATTTTCTTTTGAAAGTTATGTTTTATTAATATTTTAATTACTTTAATAATGAGCTATGAAAAAAATATTATGATTAAGTCAAATATATGATGAAACAAAATAACTTCTTCATAGAAATCGATCAGTTTAAGAGCGAAAAATAATTATTCGTATATTCTAATAATTCGAATAGTTCGAATAATTCAAATGGTTCGAATAATTCAAATAATTCGAATATTCGATTCGAATGCGATTCGCATACCCTTAGCCAATATTGCATGTACTAATGGGCCAATACTATTTTTTTAGTCATGGCCAATATTGCATTAATCAATGGTCCAACACTATCCGTAACAATAGACCAGGGTTGCCAAATTTTTAATGAAAAAATAATATATTAATCATTACTTCTTGAATGGCTAGTGAAAATAATTTCCATTAACCATTAACGTTTAATGGTTAGTGATTAATGGATATAGTTTCCATTAGTCATTAACATTTAATGGTTAATGAAAATAAGTGTTAATGGTTATTGCAAATGTAAATGCATTTAAGAAAATAATGCATTATTTGCAACCCTGCCACGGGCTAGTTTTTTTTTTCATTTGCTGTCCAAAACTGCCAACCATTGCTTGTTGTCATCCGTCGAGGTCGTTTGTCTCGAAACATTTTTTTTTATTTTTTCCGTTTTTATTACTTTCCTGAAACAAAAAGAGAAAAGTCAATTAGTTTATTTAATCAGTATTAAACATGTATAAATATATATTAGAAAGCATAAAAACTTACCCCATTAGCCTTGGAATCACTCCGCTGGCATTTCGACCTATGCCGCAGAGGGAAACCTCCTCTCCGAAGGGCCCATGTTATTTAGGAATTTCATTTCTATTTATTTCTCACGAACAACGTATCCTCAGGTCTTGAAATTTTAACAGATGACTTTTTAGATACTAATAACTATATTCTGATTTTTTAATCAACATCTGTATTGAAAATCGTGTACCAGATGAACCTCCTTAATCTTTTTGCGTATATGTATATAATTTCACATTATTCATTCTTATGAGCTACAACTTACCTGAAAAAACTGTCTGCGTAGCAGTCAAACTGCGTAGACCAAGAAAAAATTCCTCATCGAAGGGCTTCGACTAAGCTGCAGTACCTGAAATCAGAGAAATTGATTAATATTTAGTATAAATGAATATGTTTTGGTATCAATTGAACTTACAAGATAAAACTTACCAAAGAATACTGCCTGCGTAGCAGTCTCACTTCGTCAACCAAAAATTGCTTCTCCGGAGAGCTTTGCCTTGCATCCGATGAACCTCAAATGAGAAAGAAAAGCAAATTAACAAAGATAATTATATTTAAAGCACATAGATACTAAAAATACGACGTGCAGTACTTACCAGAGATTGGATATTATCCCACGACGCGATGCGAGTCCAACGAAGCACCTAACCTGCAAAAAACACAAAACAATTAACACAAATCAAATAAGACATAAAGAAAACGCTCCCGCACGACAAATCACGCCAAACGGGAAACTATTTAACACACCCAACACATTCACTTTGCTTTTATTAATTTGTTTATGGCTATATTGTTCAACCGCGAATGTCGCACACGTACGCGTAATTGATTTTGTTTAATTAGTTTATGAATTGACACACGACAATCACATGCAACATATTGTCTACGAATTTAATTTTTAAGATCATTTCTAAGTTATATTGTTTAACACGGACTCGCAGTCTCGCTAATTATTTGTTATTATTGTATTATTTTAAACACGCAGCTGTCACTTCACTTGTGATTATCAACAAACATTGCCGGTATATACTTACCATACGACGCGCGGGTACGTAGTTCCGCGAAAATCCGCGAGATGGCGAGCGTGCGAGTTCCAAGCTTGACCGCGAGAGGGCCAGCCGGCGTTTTCAGCTCTCTCGCAAGCGAATAGGTAGTTGAGAAGGAATAAATTGACGAGCTGGAGCACGGTTTGATAACTCCTGTCTCTGAAATACGAGAGGGATAACGAAAAATATCCAGACACCGAAAGGTCTCAATATACCCAAAGGTGAATCTCCACCGAAAGGTGCGAATCTTCGTAAGAAGCCGTTGTCTCGAGAGATATTCGCATATCTCCAGCTCTATCCTTTTTTTTTGCTCGTACAGTTCTCTCTCCGAGAGGACTATATAGTCCATTCAATCCATCGTAAAAAAGGGCTAATTTGAAAAGTTTGGGTAGGCAACGCGTTTTTTTCATGTTTTGTTAAGGGGATGGGTGGTGAGTCTAAAACTGAGTTTTCGGGGACGGAAGGGTGGCATCTTCCGCCATCTTGAAAAATAGGGTGCTCTTGGTTTTTTCAAAATATCTCCATAACCGTCAGTTTGACAAAAAATTTTTAAGGAACACTTTTGTAGATCATAATAAGTTCTACAACTTATCTTTCTCAGGTTTCGTCGTGACATTAATAATAAAAAAGTTATAAAACCAAAAAAGGAAACAAAATCGGAGATTTTGAACTTCGAGGCGAGATAACTCTCTTATTTAAAATCCTACAATAAAAAACCAGGTAAACTTTTTTGTAGAGATTTTCGTAAGGAACAAATTCATGTAACCACTTTTTTCATTTGGCTTATTATTATGGATTTAACGGCGTAGAAAGTTTATGGATTTGACGGAGCGCTGGGCCCAAGTCATCATCCGACTCTGAACAGTCTGAACCGAGGTTGGGTCAATATTGGTCCTGTTGTAATTTCTTACATGAGGTCACTGAATACACTGCGACCTCGATAATCGGAATCCGTCGGGACCGGCTCTTGCAAGAAGTGGGGTTGCGCACATTGCGCAGAACTGTCTCTGCGCAGGTGGCGGCTGACGGCGGCGTGACGCGATTGGCTTGGCGCATCTCCCACTACGCAGCAACTGCAATGATCGAGGTACCGATTATCGAGGTCGCAGTGTATGCCAATTTTTTGTCCGGGAAGTCACGTGCCAAGACCAATCCTCAAAATTGCACAAATCTGGCAAAGGTTCCCTAATGTCTTTTTTGTCTCGTTCAATTGAACGGAAAGATGAGGACGTGGCGAAAAAAGGCACGATGGCAAATTATGAAGATCCAAAATGGCTGTATCATGGAGCAGAATGGCGATAATCGAGGTCATTGGGGTTATACGTCCGTAGTTGGGGGAAGTCTGCCAGAGAGAGTTGCCATTGCTGATGTCAGTGTTTCAACTCGTCGGAAGACAGTCGCCCAATAAGCAGCTGGAAACTTGGCTCTCATCCAGACAGGAAGTAATACCGTTAGTACGGGATACGGAGAGGAGCAACCCGAAGATGCATCCTCCGGCATCTTCCTGCAAACCCGGGAGGCAGAATCCTTTCTCTGCGCTTCTTGAATCACTGTCTGGTGCGCCTTCCTGACGCAATAGTTTCGCAGTGACTAACAAGCCACATTGTCTCCCCATTGTGCCGATAATTATGTCAGGCGTTATTACCTCGGCACGATGTCACGAAGCCCTTCTCCTCCTGAAGACGAGTACACTGTAAAAAAATGTTATTAAATTCAAGATGGGTCATTCCATGTCAAATCGACCAAGAGTTGGAATCGAACCCTCTCAATTTTGATGAAATTTGGTCAGAATTTTTCCTTTTTAATGAAACGAAGTTCTACCAAAGGAAAAAAATCATTTTTTTTTTCGAAAGTTATGCAAGATTCAAAATTTCACAATTTTTGAAATATTTCAAATTTGTCTTTCAAATATCTCGGAAACTATTGTCGTTAAGAAAAAATTGTTCTTGGTTCGTCTTGAAGGGTGTACTTGAGGCTATGAAAAAAATATATATTCCGAAAAAAAATTTTGGAAAATCGTGAATTTGGAGAATTTTGAATTTTCGAAAATTGTGAACATCCAAGTTCCGTATTAAATTTTTGGTTAAATTTTTTTTATATAATACCTTGTACTGATCTTGAAAGATCATGACATTTTCAAAGAGGTTTTTTTGTTTTTTCAAAAATATGAATTTTTGAATTTTTTAAAATCGTTTTAATCAACGATTACCGCTATATTTTTGGTTAAATTTATTTTTATATAATACTTTGTACTGATCTTAGAAGATCCTGAAATTTTCAGGATAGTGTTTTTTTGTTTCGAAAATATACATTTTTGAATTTTAGTAACAATTTTTTTAATTATCTCTCAGTTAAATAAAGTCGAGCAATTATATAGTTTTCTAATTTTGAGCAGTAAAAAAAAGTAAAAGTAACAGTATTTTGGTAAAACCAAATTTTTTTTTTTCACCAAAATACTCAAAAATTCATTCAAAAATTTATATTTTCGAATCAAAAAAACACCATCCTGAAAATTTCTTGATCTGTTGAGGTCAGTACGAGGTATTATATTTAAAAAAATTATAAAATTAACCCCATACACATAAAACATTAGAAAATTAACAATTTTATCTCGAATTTAATATTTGTATATTAAAATTAAAAGAGTGAACATTGAAAACATCCTCGTATATGAAAATGGCTTTGTATACTTTTTCGCATTTTCAAGATACATTGTTAAAAATTAATACACTTATTTCTTTAAATTCCAATCAATCACTGAAAAAAAGTCTTCAAATATTCATGAGAGGGTCACATCAACTCATGAGAGGGTCACGGATTTTTGCAAACAATTTTAAGGGTTTACATAACTAATGAAAGGTCAGGGGCTCCGAAACTAAGTTATGAGGGGTCACATAACTTATGAGGGGTCAAAAATGCTGGAATTGATATTCGCGCGGCTTTACATAACCTACGAGCGATCAGGGGTCACGAAATTAAGTTATGAGAGGTAACTTAAGTTACGAGGGGTCACTTAAGTTACGAGGGGTCAGGTATTCAGGTATAAAGTTTTGAGAGTTTACATCATTCATATATCATACAAGTAGAGGGAGTTCATAAGTAGTCGGTAGGGTAATAGGTAGCATGTGAGGTAGTTAGGTACAATAGGTAGGATATTAGGTAGGTTCGAGCATTCGAATCCTATTCGGAGAGAGAAATTAGATCGGACAATTCGCGCAGACTTTTTTTCCATGTATCTCTTTTCAGGGCCGGTAAACTATGCATATTAAATTATTTTGCAAGGGCTATATATTTTTTATAACACGTTTAACAACAATTAAGTCCAGGTAACGTCATTTTCATAACATGAATATGAAAATTCAGACATGCAATGTAAGATTACAAAAGAATATTAATTTTCATATCTTCTTTCATGATTCTGCTTTAAAAATCATACTATACATGGGAATTTTTTTTTTTTTTTGGTTAGGAAGAGATTTGAGGGGAGGAAAAAAAAGGCCTCCCAGACGCTTTTGTTGTTTTGTGGTAGAATTTCTACGTTTTCTGGAGGAATGGCTCTGCGTCTCCGTCTCTGTCAGATTCAGCCATGCAGTGATGAAATATATAATCTGTATTCTTCTCGGTAAATTGAGCGAACCGTCTGGAGATAATGTTATCTCAACCGTAACTATTATCCTTTCGGCTGAGGAGTTTGAAGTTGCTCGTTCGAAGATAGCGCAGTTCCGCTACAATGGACCTTCGCTGGGCTGCGAGGGAAGAGGTGAATCGTTGTATAAGCAACGAGCCCGAGAGAGGTCGATGTTGCTGTTTACTCATTACTCGTAAATGTGCTATCCATCATCTAGATATTATTCCTAAAACATTTTTTTTTTCATTCAGCAATTTTTTCTGCGTGACGTTAATCTTCGGTTGGGGCTCAAATAGGTTTAACTATATTTAGGTTAGATTGATATTTAGAGGGACAAAGATTAGTTGAGCCGATGGGAATTTCTCCATTGATGACGGATATCTGGAAACAATCTTATTTTCAGGAGAACATGATTAAGGCATTATTTTGGTTAGGAATTTTGGAAAAATGATTTTGTTTGCATATTCTCAAAGCTTAGACCCTTAAGAATATATCCTCGAAAGGAATTTTTTGAATTTCAATAATTTAGGAAGTTATAGCTATTTTAGTGACGCAGCAACTGTGCTCATCATGTCGGAGTATAGCTATGAGGGTAGCTATAAGTGTAGCTATAATTTTTATTGTATATTCCCAAGGTTTAGACCTTTGAGAATATATCCTCGAAATAAATTTTTTTAATTCCAATAACTTAGAAAGTTATAGCTATTTTAATGACGCAGCAGTTATGCTCGTCGCGTCGGAGTGTAGCTATAAGGGTAGCTATAAGTGTAGCTATAATTTTTTTTGTATATTCCCAAAGTTTAGACCTTTGAGAATATATCTTCAAAAGGAATTTTTTAATTTCAATAATGTAGGAAGTTATTGCTATTTTAGTGACGCAGCAACTATGCTCATCACGTCAGCGTGTAGCAATAAGGGTAGCTATATGTGTAGCTATAATTTTTTTTTATATATTCCTAAAGTTTAGACCTTTGAGAATATATCCTCGAAATAAATTTTTTTATTCCAATAACTTAGAAAGTTATAGCTATTTTAGTGACGCAGCAGGTATGCTCATCACGGCAGAGTGTATCTATGAGGGTAGCTATAAGTGTAGCTATAATTTTTGTTGTATATTCCCAAAGTTTAGACCTTTGAGAATAGATCCTCGGAAGGAATTTTTTAAATTTCAATAATTTAGGAAGTTATAGCTATTTTAGTGACGCAGCAACTATGCTCATCACGTCGGAGTGTAGCTATAAGGGTAGCTATAAGTGTAGCTACAATTTTTTTGTATATTCCCAAAGTTTAGACCTTTGAGAATATATTCTCAAAAGGAATTTTTTGGATTTCAATAATTTAGGAAGTTATAGCTATTTTAGTGACGCAGCAACTATGCTCATCACGTCGGAGCATAACTTTAAGGGGGTATTCTGGTCTAGAATTAAAAAAAATTTTTTTTTTTGTACTTTCTCAAAGCTTAGACCTTCGAGAATAGATCCTCGAAAGAAATTTTTTGAATTTCAATAATTTAGAAAATTATAGCTATTTTAGTGATGCAGCAACTATGTTCATCACGTAGGAGTGTAACTTTAAGGGGGTATTCTGGTCTAGAATGAAAAAAAAATCAATTTTTTTTGCACGTTCTCAAAATATAGACCTTTAAGAACATATTCTCCGAAGGAAATTTTAAAATTTCAATAATTTACAGAGTTTACGGAGAGATGTTATTTGAGGGAGATTTTATTTAATTCGGTAATTTATAGTACTGGAAATGGGCATAGTTTATCATCCAGAAATGGTGCATCGACTGAATTGTGAATAGATCATAATTAACGTAACTATAAATATTTCAAGCTTACTGGACTAGCGTGTTCCTTGTCAGATCGTAATTAAAGCATGAAATTGACTGACAGTAGTAGAAATCCAATTTGGTCAGACACGACGAAAGATCCAAATATCTTGACATTAAGGGAGCATTCTGGTCTAGAATTTTGGAAAATCAATTTCTTTTGCATAGTCTTAAAGTTTAACACCTTTAAGAATATATTCTTGAAAGGAAATTTTTTAATTCCAAAAAAGATTTCATAATTTATATTTTTGAAACAAAAAAAAACACCTCTCTGAAAATTTCAGGATATTTTAAGATCAGTACAAGGTTTTATATAAAGAAAAATTAAACCAGAAATAAAATATGGAACTTGAATTTTTACGATTTTTAAAAATTCAAAATTCTCCAAATTCGTCATTTTTCAAAATTTTCTTTTGGAATATTTTTTGTTCGTAGCCCAAAGTATACTCTTTGAAACGAATTCAGAACGATTTTTCGTGACTATAATAGTTTCCAAGATATTTAAAAAATAAACTTGACAGATTTGAAAAATCGTGAAATTTTGAATTTTGCATAACTTTCGAAAAAAAAAAAATTAATTTTTTTTCCTTCGGTAGAACTTCGTTTCATTGAAAACGAAAACTTCTGACCACATTTCATCGAAATTGAAAGGGGTCGATTCCAACGCTTGGTTGATTTGACATGGAATGACCCACATACATTACTAATTATTACAATAATTAACATAATTCAATTATAAATTATTCCAATAATTGGTAATTGAAATATTTCAATTACCAATTAATTTAATGATAAGTATTTTAGAGAATACGATTACTAATTTTTATATCAATGAATAATTCAAAGAATACACATATTCAATATCCAAATAATTCGTAGTATTCTTCTTTAAATTACTGGTTATCGAAATACCTCAAAAAATAATGGATGATATTATTAATTTTTTAAATAACGATCAATCAAAAAACCAAATCCTATAATCACAGCAAAATGATAAAATAGTGAAACATTTTACGAATGAATTTTTTTCACTCGGTTTGAGGAATATTCTTTTGGGTCCAAACTCGTCTATCAGCGAAATAACTCGAGGAGGAAGAAAACACACACACACACAAAAGTCCATCCAACTCAGTTACGATGAGCAGATTGAAAACTAATGCGGTGATCCTCGGGACTAAAATTCATTCTGACAACTCGGCCGAAAGTTTTATCCAGGCGCGACTGAGGCAAGAGAAGAAGTTGGGGAAAAGTTTCGCCAACTAGTTAATCCCTGCTATCATTCTGCCAGGCGAAGCCGAGGTCCTTTGCTAAAGTATACAAGACCGTAACTGACGCTCGTGGGAAAAAAACGAAAATCCAAGAAGAGGGGAAGAGACGCTAACAAGGAAATGATTTTTCCATAGCCGAGAAAAGCGAAGCGTTTTTTTTTTTTTTTTTTTTTTTTTTTTTTTTTTTTTTTTTTTTTTTTTTTTTTTTTTTTTTTTAGCGAATCGTTCATTCGTATTCGCTGCACGATTCTCGCATAAAAATTCATATAACTTGCGGATCTCGTGTAAGCTTCGAGTGTGTTGAAGGATATATGAATGTTCGCTGATGCTAGACTTTTTGGGGTCAGCGAAGGACGGCAGATGCTTTCTCGTGGGCAAAGAGAGGGACGAATGAAAGCCCGCATTAAGGCGCAGGCGTTCTATAACGTTTGCACACCCAGATTGTCCAGGGTAGATTTTGGTCCCCCATTTCGTTGTTTGTCAATATAGTCAGACCTTTATTGTTCCCCAAGGTGCAAGACCGGAACGACGTAAACGAAATACTGGACTGTATCGCATGAATTCATTGTCCGGAGGCAGGAAATGGCTAATTAAATCGACGATCTTATTATTTTCAATTAATTCCTGAGGTACATCCCGATCGAGATTGATCAGGACAGAAGGAATAACTAGGACGAGAAAGTAGGGGTGTGCGAATAGCATTCGAATTAAATCGAGTCGAATAGTGATATTCGAATTACTCGAACCATTCGAATTATTAGAATAATTCGAATTATTCGAACTATTTGAATTATTCGAACTATTCGAATTATTCGAACTATTCGAATTATTCGAACTATTCGAACTATTCGAATTATGCGAACTATTCGAATTATTCGAATTATTCGAACTATTCGAATTATTCGAACTATTCGAACTATTCGAATTATTCGAACTATTCTAATTATTCGAACTATTCGAATTATTCGAACTATTCGAATTATTCGAACTATTCGAATTATTCGAACTATTCGAATTATTCGAACTATTCGAATTATTCGAACTATTCGAATTATTCGAACTATTCGAATTATTCGAACTATTCGAATTATTCAAACTATTCGAACCATTCGAATTATTCGAAATATTCGAATTATTCGAACTATTCTAATTATTCGAACATTCTAATTATTCGAACTATTCGAATTATTCGAACTATTCGAATTATTCGAACTATTCGAATTATTCGAACTATTCGAATTATTCGAACTATTCGAATTATTCGAACTATTCGAATTATTCGAATTATTCGAATTATTCGAACTATTCGAATTATTCGAACTATTCGAATTATTCGAACTATTCGAATTATTCGAACTATTCGAATTATTCGAACTATTCGAATTATTCGAACTATTCTAATCATTCGAACTATTCGAATTATTCGAACTATTCGAATTATTCGAACTATTCAAATTATTCGAACTATTCGAATTATTCGAACTATTCGAATTATTCGAACTATTCGAATTATTCGAACTATTCGAATTATTCGAACTATTCGAATTATTCACACTATCCGAATAATTCAAACTTTTCGAATTATTCGAACTATTCGAATTATTCGAACTATTCGAATTATTCGAACTATTCGAATAATTCGAATAGTTCGAATAATTTGAATAGTTCGAATTATTCGAACTATTCGAATTATTCGAACTATTCGAATTATTCGAACTATTCAAATTATTCGAACTATTCGAATTATTCGAACTATTCGAATTATTCGAACTATTCGAATTATTCGAACTATTCGAATTATTCGAACTATTCGAATTATTCGACCTATTCGAATTATTCGAACTATTCGAATTATTCGGACTATTCTAATTATTCGAACTATTCTAATTATTCGAACTATTCGAATTATTCGAACTATTCGAATTATTCGAACTATTCGAATTATTCGAACTATTCGAATTATTCGAACTATTCGAATTATTCGAACTATTCGAATTATTCGCACTATCCGAATAATTCGAACTTTTCGAATAATTCGAACTATTCGAATTATTCGAATTATTCGAATAATTCGAACTATTCGAATAATTCGAACTTTTTGAATTATTCGAACTATTCGAATGATTCGAACTATTCGATTTGTTCGAACCATGCGAATTATTCGAACTATTCGAATTATTCGAACCATTCGAATTATTCGAACCATTCGAATTATTCGAACCATTCGAATTATTCAAATAATTATTTTTTGCTCTTAAACTGATAGATTTCGATGGAGAAGTTATGTTGTTCTATCATATATTTAACTCGATCATAATATTTTTTTTAAAGCTCACTACCGAAGAAATGAAATTTTTTAATAAAACATAACTTTCAAGAGAAAGTTTCATCGCCAACCGTTTAATGAAATGTAAAATTCAAAATATTGTTTTAGATGTTATGAAAATACATCGTTAGAAAAATTAACAAATAAATTCAATACGCTGATTATTAGTCAAGTATAATTAAAGCATAGTATAATTATAATCGAGTATATCAGTTTTTCAAAAGTTATATTCTTATTATTCATCTTACTATTTTCATTTATCTGCTATATATTTCTCCCAAATTTGTGAATAAAAATCGAACGACAATCCAAAAAAAGTCAATCGTTATCTTGAGTTTATTTTTCTTAGTTTTGACAATTATTGAATGGTAAATAATAAATGATTTTTTATTATTATGATCGATGACTGTTTTACTTCCTCGTTCTGAAATCTGGCTTTATTTTCAGCTACTGACTTTAATTTATTCAATAGTTTCGACAATGCAAACATTTATGTAGATTTTCGTCATAAACAGTCATTGCAATAACATAGACTCTTGTTTCTTACTAGTATTTGGAGGGTGTGAATATTCGAATTCACGAATTATTTGAGACGAATCGAATCGAATTTTTCGAATCGAGTGTTTTAATCGAATAACTCGAATCGAGTTTCGAATTGAGTTTTGAATCGAATAATTCGATTGAGTTTTGAATCGAATAATTCGAATCGAGTTTGGAATTGAATAATTCGAATCCAGTTTTTGAATCAAATAATCCGAATCAAGATTTGAATAGAATAATTCGAATCGAGTTTTGAATCGAATAATTCGAATCGAGTTTTGAATCGAATAATTCGAATCGAGTTTTGAATCGAATAATTCGAATCGAGTTTTGAATCGAATAATTCGAATCGAGTTTTAAATCGAATGATTCAAATCTAGTTTTTAATCGAATAATTTAAATCGAGTTTCAAATCGAATAATTCGAATCGAGTTTCGAATCAAATAATTCGAATCGAGTTTTGAATCGAATATTTCGAATCGAGTTTCGAATCGAATAATTCAAATATTCGCACACCTCTACGAAAAAGCCTTTGCAAGCCCGTTTCCTGTTTCTATCTAAAGAGAAAACCAAAACTAAGCAATTACCTTGTGGATTTGAAATAGTGACGGAAAAGTCAACATGCATCCTCGTTGACGTCGTGTTTCTTTGCGGCGAGAAGTGAGAGCAATATCGTGTCGAGAGCTCGACCACAAACCTGTGTACATACTCATGTTGATCGTTAAAACTAACAATCAATGTCTCGCGTCAAACGCGCCCCATAATGGTCGAACACGCGAAAGAGTTATGCCGCGAATGAGGTATGGCGAAAATTCGCTCCGTGATAGCGACGCCTGCAGCCATACAGTAGCACATACCCTGCTTTTTTTTTTTTTTTTTTTTTTTTTTTAGAGTCGGTTAAATTCTCGCTGAAATGCTTTCAATAGTTTCCGGTCGATTGACGCTTAACAGCGATATCTACTTGCCGCCACAACAAAAGAGAAACCAGGAGATGTGAATTGTGGATATCAAAATCAGTCACGGGATATTGTATGACTGGTATGTTGCAGCCGTTTCCTGCACACAGGCTTGCTTTTCCCTCGCCAATGTTCTCTATTTACTGGACGCTACACATATATTTCTATCGCATTTTTTTTGTCACCTCTTCATGAAAAATTCTGTATCGACAAATCCCTCTTCCTTGTTCCTTCATCGAGAACTGTGGCGCATTGTCGCCGCCTATTTCTGCATACATTTTTTTTACGTTTTTTTCATAAAAATCTAAAATCGAGGTGGAAGCGAAAGCCTGGACATGATGAATTTTGGGTCAAAAATTTTCATTTTTGACACCGGATTTATGAGAATTTTTTCAGATTTTTAAATTACGGCCCTCGAGGTTTTCGAAAAAAATGTTAAAAAAATCATAACGTACTCAAATTTGGTTTTAAAAATCTGAAAAAAATTCTGAATGCTGTTTTGGGTTGGAAGAATCATATAAAAAATCGTCAACGAAATCAGCGAGGTCGAGGGTCACACTAGGGTTGACTTGGTGTGGAATACCCCATATATTCTCAAAGCTCTAGGCTTTAAGCATATGCAACCAAAATTGATCGTTTCAAAATTCTAGACCAGAATATCCCCTTAATGTCAAGATATTTCGATCATCTCTCGGCGTGTCTGACCAAAATGGACTCGTACTACTTCTGCTTTAATTACGATTTCACAAGGAACACGCTAGTCCAGTAAGCTTTGAATATTTATATTAACATTAGCTATGATATATTAATGATTCATTCGATGTACCATTTCTGGACGTTGAACTATGGCCATTTTTAGTACCATCAATAACCAATGACGTTCCATCATGTTTTTGAGTTCGTTATTCGACAGTGAACAGCTCTTCAGTAAAATCTCTACCAGACAATCTCCCTACCACTTGACAGCTGTCCTATTTTTACAAGTCTACCAGATTACAAGTTTTCCGGCCGTTAATCCCGCGATCCCTTATTTACCGACTGCAGGGCTAATTTTTTTATATGGGGCGGGATCAAACGTCGGTAAGTTACCGACTGTATTGGCAAGCTGGAGACTTGTAATCTAGCGGGCTTTTCAAACGGGAGAGCTTGTGGTTTTGGATTAGTAGTAGTATCAATAGCCGTACCCATAGTAGTACCCATAGTAGTACCCATAGTAGTAGTACCCATAGTAGTACCCATAGTAGTACCCATAGCAGTACCCATAGTAGTACCCATGGCATTACTCATAGTAGTACCCATAATAGTACCCATAGTAGTACCCATAGTAGTGTTTATAGTAGTACCCATAGTAATACCCATAGTAGTACCCATAGTAGTACCCGTTAGTACCCATAGTAGTACCTATAGTACTACCCATATTACTACCTATAGTAGTACCTATAGTAGTACCCATAGTAGTACCCATAGTAGTACCCATAGTAGTACCCATAGTAGTACCCATAGTAGTACCCATAGTAGTACCCATAGTAGTACCCATAGTAGTACCCATAGTAGTACCCATAGTAGTACCCATAGTAGTACCCATATTAGTACCCATAGTAGTACCCGTTAGTACCCATAGTAGTACCTATAGTACTACCCATAGTACTACCCATAGTAGTACCTATAGTAGTACCCATAGTAGTACCCATAGTAGTACCCATAGTAGTACCCATAGTAGTACCCATAGTAGTACCCATAGTAGTACCCATAGTAGTACCCATAGTAGTACCCATAGTATTACCCATAGTAGTACCCATAGAAGTACCCATAGAAGTACCCATAGAAGTACCCATAGAAGTACCCATAGTAGGACCCATAGTAGTACCCATAGTAGTACCCATAGTAGTGCCCATAGTAGTACCCATAGTAGTACCCATAGTAGTACCCATGGTAGTACCCATAGTAGTACCTATAGTAGTACCCATAGTAGTACCCATAGTAGTATCCATAGTAGTACCCATAGTAGTACCCATAGTAGTACCCATAGTAGTACCCATAGTAGGTTTGGTTTGGAGAGCTTGTGGATTTGTGGTTTTTTAGTGTAATTGGGATATTGCGATAGTGATTGGATTCTAATCAATCTTGACCAAAAAATGGCGCCTCTGTCCCGCGTACTGTGATATTATTGGACTAGAGGTTCCCCTCCGGATGGGGCCATGGATATTGATCGAGATACAGTTGGACAAAGACACGAGCCTTGTATTGGAGGTTTCAAAGGCCTCTCGGCTGATATAACGCGAATAATGCGCCCGCGTTCATCACCTCGAGTAATTATCCGTTTATCGACAATCTCGACTCCCCTCCGGATAACGTCAGCGCCGTTGCATGGTTTATTGAGAATGGATCAATGATGAGCAGCATTTCAACGATGACGAACAGCTCTATGTCCTGGTAAAGCAGCTTACCGTTTCCTCGCGTATGGATCCACGTATCAACTACCGGATAATGTCTGCATCGACCGAGTCATATCAGTACGCAATTATGCGTTGACTCGAACCTGGAATTCCTCCATTCAAGACTCTCGGAAACGCGTCTGCGGTTCATCAGTTAATGGCTTTTCTGTCGATATCCTTTCATCCTCCTCCACTAACCTGATGCTTAATTTTTTGTGCAGCCTTCATTCGTCATTCGGAGTCGACTTCCCCTTGAAAACCTTTCAAAGTGTATCCACTATGGATACTACTATAGATACTACTATTTGTTGCATTTATTCCTCATTTGAGAATTGACTTTCCATTGACAACCTTTCAAAATATATCTACTGTGTATACTACTATAGATACAACTATTTGTTAAATTTATTCCTTATTCGGGAATCGACATCCCTTTGAAAACCTTTCAAAGTGTATCTACTATGGATACTAATGTTGATACTACTATTTATTGCATTTATTCCTTATTCAGGCATTGACTTCCCTTTGAAAACTTTTCAAAGTGTATCTACTATGGATACTACTAT
This sequence comes from Alloplasta piceator, assembly GCA_946863875.1. NCBI lineage: Eukaryota > Metazoa > Arthropoda > Insecta > Hymenoptera > Ichneumonidae > Alloplasta > Alloplasta piceator. The sequence continues at coordinate 38,454,943 of OX333077.1, read as the reverse complement.
AGATACTAATTTTTGTTGCATTTATTCCTTGGTCGGGAATTGACTTCCATTTAAAAATCTTTCAAAGTGTACCTACTATGGATACTACTATAGATCCTTACACCTTACAAAGTATATCTACTATGGATACTACTATGGATACTACTATTTGTTGCATTTACTCCTTGTTCGGGAATTGACTTCCCTTTAAAAAAACTTTTAAAGTGTATCTACTACGTATACAACTATAGATATTACTATTTGTTAAGTTCATTCCTTATTCAGGAATTGACTTCCCTTTGAAAACCTTTCATAATGCTTCTACTATGGTTACTACTATAGATACTACTATTTGTTGCATTTATTCTTTATTCGGGAATTGACTTCCCTTTGAAGATCTTTCAAAGTGTATCTACTATGGATACTACTATAGAAACTACTATTTTCTGCATTTATTCCTTATTCGGGAATTGACTTCCCTTTGAAAAACTGTCAAAGTGTATCTACTATGTATACTACTATAGATTCTACTATAGAGATTACCATTTGTTGCATTTATTCCTTATTCGGGAATTGACTTCCCATTGAACACCTTTCAAAGTATATGTACTATGGATACTACTATGGATACTACTATTTGTTGCATTTATTCCTTGTTCAAGAATTGTTTTCCCTTTAAAAAACTTGCAAAGTGTATCTATTATGTATACTACTATTGATATTAATATTTGTTAAATTTTTTCCTTATTCGGGAATTTACTTCCCTTTGAAAAACTTTCAAAGTGTATGTACTATGTATACTACTATAGGTACTACTATTCGTTGCATTTATTCCTTATACGGGAATTGACTGCCCTTTGAAAATCTTTCAAAGTGTATCTACTATGGATACTACTATAGATTCTATTATTTGTTGCATTTATTCTTTATTCGGGAATTGACCTCCCTTCGAAGATCTTTCAAAGTGTATCTACTATGGATACTACTATGGATACTACTATGAGCTGCATTTATTTCTTATTCGGGAATTGACTTCCTTTTGAAAAATTTTCAAAGTGTATCTACTATGGATACAAATATAGATACTACTATTTGTTGCATTTATTTCTTATTCGGGAAATGACTTCCCTTTGAAAACTTTTCAAAGTATATCTACTATACGTACTACTATAGCTCCTACTATGTGTTGCATTTATTCCTTCTTCGCGAATTGATTTCTCTTTGAAAACCTCCCAAAGTATATCTACTATGGATACTACTATAGATATTACTATGCGTTGCATTTATTCCTTATTCAGGAATTGACTTCCCTTTGAAAACCTTCCAAAATGTATCTAATACGGATACTACTATAGATACTACTATGCATTAATAGTATTTTGGTGATTGTGCTTGCAGGTGTAAGGAACCAGGACGTTATCGCGATGATCTTCCACCAACGGCTGTTATAGTGTGCTTTCACAATGAGGCATGGTCAGTGCTTTTGCGAACGGTACACTCGGTTCTCGACAGATCCCCGGATCATCTTATCCAGGAGATCATTCTCGTTGATGATTACTCCGATATGCGTGAGTATATGAAACGCGATACTCTGATTATATACGAACAATGGAAATCCATCAAAATAGAAATTTGTATTTGCGGTGAAGGGATTCTCCTAATCAAGTTGGTGGAGTATTAAGGTATTAGAGATTGTATAGTTTTAAAAGAGAAGGCATTTTGCAGTGAGGATGCTACCTCTGGATAGCATAATCCAAAATCCAAGAATAAAAAATATTTAGTCAATACAAGATATAATCTAGTATTTAATCGAAAGAAAAAGCAAAATATTCATTTTTAACAAAATAGCGGCTTTAAAAAAAAATCGATTTTTGATGAAAATAATTGCCATAAATTGATTATAAAATGGTAAATATTTATCGGTAAAAAAACCTTCAATGAATTACTAAAAATTAAATTAAAAAAATTATATTTTTAATACTTGTGTAAATTTTGAGACTGATCGGTTATGCTGTTTCTGAAAAATATTGTTCACCGTCTTTAAATTATTACTGTACTGATCCAGTCCAGTAATAATCACGGCACATATACTGCATAAAATAATAATCCAGCATAAATTTTCAGTGGTAAATTAAAATTGACTGTGCCAGTACTGTATTATTATTACTGTATGTCATTATTACTGTATTGCACTAGTCCAGTAATGACCACTGCAATAATCCAGCATAAAATAATACAGCATAAATTTTGAATGGTACAGTACATTTTACTGTACCAGTACTGTATTATTATTACTGTATGTCATTATTACTGTACTGTACCAGTCCAGTAATGATCACTGCGAAAATCCAGCATAAAGTATTAATCCAGCATAAATTTTGAATGGTACAGTTCAATTTACTGTACCAGTACTGTATGATTATTACTGTATCTTATTATTACTGTACTGTATCAGTACTGTAGTATTATTACTGTATGTCATTATTACTGTATTGCACCAGTCCAGTAATGATCACTGCAATGATCCAGCATAAAGTAATACAGCATAAATTTTGAATGGTACAGTACATTTTACTGTACCGGTACTGTATTATTATTACCGTCTATTATTATTACTGTACTGTTTCAGGCCAGTCATAATCACTGCAATGATCCAATATAAAGTAATAATCCAGCATAAATTTTGAATGGTACAGTACAATTTACTGTACTAGTACAACATTATTATTATTGTATATTATTATTACTGTATATTATTATTACTGTACTGTACCAGTACTGTACTATTTTTAGTGTACTGTTCCAGTCCAGTAATAATTACTGCAATAATCTAATATAAAGTAACAATCCAGCATAAATTTTGAATCGTACAGTACAATTCACTGTACCAGTACTGTATTATTACAACTGTATATTATTATTACTGTACTGTTCCAGTCCAGTAATAAGGACTGCAATAATCCAATATAAAGTAATAATCTAGCATAAATTTTGAATTGTACAGTAATATTGACTGTACCAGTACTGTATTATTATTACTGTACTGTTCCATTCAAATAATAATCACCGCAATAATCCAATGTAAAGTAATAATCCAGCATAAATTCAGAATGGTACAGTACAATTTACTGTACCAGTACTGTATTATTATTACTGTATATTATTATTACTGTACTGTTCCAATTCCAGTAAGGATCACTGCAAAAATCCATCACAAATTATGAGTGGTACAGTCCAATTTACTATACCAGTACTGTATTATTATTACTGTACTGTTCAAGTCCAGTAATAATTACTGCAATAATCCAATATAAAGTAATAATCTAGCATAAATTTTGAATTGTACAGTAATATTGACTGAACAAGTACTGTATTATTATTCCTGTATATTATTATTACTGTACTGTTCCAGTACTGTATTATTACTGTATATTATTATTACTGTACTGTTCCAGTCCAGTAATAATCACTGCAATAATCCAGCATAAATTTTGAATGGTACATTAATATTGACCGTACCAGTACTGTATTATTATTACTGTACTGTTCCAGTCTAGTAATGATACCTGCAAAAAACCAGCATGAAGTAACAACCCAGCATAAATTTTAAACTACTTACACATATATACATGTACATTAGGGTGGTCCTTATTTCGAGCTCGGACAAATTTTTTATCAGACGCCTCCCAACGAATGTAAAAAATTTAAAAAAATCGATTTTCGAAAATCCTAACTGCGTATAATCCCTCAAGGGTAGTCTACCTCCGCATTTCTGTGGCAACTATATAATACATACGGCTACGTACTGACGGCTTATATATCGCGTCCCGTCACCCTCTGCAAAGCGTTCTCTTTCCGGACTTCTCCGTAACCGTACATATAATATACATATATACATCAGCCAAAATGCCCAACGATCCTCGTGCCGGTGATTTGTTACCACGGCTCGGTCTTCGCCCTGCCGTGTGTTATCGATTAATCGCGATCTATCACGCGGCTCGGCAGAGCCGACCTACTTGCATTACACGTTCGAACCTTCCCGCCAGTCGATCCCTCCATCATCCCCTTTGGAAAAAGGGATGATGGACCTCCGGAAAAGCTCAGCCCGACGCGAACCTGCTCAACGGAAGTGAATGAAAAAGAAAAAAAAAGAAAAAAAAGACAAAAAAAAAGAAAAAAAAATCAGCCGGAAAAAAAAATTGCCTTTCCCCATTACTTCTTGACTCTCACGGTCTGCCGATATTTCACTCGAGAATCCAATTTCATAACGAAAAAATTGGAAAAAAAAAACAAATGCTTCACCGACACGCGCCCTCTCTTCATTGATATGACAAGCTCGGAGGCGGAAACCAGAGAGATGATGAGAGAGTCATCTCGTCGGAGCAGACACTGCCAATCGAGTCTCGAGTTCGCAATCGTGAGGAACAGCGATGTGAAGGAGAAGTGCGAAGATCATTAGACGCCCGAGAGATAGCGGATGTTACCCTCGCGGAGAAGGGGATGATAAGTGAGCGACGTGAAATGAGGGACGCGCGGTTGAAAGACTCTTGAAAAAAAAAAAAAAAAAAATTCTAGATAAGCCGAGACATTGTTCGTTTGCATATAGTTATAGAATAACACGTCCAACGACAATGAAGGCTCCGTCCCTGAAAATATGCCATCAGTCTCGTTCGGCCGAGGCGTCTTGACACCCTTCAGCTTTTTCACCCTTAGAAACGCCATCCCCTGAATCTGGAAAATAACCCCGAGAGTTTTTTTTCATCAAAATACTAAATTTGGACTTTGCAATTGATATTAAAAAAATCTCCCAGAGTTCAGTTAATTGAAAAATTATTTTTTTCCCGATTAAAAATGTACGTCTCGTTGTTTTAAATATTTTAAATATTTCAAGAAACGGGACTGAATTTTTTAATCAGGAAAAAATGAAATTTCAAACAAACTGAACTCTGAGATTTTTTTAAAATTAATTAATCGTTAACAATATTAAATAAATAATTAAATATTTATTTATTATTTTTCGACAATAATAAAAGTTCCTTCCTTGATCTCTTTATCTGCTCGCCATTGTTCTCATAATACCGTCTGAATAAAGAATGGTTTTCATTTTGCGCTGCTGTTGCTCTGGATTGGCGAAGTCAATCCGGAAGGAGTTTCCCTACTCCGAGACATAAGACAGCTGGTAGTTGATTACACACATCAGGGTGATTCAAAATTGCACTCTGTTCGAATTTTTTTTTCTCCAATGACATTCTCGTAATTCATGAAAATCAGACAAAAAAATCTGGCGAAATAATAAATTTTTCAAATACTAAATTTCATTGAGCACTCACTTTCGTCAAAGTCAAACCATTTTTCGAATTTGCGTCCTCCATATTGGATCCGTCATTTTGAATTTTGGAAATCTGATTTCAAATTCGAATTCAGCGACTCCGAATACTATGGAGTACTCACTTTCGTCGAAATCAAACCATTTTTCGAATTTGCGTCCGCCATATTGGATCCGCCATTTCGAATTTCGGAAATCCGATTTCAAATTCGAATTCAGCGACTTCGAAAACCATGGAGTACTCACTTTCGTCGAAATCAAACCATTTTTCGAATTTGTGTCCGCCATATTGGATCCGCCATTTTGAATTTTGGAAATCTGATTTCAAATTTGAATTCAGCGACGCCGAAAATCGTGAGGTACTCACTTTCGTCGAAATCGAACCATTTTTCGAATGTGCGTCCGCCATATTGGATCCGCCATTTTGAATTTTGGAAATCTGATTTCAAATTCGAATTCAGCGACGCCGAAAACCGTAAGGTACTCTTTTTCGTCGAAATCAAACCATTTTTCGAATGTGCGTCCGCCATATTGGATCCGCCATTTTGAATTTTGGAAATCTGATTTCAAATTCGAATTCAGCGACGCCGAAAACCGTGAGGTACTCACTTTCGTCGAAATCGAACCATTTTTCGAATGTGCGTCCACCATATTGGATCCGCCATTTTGAATTTTGGAAATCTGATTTCAAATTCGCATTCAGCGACGCCGAAAACCGTGAAGTACACACTTTCGTCGAAATCAAACCATTTTTCGAATTTGTGTCGGCCATATTGGATCCACCATTTTGAATTTTGGAAATCTGATTTCAAATTCGAATTCAGCGACGCCGAAAACCGTGAGGTACTCACTTTCGTCGAAATCGAACTATTTTTCGAATGTGCGTCCGCCATATTGGATCCGCCATTTTGAATTTTGGAAATCTGATTTTAAATTCGCATTCAGCGACGCCGAAAACCGTGAAGTACACACTTTCGTCGAAATCAAACCATTTTTCGAATTTGTGTCGGCCATATTGGATCCGCCATTTTGAATTTTGGAAATCTGATTTCAAATTCGCATTCAGCGACGCCGAAAACCGTGAAGTACACACTTTCGTCGAAATCAAACCATTTTTCGAATTTGTGTCGGCCATATTGGATCCACCATTTTGAATTTTGGAAATCTGACTTCAAATTCGAATTCAGCGACGCCGAAAACCGCGAGGTACTCACTTTCGTCGAAATCGAACCATTTTTCGAATGTGCGTCCGCCATATTGGATCCGCCATTTTGAATTTTGAAAATCTGATTTCAGATTCAAATTCAGCAATCCCAAAAACCATGATGTACCAAATTACAATCGAATCGATGCAGTAGGGAATAGGTTGTTTTTCAAATGCCCCTATACGTGTCATGACACAAAAATGGCACGACTTTTTTTGCCCCTATGCGTGTCACTCACAGTCAAGGGGTTAAGTTTGACAATTTTCACCAAGAAAATTTAATAATGAAGCACAATTTCATAATATTTCTCTAACTAACCATAATAATAATATTTTTGAAACACATATAATGACGTTGAAAGTAAAATAAAAAAAATGGTAATATCGATGATATTTTGGTAATTTCAGTAACCTGAAATTTGATAACCTTTTTCAAGAAAATTTAATAATTAAGTACAATTTTTGAGCACCAAAATATACAGATACATTTATGTGCGCGTGTCTGTCCGATATATGACACGAGAATCGAAATGTTGAGGAGCGAATGTAACGGATAGATAACGATACATGATTGGGTATTTGAACACTATGATGGGAAGAGGTAAAGCCGAGCCCTTCATTGTTCTCCACTGAGCACACACTACATGTCTGTGTTCCTCAACCTGCATATCCATTCTCCAATCCATTTTCTCTCTCTCTCTCTCTCTCTCTCTCTCTCTCTCTCTCCCTCTCTCTCTCTCTCTCTCTCTCTCCCTCACATACAAACACACACACACACACACACACCCTCTTCTCTCCTGATTCCTGGTCTATATGGCAGTCATACCTCGCATTGTCAGGTTGTGAATTTCATGGGAGAAACTCCCGACGAATATTCATACGTTATTACAAAAGCGATCTGGCATGCTCAAAATCGGGAATAATGGCCAACATTTTCCTTCAACTCGTACATATTCAAAAGTAGAGAATGCTATGACAATGGAGTCCTTGTCATAGATTAACAATGGCTAGAGGCTACATTGGTACTTTTTATTTTTATTCAATTAATCAAAATCCTAATTATCCAAGTACTGGAGTCAAGCTAATTTTGTGTAATTAACAGAATAAATTCATGTTGTAAAATAATTTAATTAAGGCAGTAATTGAATTAATTTAATAATTAATAAATAATATTAATATCATTAATAATAAAAATAAATAATTTAATTGAGGCAAAACGATAAATAATTTTATTGCACTCCGTGCGCAAAGTGCCACTTTGCGCACGCTGCACGTGCTCAAACTGGCACTTTGCGCACTCGTACAATAAAATTTCGTACGATACTATTTCAGACCTCGATACGACCATTTTTCACTGAGATACAGCATTGTTAAAAACCGCGAAAAATTTGGAATTTTTTTTTGACCCTTTAATTTTTTCCACTAGTATATTTATTGTTCGTTATTCGGAGCTACGAAGAGAAATATCTCTACGTAGCTCTAAATAACGATCGGCGAGTGTGTAGCAATTGGGCAAATGTATAGCTCGTGATTTATGCTAGATTCGAAATGGCTTTTATGAGAGCTATGCCGGTGCTTTTGCCACGGTGATCGCTAGTCCGTCGCTAATCCTAAGCCATATCCTCACGTAATTAACCATGGACACTCTGAGCGTGTATATATGGGGCATTCCGAGTTAAATCACGCGGTCATCGGCTTGACCCCCTCGGATTTTGATGTCCAATGAATTGTGGGTTTCGTTTAGCTCAAAATATGGCCTCAAATTTTTAGAAATTTTTATTTCATTTTTAGGGGTTGCCTGAGCTAAAAAATTATTAAACGCCGAGTGATGTACGATATTTTATATCACGAGGTGCAATATGGACGTTTTTACGTCCGTTTGCGGACGTAAAAGCGTCCATTATTGCACTGAGTGATATAAATGTTTTTACGTCCTCGTAATGTAATGTACTATTTTTCGTAAAAGCCTGATATCTCAGCGCAAAATGGTCGCAGCGAAGTCTCAAAAAAAGCAAATTGAAGCTAAACAAACAAGCTATCCGGTCCATATAATGGTTTAGCTGGAAGATTTTTTTCCCAAAAATTACAGCCAAAAAAAAAAGTGATGCAAATTTGCGAAATTTTTTTTTCTCGGTATTTCTCGGAATTGCGTGAAATCTGTAGCTTCGAAAATGTTTTTGCTAAAAGATCTGAGAACTAGAAACTTCAAGCTTCAAAATGCTTTCTTTTTTACCTCGATACGACCATTTTTCACTGAGATACAGCATTGTTAAAAACCACTAAAAATTTTGAAAAATTTTTTGACCCTTTAATTTTTTCCACTTTTTACATTGCAATGAAAATTCGCGCGAGCTCTGTAAGCAAAAAAGAAGTCACATCTACGTACAAAAACACAAAAGCAATTACTCAGACGCACGAAATGAATATTGCCCTTTCGGTATTTCAGGCTAATTAGCTCGGTCTATTTTTGCTACCATTTTAACAAATTGGTTTATTTTTCATGAAAATTCAGACTTATTGCCATTTATTGTTAATATTGAAACGGGAAAAAAATTAAATTTTCAATGTTAAATTATCATGGAGAATTTTTTTTTCGAATATCCGAGCTGCAAATCCAAAAATCCAAAAATTCACTTCGAAAAATCAAAATTTCGAGAAGAAATAAATAATACGAAACTTTCAGCTCACTTGAAGCGTCAGCTCGAGGATTACATGATGAATTATCCGAAAGTGAAGATAAAAAGGGCAGCTAAGCGCGAGGGTCTGATAAGAGCGCGTCTCCTCGGTGCCGAAGTTGCGAAAGCTCCGGTTTTAACGTATCTCGACAGTCATTGCGAGTGTACGGAGGGATGGCTCGAGCCGCTTCTCGATCGTATAGCACAAAATCCAACGACCGTCGTGTGTCCGGTTATCGACGTTATCGATGACACCACGCTGGAATATCATTGGAGGGATTCGGGTGGCGTAAACGTCGGCGGTTTTGACTGGAATCTTCAGGTAAGATTTTCAGTAATTTTCAAATTTTTATCGTGCTATATTCAACTCCTCAAAATTGTTCCAAAAAATTAGGCGTGTGCGAATAGTCGAATTTACGAATTATTCGAATAGTTCAAATTATTCGAATAGTTCAAATTATTCGAATAGTTCAAATTATCCGAATAGTTCGAATTATTCGAATAGTTCGAATTATTCGAATTGTTCGAATTATTCAAATAGTTCGAATTATTCAAATAGTTCGAGTTATTCGAATAGTTCGAATTATCCTAATAGTTCGAATTATTCGAATAGTTCGAATTATTCAAATAATTCGAATTATTCGAATAGTTCAAATTATTTGAATAGTTCAAATTATTCGAATAGTTCGATTTATTCAAATAGTTCGAATTATTCAAATAGTTCGAATTATTCGAATAGTTCGAGTTATTCGAATAGTTCGAATTATCCGAATAGTTCGAATTATTCGAATAGTTCGAATTATTCGAATAGTTCGAATTATTCGAATAGTTCAAATTATTTGAATAGTTCAAATTATTCGAATAGTTCGAATTATGCGAATAGTTCAAATTATTCGAATAGTTCAAATTATTCGAATAGTTCGAATTATTCGAATAGTTCGAATTATTCGAATAGTTCGAATTATTCAAATAGTTCGAATTATTCGAATAGTTCGAGTTATTCGAATAGTTCGAATTATCCGAATAGTTCGAATTATTCGAATAGTTCAAATTATTCGAATAGTTCAAATTATTTGAATAGTTCAAATTATTAGAATAGTTCGAATTATTCGAATAGTTCGAATAGTTCATATTATTCGAATTGTTCGAATTATTCGAATTGTTCGAATTATTCAAAGAGTTCATATTATTCGAATTGTTCAAATAGTTCACATTATCGAATAATTTGAATTATTCGAAATATTCGATTCGAATTATTCGAAATACTTTATTCGAATTATTCAAAATATCGATTTGAATTATTCGAAATATTCGATTCCTCTCGAACAATTCGTAAATTCGAATATTCACACAGCCCTAAAATAAAATTTTTGTCAAAGATGGAATTTGATTCTTTTTTTTTAGTTTTTCCATTTAATAATCTTTTTCCTCCAGTATTTTTCAGTACATGAAATATTTTAAATTGAACTCTCATATTGATATGCAATATTGGTTTTTTACGAATTTAGGAAATATTATTCGACAGTTGAAAGAAAGTAAGAACGTTTTTAAATTATTTTTCCAGGCATTTTTTATGTTTAGTATTATCTAATTATTTCTTCTCAATCGTACTGTTATTTAACTTTTTAACATATATTTATTACACGCCACGAGAATTATTTAATTCTAGTAAAAAAACAAGAGACTTCGTTCTTGCAATGGATGTTTATGATGAAAACCTAAGTAAATATTTGCATTGTCGAAATTATTGAGTAAATTAATACCAGTAGCTGAAAATAAAGCCAGAGATTTAGATCGAGGAAGAAAAACAGTCATCGATTTTAACAATAAAAAATCATTTCTTATTTACCATTCAATAATTGCTAAAACTGAGAAAGGGAAACTAAAAATCACGAATGACTTTTTTTTTATTGTCTTTAATTTTTTTTCAAAATTTGGGAAAAATATATTGCAGATAAACAAAAAGAGTATAACTTTTGAAAAACTCAATTACACTTTACTAATCATCAACGTATTGAATTTATTTGATAATTTTTCTAACGATGTATTTTCATAATATCTAAAAACATATTTAAAATTTTACATTCTATTAAAAGGTTGGTAATGAATGTTTCTTTTAAAAGTTATGTTTTATTAAAATTTACATTAATTCAGTAGTGAGCTATGAAAAAAATATTATGATTAAGTTAAATATATGATAGAACAACATAACTTCCTCATCAAAATCGATCATTTTAAGGGCAGAAAATAATGAATCGAACGGTTCGAATAATTCGAATCACTCGAATGGTTCGAGTAATTCGAATAGTTCGAGTAATTCGAATGGTTTGAATAATTTGAATAGTTCGAATGGTTCAAATAATTCGAATGGTTCGAATAACTCGTATAATTCGAATGGTTCGAACAACTCGAATAACTCGAATAATTCGAATGGTTCGAATAACTCGAATAATTCGAATGGTTCGAATAATTCGAATGGTTCGAATAACTCGAATAATTCGAATGGTTCGAATAACTCGTATAATTCGAATGGTTCGAATAACTCGAATAATTCGAATGGTTCGAATAACTCGAATAATTCGAATGGTTCGAATAACTCAAATAATTCGAATAGTTTGAATAACTCGAATAATTCGAATGGTTTGAATAACTCGAATAATTTGAATAATTCGAATGGTTCGAATAACTGGAATAATTCGAATGGTTCGAATAACTCAAATTATTCGAATGGTTTAAACAACTCGAATAATTCGGATGGTTCGAGGCAACTCGTATAATTCTAATGGTTCGCATAACTCGAATAATTCGAATGGTTTGAACAACTCGAATAATTCAAATGGTTCGAATAACTCGAATAATTCGAATGGTTCGAATAACTCGAATAATTCGAATGGTTCGAATAACTCGAATAATTCGAATGGTTCGAATAACTCAAATAATTCGAATGGTTTAAACAACTCGAATAATTCGGATGGTTCGAATAACTCGTGTAATTCGAATGGTTCGAATAACTCGAATAATTCGAATGGTTTGAACAACTCGAATAATTCAAATGATTCGAATAACTCGAATAATTCGAATGGTTCGAATAACTCGAATAATTCGAATAGTTCGAATAATTCGAATGGTTCGAATAATTCGAATGGTTCGAATAATTCGAATGGTTCGAATAATTCGTATGGTTCGAATAATTCGAATGGTTCGAATAACTCGAATAATTTGAATAACTCGAATAATTCGAATGGTTCGAATGACTCGAATAATTCGAATGATTCGAATAACTCGAATAATTCGAATGGTTCGAATAATTCGAATAATTCGAATAATTCGAATAATTCCGCTGAAATGAATAACCAATTTAATCGCGTAAGGAAGCATCTCACAAACTCTTTTACTTTTAACTTTTTTCCATTTTGTAAATTTGTCTTTATCACTGTACCATTGTTCAACAAATCAGTTTAACTGGCACCCTGTGCCGGAGAGGGAGAAAAAAAGGCACGAGAATTCGGCCGAGCCAGTCTGGTCGCCGACGATGGCCGGCGGTCTATTTTCCATCGATCGTGCTTTCTTCGAGCGTCTCGGCACTTACGACAGTGGCTTCGACATCTGGGGCGGCGAGAATCTCGAACTTTCCTTCAAAACATGGATGTGCGGTGGTACGCAAGTTTTTTCCTCACTTTTTTTTTCTCTCTCTCTTCGCCAATAATTTATTTCACATTTCACCTTGAAAAATGTGGGTCAACATGTGTGAGCGTGTTTTCGTATGTGTAACGTAACGAAGTTTATTGAAATACCTGTGCTTACGGTATTGGCATGCTTGTGAGAGAATCCTCGAAGCGTCAGAGTTGAAAAATTCTCCGAGAGTTTATTATTCACAAGCCGCTGCTTCCAAAAAGCTCGACGTCCAATGAATTTAGGGGAGGGTGGGGCAAGACGGCCCACCCACTATAAAATGATGCATTTTTTTATCTTCAATTTTCTTTCGACTTTAAAAATGTTTTTCGTCATCTTTCAACAATTTTTCTTAACCCAAACGAATTATTTTGAAATTTTTTAAATCATTTTTTTTTAAGTGAAACTTCTATCGGCGCGAGAGCGTTACTGGCAAATGGAACAGACGAGGGTCACGTTTTTCGCACAAAAAATAGTGTCTCTGCCATCTGCTTATATCAGAGTTGAGCGTTTATGTAATTAATTACATTCTAATTGCAAGATTCGAAAAATTCGAAAAAACTTTCATTACAAATTGGAAATGTAATTAGTAATAATAACTTTCTAATTACAAGTGTAATTAGTAATCGAAAAATTTCTAATTACAAATTACAAATGTAATCACTAATTGAAAACTGTCTCATTACAAATTACAAATGTAATCAGTAATGGAAAAATTCCAAATTACAAATGTAATTAGTAATTTAAAATTTCCGAATAACAAATTACAAATGTTATTAGTATTTAGAAAAATTCAAATTACAAATTATAAATGTACTTAGGTTCAAATTTCGCACTAATTACATTTTATCAATGTAATTAGAGTCAAATTTGACTCTAACTACATGTAATTAGTCGGAAATTGGATATTAATTAGTTTAAAAAATGTAATTAGTCGAAAATTTGGTCCTAATTACATGTAATTATAGTAACATTTTTCTCTGATTACATTGAAAAATGTGATTAGTCGAAAATTTGGTCCCAATTTCATGTAATTAGCGTGAAATTTGACTCTTATTACATCGATAAAATGTAACTAGTGCGAAATTTGAACCGAATCACATTTGTAATTTGTAATTAGAATTTTTCTAATTACTAATTACATTTGTAATTTGTAATTAGAATTTTTCTAATTACTAATTACATTTGTAATTTGTAATTAGAATTTTTCTAATTACTAATTACATTTGTAATTTGTAATTAGAATTTTTCTAATTACTAATTACATTTGTAATTGGCAATAAGGAAATTTTCAATTACCAATTACATTCGTAATTTGCCGCTCGCCAATTCTAAGTTTGATTTGATGTATTGGCTTTCCTTGCCGACAAGAATAGCTTATGATCCAAAAAGAATATTTTGTCGAAAAAAGAGTGTTCCGACAGAAGTTTCACTTCTACCGTGTTGTCATTAGCACACACCAATTTTTTTTTTTCCAATTTTATTAAGAATACATTAAAGATTTTTTTTTTTAATGGTCAATTTTACCCTCGATGTAGTGCATCGGTCTTAAAATCGATGAGTACATCAAATCCATCATAATTTGAAGAAAAACAAAAAAAAACCCTGAAATCTTAAACAAATTCACCGACATTTTGCCAAAACTAAAAAAAAAAAATTCTGGGGCACGATGGCCCGCCTCTAAAAAATGATATTTTTTAATCTTAAAAATCGTGCTCAACGTTAAAAATGTTTTTCTTTATCTTGCAACAATTTTTCTGAACCAGAAAATATTTTCTTTAATTTCTTAGATAACAGATAATTTCGTTTTCTTTTGCCAATTTTTCAATTTTGTTAAGAAGAATTTTTTTTTCAATTTCTTGTTATGGTTCATTTTACCCCCCGATCAGGGATGGGCGGACTCGAATCAAAAAGTATTTAAATACATGCTTTAAATGATAAATCATTTTTGACTCGTGATTTAAACGGGCTCGGAGTATCAAGTACTTTCGGACTTGTGATTTAAACGGGCTTGGAGTATCAAGCCTTTTTTGACTTGGGATTTAAACGGGCTCGGAGTATCAAGTCTTTTTTGATTGGTGATTTGAACGGGCTCGGAGTATCAAGTACTTTTGGACTTGTGATTTAAACGGGCTTGGAGTATCAAGCCTTTTTTGACTTGGGATTTAAACGGGCTCGGAGTATCAAGTCTTTTTTGATTCGTGATTTGAACGGGCTCGGAGTATCAAGTACTTTTGGACTTGTGATTTAAACGGGCTTGGAGTAACAAGCCTTTTTTGACTTGGGATTTAAACGGGCTCGGAGTATCAAGTCTTTTTTGATTCGTGATTTGAACGGGCTCGGAGTATCAAGTACTTTTTTACTCGTCACTCCTTTCGATTAAGAGTGACAAATTCTTTTTAATTCTGAGTATATTTAAGCTTTAAATTCATTTTAATTCCTTTTTTAATCGAATTAAACGACGAAATTCATATTAATTCCTGAATATTTTTTAATTGTACCATGGTCAAATCGATCCCGGTACAACAAATTATAACTCCGCATACGGAGAATAATAATTAGTGACAAATAAATAAATAAATAAATAAATAAATAAATACATAAATAAATAAATAAATAAATAGATAAATAAATGAATAGATAGATAAATAAATAAATAAATAAATAAAGAAATAAATAAATAATTAAATAAATAAATAAATAAATAATTTTTTTTTTTTTTTTTTTTTTTTTTTTTTTTTTTTTTTTAATACGGGCCAGTATGCTCGCGCGTAGACTCAACCAAACTTTGGTTGAGTCTACTGGCCCGTATTAAAAAAAAAAAAAAAAAAAAAAAAAAAAAAAAAAAAAAATTATTTAATTATTTATTTATTTATTTATTTATTTATTTATCTATTTATTTAATTATTTATTTATTTATTTATTTATTTATTTGTCACTAATTATTATTCTCCGTATGCGGAGTTATAATTTGTTGTACCGGGATCGATTAGACCATGGTACAATTAAAAAATATTCAGGAATTAATATGAATTTCGTCGTTTAATTCGATTAAAAAAGGAATTAAAATGAATTTAAAGCTTGAATATACTCAGAATTAAAAAGAATTTGTCACTCTTAATCGAAAGGAGTGACGAGTAAAAAAGTACTTGATACTCCGAGCCCGTTCAAATCACGAATCAAAAAAGACTTGATACTCCGAGCCCGTTTAAATCCCACATCAAAAAAGGCTTGATACTCCAAGCCCGTTTAAATCACAGGTCCAAAAGTACTTGATACTCCGAGCCCGTTCAAATCACGAATCAAAAAAGACTTGATACTCCGAGCCCGTTTAAATCCCAAGTCAAAAAAGGCTTGTTACTCCAAGCCCGTTTAAATCACAAGTCCAAAAGTACTTGATACTCCGAGCCCGTTCAAATCACGAATCAAAAAAGACTTGATACTCCGAGCCCGTTTAAATCCCAAGTCAAAAAAGGCTTGATACTCCAAGCCCGTTTAAATCACAAGTCCAAAAGTACTTGATACTCCGAGCCCGTTCAAATCACCAATCAAAAAAGACTTGATACTCCGAGCCCGTTTAAATCCCAAGTCAAAAAAGGCTTGATACTCCAAGCCCGTTTAAATCACAAGTCCGAAAGTACTTGATACTCCGAGCCCGTTTAAATCACGAGTCAAAAATGATTTATCACTTATTTTTTTTTTAAGTTCTTTATGCCCATCCCTGCCCCCGATATAGTGCATTGGCCTAAAAATGGACGAATACGTCAAATTCATCGTAATTTGAAGAAAGACAAAAACAAATTCTCAAATCTTAAACGAATTCATAGATATTTTGCCGAAAATGCAAGAAAAAAAAAATCTGGGGCATTACGGCCTCCCTCTGAAAAATGATAAATTTTTTTTTTATCTTCCAAACTGTTTTCAACGTTACTAATGTTTTTCTTTATCTTGCAACAATTTGTTTGACCGAAAAATTTTTCTTTCAATTTTTTAAATAACAGATCATTTTGTTTTATTTTAAAAATTTTTTAATTTTGTTAAGAATAAATTTTATTTAAATTTTTTTTGATGGTTCATCTTACCCCGGATGTAGTGCATTGGTCTAAAAATGGATGAATACATGAATTTTATTATAATTTTGAGAAAAACAAAAAATTTCTAACCCGATTTTTGAGGGTGGTCCATTATGCCCCAGATATCGCGGAACAGTCTAAAACTGAGCCAATACATGAAATTTATGATAATTCGACGAGAAACCAACAAATTTTTTCACCAAATTTTTGAGGGAGGCCATCGTGCCCCACCCTCCCCTATTTTAGTTTTTTCAACCACCCTTTTCTACTCCTTCTCACTGTCTCCGTTCGAAATTCTTTTACCCTTTTTTTTCTCTTTCTCGAAAACGCCATTCGAAAAATCCTAATTACGAATTACAAATGTATAATAAGTGATTGAAAAATATCTAATTACAAATTACAAATGTAACCACTAATTGAAAAATTTCTCATTACAAATTATAAATGTAATTAGTAATTGAAAAAATTTTAATTCCAAATTACAAATATAATTAGTAATTAAAAAATTCCTAATTATAAATTACAAATTACAATTTTTTTAGATAATGGATCATGTTATTTTCTTTCGAAAATTTTTCAATTTTGTTGAGAATGAATTTTTTTCAAATTTTTTTCGATGGTCCATTTTACCCCGGATGTAGTGCATCGGTCTAAAAATGGATGAATACATCAAATTTATTATAATTTGAAGAAGAACAAAAATTTTCTGACCTAATTTTTTAGGGTGTTGCATTATGCCCCTGATATCGCGGAACGGTCTAAAAATGAGTCAATACATCAGATATATGATAATTTGACGAGATATCAAAATAAATTTTCACCAAATTTTTTAGGGAGGCCATCGTGCCCCACCCTCCCCTATTTTAGCTTTTTCAACCTCCTTTTCTACTCTCTCTCTGTCTCCGTTCAAAATTCTCTTACCTTTTTTTTCTCTTTCTCGAAAACGTAATTCAAAAAATTCTAATTACAAATTACAAATGTAATTAGTAATTAAAACTTTCCAATTACAAATTACAAATGTAATTGAAGAATGTCTAGTTACAAATTACAAATGTAATCACTAATTGAAAAATTTTTAATTACAAATTACGAATGTAGTCAGTTATTGAAAAAATTTTAATTCCAAATTACAAATGTAATTAGTAATTAAAAAATTCCTAATAACAAATTACAAATGTTATTAGTAATTAGAAAAATTCAAATGACAATTTACAAATTACAAATTTTTTAGATAATAGATCATTTTATTTTCTTCTGAAAATTTTTCAATTTTGTTGAGAATGAATTTTTTTCAAATTTTTTTCGATGGTCCATTTTACCCCGAATGTAGTGCATTGGTCTAAAAAGGGATGAATACATCAAATTAATTATAATTTGAAGAAGAACAAAAATTTGCTGACTCAATTTTTTAGGGTGGTCCATTATGCCCCAGAACGATCTAAAAATGAGTCAATACATCAAATTTATGATAATTTGACGAGAAACCAAAAAAATATTTTCACCAAATTTTTTAGGGAGGCCATCGTGCCCCACCCTCCCCTATTTTAGCTTTTTCAACCTCCCTTTTCTACTCTGTCTCTCTGTCTCCGTTCAAAATTTTCTTACCCTTTTTTTCTCTTTCTCTTTCGCGACACACACACACGAACACGAAATGCAGGGACTCTGGAAATCGTGCCTTGCTCACACGTGGGTCACATCTTCAGAAAGCGCTCGCCGTACAAGTGGCGAAGCGGCGTGAACGTGCTCAAGAGGAACAGCATAAGGCTGAGCGAAGTGTGGCTGGACGAGTACGCCAAGTACTACTATCAGAGAATAGGTCACGACAAGGCGAGTATGAAGATGCATGAAAATCTCTACCGCGTAAACCGATACATTTTTTTTTTTTTTTAAATTAGAGAGAAATCGATATTCCAGTTTTTTTTTAATTATAAAATTTCTTGAGTCGGAAAATTGGCGTCAAGATTATTTTCAATCAAGAGTATCATGATTGAACTTATAAACGTCTTTTGATTCATTCCAAAAACGAAACTTTTCTAGAAAAAGACTTTCAAAAAATATATATATTTACATATGGAGCAAAAAAAAAATTAATTGACTTCAAAAAAAAGGTACAGTCGATGTTAGAACTTGAAAATCTGGGAAAAATTGAAAAATGATCGGCATTGGAAAAACCAAGCAGCGGTTTGAACCTTTTACAATTTCGAAGAAAATGAACAAAAATTGATGTCGAATTTGTGTTCAGATAAAAAATTACAGACGTTTTAGTAAACCTTTCTATCTTATGCCAAAATGCAAAAAAAAAAATCGATTCATTTAATTAGAACTTCGAATTGATGTATTTTTTTCTAGCGCAACACAAATCTGACAATGATTGGCTTAAAAAATTAAAAATCGGCATACATTATTATGAAAAATGATTTTGATTATTTTTGGATATTCTGGATTGCATTCACATTCAGCAAATCCAGAAAAAAACGTTTCCAAAGTCTTAAAAAGACTTTACATATAGTAATTATAAGTTCACAAATATGCCTGTAACTTCAAAGATATTTTTCAGATTGACATGAAATTTTCTGGGTACATTTTCAATTTACTGTACCATACCAGTGCTGTATTATTATTAGTATATATATTTATTACTGTACTGTTCCAGTCCAATAATGATCACTGCAGTAATCCAGCATAAAGTAATAACCCAACATAAATTTTGAATGGTACAGTACAATTTACTGTACCAGTACTGTACTATTATTACTGTACATTATTATTACTGTACTGTTCCAGTCCAGTGATGATCACTACAATAATCGAGCATAAAGTAATACAGTATAAATTCTGAATGGTACAGTACAATTTACTGTACCAGTACTGTATCATTATTACTATATATTATTATTACTGTATTGTTCCAATCCAATAATGATCACTGCAGTAATCCAGCATAAAGTAATAACCCAACATAAATTTTGAATGGTACAGTATAATTTACTGTACCAGTACTGTACTATTATTACTGTACATTTACTGTACTGTTTCAGTCTAGTGATAATCACTGCAATAATCTAGTATAAAGTAATAATCCAACATAAGTTTTAACTGATACAGTAAAATTTACTGTACCAGTACTGTATCATTATTACTATATATTATTATTACTGTATTGTTCCAGTCCAATAATGATCACTGCAGTAATCCAGCATAAAGTAATAACCCAACATAAAATTTAACTGATACAGTAAAATTTACTGTACCAGTACTGTATCATTATTACTATATATTATTATTACTGTATTGTTCCAGTCCAATAATGATCACTGCAGTAATCCAGCATAAAGTAATAACCCAACATAAATTTTGAATGGTACAGTAAAATTTACTGTACCAGTACTGTACTGTTATTACTGTACATTATTATTACTGTACTGTTTCAGTCTAGTGATAATCACTGCAATAATCTAGTATAAAGTAATAATCCAATATAAATTTTGAATTGTACACTACAATTTACTGTACCAGTACTGTACTATTATGACTGTATATTATCATTACTGTACTGTTCCAGTCCAGTGATGTTCATTGCAATAATCTAGCATAAAGTAATAATCCAGCATAAATTTCAACTGATACAGTAAAATTTACTGCACCAGTACTGTATTGTTATTACTGTTTTGTTCCAATCCAATAATGATCATTGCAGTAATTCAGCATAAAGTAATAATCCAGTCCAGTAATGATGATCACTGCAATAATCCAGCATAAAGTAATACAGTACAAATTATGAATGGTTCAGTATAATTTACTGTACCAGTACTGTATAATTATTACTATACATTATTATTACTGTATTGTTCCAGTCCAATAACGATCATTGCAGTAATTCAGCATAAAGTAATAATCCAACATAAATAGTACAGTACAATTTACTGTATCAGTACTGTACTATTATTACTGTATAGTATTATTACTGTACTGTTCCCGTCTAGTAATAATTACTGCAATAATCCAGCATAAAGTACTACAGGATAAATTTTGAATGGTACACAGTAAAGTTTACTGTACCAGTACTGTATTATTATTACTCCATATTATTATTACTGTACGTTTCCAGTCCAGTCATGATCACTGTAATAATCCAGCATAAATTTTGAATGGTACAGTACAATGTACTGTACCAGTACTGTATTATTATTACTGTATGTTATTATTACTGTACTGTTCCAGTCCAGTAATGCCTATAAATTTGAAAACATTTGTCGGATTGACGTGAAATTTTATGTGTTATACGATTTTCAAAAAATCGATTTTTCGAAAATTCTCTGTGTAACCCCTTTATTAGACTTTCTCATTGAAGAAGTTTTACAAACGATAGAAATAAATCGAAAAGTTGTGTTCATGATTTCTTCGCTTTTCGAAAATTTCAAATTTCATCAATACCAATTTTCTTTCACAAAAACAAAAAAAGTATTTTGTTGAAAGTTGAAAAATCCCGATTTCAAAAATTTCGAGACAATTTTCGAATATAAGAACGCCAGTAAATATATATTAAATATTTAAATCAATAAGAGAGTAAAAAAAAAAATTACTGCTAAAATTGACATGGTTTCAAAAAATTCTAAATTTCTCCTACGAGGAAACAATATAAGTGATCTGTCAATTTACAAAAAAACACACAAAAAAATCTCACGCCCTTAGTTTTCATTTTTCGACATCAACGTTTGTCTTGTGAGTGAAATTTTTTTTTCTTACGGTTTATAAAAATGTTAAATATTACAGGGCAACTATGGTGACGTTTCCGACCGTAAGAACCTGAGAAAGAAGCTCAATTGCAAATCCTTCAAGTGGTATCTCGACAACGTTTATCCGGAGCTTTTCATACCAGGCGAAGCGGTCGCTTCCGGCGAGGTAAGAGCCCGAAAGCCTTCATTCATATATTATATAAGAACGAATTTCCACAGCAATATTTCCGAATTAATAATTCAGAGGAGCAGGAGAAAAGGAAAGAACGATGCTGCCGGACGATGGAGTCAGACGTTGGATTTTCTTCGACCTGAAAATCAGGAAAATTCGTCGAACTGTCTAATCATAATTTGCTTTGTTCCATTAGAGAGAATCGACTGAAATTTATTTAACCTCGGCACGAAGGTATTTTCCCCTCAGATATTTCAGACTCTTGGGCCCGAATTTCAAGTTCTTAAGATCTATCTTAAAATTAAACTTAAGATAAAACTTTCCATTGAACTCAAGTTGGAACTTAATATCGAACTTGAGTTTCAATTTAAGATGAATCTTAAGTTTGAACTCAAGTATCATTGTAATATTAAATAATCAGTATATAATAAGTTCATACATAAGTTCAAACTCAAGTTCGAACTTAAGTTCCAATTCAAGATGAATCTCAAGTTTAAACTTAAATGCCATTAGAAGTTCATACTTAAATTCAAACTTTAGTGCGAACGTCGGATCGATTCGAACTTAAGTTCAAACTTCAAACCAAATTTAAGTTTGAACTTAAGTATCATTGTAATATCAAATAATCAGTATATATTAAGTTCATACTTAAGTTCAAACTTAAATTTCGTTTGAAGTTTGAACTTGAGTTCGAATCGATCTGAAGTTCGCACTTAAAAGTTTGAATTTAAGTATGAACTTATAATGGCACTTAAGTTTAAACTTAAGATTCATCTTTAATTGGAACTTAAGATCGAACTTAAGTTTTAATTTAAGATTAATCTTAAGTTTAAACTTAAGTATCATTGCAATATTAAATAATCAGTATATAGTAAGTTCATACTTAAGTTCAAACTCAAGTTCGAACTTAAGTTCCAATTCAAGATAAATCATAAGTTCAAACTTAAGTGCCATTATAAGTTCATACTTAAATTCCAACTTAAGTGCTAACTTCAGATCGATTAGAACTTAAGTTCGAACTACAAACCAAATTTAAGTTTGAACTTAAGTTTGAACTCAAGTATTATTGTAATATTAAATAATCAGTATATATTAAGTTTATACTTCAGTTCAAACTTAAATTTGGTTTGAAGTTCGAACTTAAGTTCTAATCGATCTGAAGTTCGCACTTAAGTTTGAATTTGAGTATGAACTTATAATGGCACTTAAGTTTAAACTCAAGATTCATCTTGAATTGGAACTTCAGTTCAAACTTAAGTTTCAATTTAAGATGAATCTTAAGTTTAAACTTAAGTGCCATTATAAGTTCATACTTAAATTCAAACTTTAGTGCGAACTTCAGATCGATTGGAACTTAAGTTCGAACTTCAAACCAAATTTAAGTTTGAACTTGAGTGTCATTGTAATATTAAATAATCAGTATATATTAAATTCATAATTAAGTTCAAAGTTAAAATTGGTTTGAAGTTTGAACTTAAGTTCGAATCGATCTGAAGTTCAGACTTAAGTTTGAATTTAAGTATGAACTTATAATGGCACTTGAGTTGAATCTTAAGATTCATCTTGAATTTGAACTTGAGTTTCAACTTAAGTTTCAACTTGAGTTTGATGGAAAGATCGATCTAAGGATAGAATAAAATTAAATAATAAAATGAAACATGAGAATTTTCTGAATTTTTCTTTCGAATATTCGAGGATTGAAAATGTCTCTATGAAATTATAATCACGTTTCTGGAATTGGCAGAGCAAATTTAGTGCTTTGAGCGATCGATACGGAATTTCGTAGATGGACGCAATTTCTCGCAATTGAAACTCGAGCGGAGTGAAATTGGTCGTTCAAACGCAAGGTTTAGCGGATGTTTCGAAGATCGGTCAAATAGCAAATTGCATTGACCCGCGTACCAAATTAATAGTGCATTAATTTTGCCGGACCCGGAGAGAGTCCGATTCCGGATGATAAATCACAAAATTGATTAATGCACTCTCCAAAGCGTTTCTCGATTAGACATTTCATACTATCTTCGATTTTTTTCGATTTTTTCGTCAACGATATTGATTTGATCGATCATTTTTTTTCGAAAAATTAATAATTAATCAAAAAATATTAATAATTTTTTTATTGAAATTCGTAATTAGCGGAAAATGAATTAGTAATTTTTCTAAAAAATTAGTAATTATAGTGACGAAATATTTCTAATTTTTCCAAAAAAATTAATAATTAGTGACAAAAAATTTTCAATTTTTCTAAAAAAATAGTATTCAGCGAAGAAATATTTCTAATTTTTCCAAAAAAATTAGTAATTAGCGAAAAAATATTACAAAGTTATTTTCTGAATATAGTTATGGTAAGAAAGATATCACTAATTATTTTCTGAGAGCTTTGATCGGCAAAATCGATTTTTTTTCGTCAACGATATTGACCTTAAATAAATATATTTAAAAAAAAAAGATGTTGATTGTATTAATCATTTTTTTGAAAAATCAATAACTAGTCAAAAAATATTAATAATTTTCAATAAATATTCTTAATTAGCGGAAAAATATTAGTAATTTTTCTAAAAAATTAGTAATTAGTGATAAAATATTTCTGATTTTTCCAAAAAGATTAGTAATGAGTGACAAAATATTTACAATTTTTCTAAAAAATTAGTAATTAGTGACAAAATATTTCTAATTTTTACAAAAAAATTAGTAATTAGCGAAAAAATATTACAAAGTTTTTTTCTGAATATAGTTATGGTAAGAAAGATATCACTAATTATTTTTTGAGAGCTTTGATCGGCAGAATTGATTTTTTTCGTCAACAATATTGTTTTTATCAATAATTTTTTCGAAAAATCAATAATTAGTGAAAAAAAATTAATAATTTTTTATAAATATTCGTAATTAGCGGAAAAATATTAGTAATTTTCCAAAAAATTAGTAATGAAGTGGCAAAATATTTACAATTTTTCTAAAAAATTAGTATTTAGCGACAAAATATTTCTAATTTTTCCAAAAAAAATTAGTAATTAGCGAAAAAATATTACAAAGTTCTTTTCTGAATATATTTATGGTAAGAAAGATATCACTGTTTATTTTTTGAGAGCTTTGATCGGCAGAATCGATTTTTTTCGTCAACGATATTGATTTTATTAATCATTTTTTCGAAAAATTAATAATTGGTCAGAAAATATGAATAATTTTTCTATTGAAATTCGTAATTAGCGGAAAAATATTAGTAATTTTTCTAAAAAATTAGTAATTAGTGACAAAACATTTCCGATTTTTTTAAAAAATTAGTATTTAGCAACAAAATATTTGTAATTTTTCTGAAAAAATTAGTAATTAGAAAAAAAATATTACAAAGTTCGTTTCTAAATATAGTTATGGTAAAAAAGATATCACGAATTATCTTTTGAGAGCTTTGATCGGCAAAATCGATTTTTTTCAACAACTATATTAATTTTATTGATAATTTTTTCGAAAAATTAATAATTGGTCAAAAAATATTGATAATTTTTTATAAAAATTCGTAATTGGCGGAAAAATATTAGTAATTTTTATAAAAAAATAGTAATTAGTGACCAAATTTTTCTAATTTTTCAAAAAAAAAAATTAGTAATTAGTGACAAAATATTTCCAATTCTTCTAAAAAATAAGTATTTAGCGAAAAAATATTTCTAATTTAGGTTTAATAAAAGAGTTAACGATTTTTAAAAATTAACGATTTTTTTCCGATTTCACGCTGACTCGGTCCCCTTAAGGGTCCAAACTTTGAGAATATGGAAAAAAATTAATTTTTTCAAAATTCTAGACCAGAATACCGCAGATTTAAAAGTGATTTCAGTTTGACAATTATAAAGTTAATTCCCTGAATTCTACGAGATTAAAAAAAAGGTTAAAAAAGTCTGCCGCTCGAAATTTGCATTCAGACAAAAATTTTCGAAATTTCCCAGACACTCTCACGCGTTTAATTCAAAAGTGCAGGTGTCGACGTTCAATTCTCTTTTCCTTTATTCTTCTTTTGTTACGAGCTCGTAACATCCTGGAATGAAAAAAAACGAAAATGAGAGGTCGGGGAACATAATTTTTTTTTACACACGCAGCAACATTTTTCCTTCTCCTGGGCTCAACGAAAATGCACCAACGCGCGTGTAAAATAACAATTTTACACCGCTCGTACATGTATATATATATGGGTCCTTCCATGTCAAATCGACCAATATTTGGAATCGACCCTTTCCAATATCGATGAAATTTTGTCGGAAGTTCTCTTTTATCACAAAACGAAGTTCTACCAAAGAAATTTTTTTTTTCTTTCGAAAATTCCAAATTTCGCCATTTTCGTATTTTTCAAGTTTATTTCTTGAATATCTCAAAAACTATTATAGTTACGAAAAAATCGTTCTGGGTTCGTCTTAAAGAGTGTACTCAGGGTTACGAAAAAAAAAATATATTCCGAAAAAAAATATTAATAATAATGAATTAGGAGAATTTTGAATTTTTTAAAACCGCGGAAATCCACGATCAACATTCAATTTTCTGTGCAATTTTTGTAAATATAATATCTTGTACTGGTCTTAAAAAATTCTGAAATTTTCCGAACTCCGTATTTTTTTTACCAAAATTCAAAAATTCATACTTTTACAAAAAAAAAAAAAAAAATTCTTAAAATTTC
Source organism: Alloplasta piceator (assembly GCA_946863875.1). Lineage (NCBI taxonomy): Eukaryota > Metazoa > Arthropoda > Insecta > Hymenoptera > Ichneumonidae > Alloplasta > Alloplasta piceator. The sequence continues at coordinate 38,428,446 of OX333077.1, read as the reverse complement.
AGAATTTCCGAAAATCAGTACGAGGTATTATATAAAACAAATCGAATCAAAAATTTAATGTTGATCTTAAATTTCCACGACTTTGAAAATTCAAAATTGTCCAAATTCATCATTTTTCAAAACTTTTTTTCGGATTATTTTTTTTCGTAGCCCCAAGTGTAGTCTTCAAGACGAGCCTAGAACGATTTTTTTGTAGCCTCGATAGTTTTCGAGATATTAAGAAAAAAAATTTGAAAAATTGAAACATTGATGAAATTTTGAATTTTGCATAACTTGAAAAAAAGGCGTTATATTTTTTTCTTAGGTAGAACTTTGTTCTATGACAAAAAAACTTTTGACCGAATTTCATCGAAAATAAAAGGAGTCGATTCCAACTGTTGGTAGATTTGACATGGAATGACCCATATACATATATAGACGCTGACCCTTCTCGAAACTTATGTTTCCACCCTTCCCGCATTTTCTCACTTTTTCTCCAGCGTTCCTTCTCCCTCTCTCTCTCGTAATTTTTTTCATCTTTGTTTCTCCACAGCAGTTATAATCCACCTTTTGGGATATATTCTCTCCTCGTTCGGTACGCGGGCAACCGAGTAAATCACGTAGGGAGGTTTCGCCCTACCATCTCCCAGGTGGATTTATAGTTAGAACCGTACGGAAAAGCTCTTCTTTTCTCCTCCTCTCGCTCTCTCTCTCGCTCCCTCTCGCTCCCTCTCGCTCCCTCTCGCTCCCTCTCCCTCTCTCTCGCTCCCTCTCGCTCCCTCTCGCTCCCTCTCGCTCCCTCTCGCTCCCTCTCGCTCCCTCTCGCTCGCTCTCGCTCCCTCTCGCTCTCTCTCGCTCCCTCTCGCTCCTTCTCGCTCCCTCTCGTTCTCTCTCGCTCCCTCTCGCTCTCTCTCGCTCTCTCTCGCTCCCTCTCGCTCTATCTCGCTTCCTCTCGCTCCCTCTCGCTCCCTCTCGCTCTCTCTCGCTCCCTCTCGCTCCCTCTCGCTCTCTCTCGCTCTCTCTCGCTCCCTCTCGCCCCCTCTCGCTCCCTCTCGCTCTCTCTCGCTCTCTCCCGCTCTCTCTCGCTCCCTCTCGCTCCCTCTCGCTCTCTCTCGCTCTCTCTCGCTCCCTCTCGCTCCCTCTCGCTCTCTCTCGCTCTCTCTCGCTCTCTTTCGCTCCCTCTCGCTCTCTCTCGCTCTCTCTCGCTCTCTCTCGCTCTCTCTCGCTCCCTCTCGCTCCCTATCGGTCTCTCTCGCTCTCTCTCGCTCCCTCTCGCTCCCTCTCGCTCTCTCTCGCTCTCTCTCGCTCCCTCTCGCTCCCTCTCGCTCCCTCTCGCTCTCTCTCGCTCTCTCTCGCTCTCTTTCGCTCCCTCTCGCTCTCTCTCGCTCTCTCTCGCTCTCTCTCGCTCTCTCTCGCTCCCTCTCGCTCCCTATCGGTCTCTCTCGCTCCCTCTCGCTCCCTCTCGCTCCCTCTCGCTCCCTCTCGCTCTCTCTCGCTCTCTCTCGCTCCCTCTCGCTCTCTCTTGCTCTCTCTCACTCCCTCTCGCTCCCTCTCGCTCCCGCTCGCTCTCTCTCGCTCCCTCTCGCTCCCTCCCGCTCCCTCTCGCTCCCTCTCACTCCCTCCCGCTCCCTCCGATTACAAGTTTATCCCGGCAAATGCAATTTTCCTCTTCACTTTGCAAATTTGTTTCTATCTATATATATTTTTTTCTTTTATTTTCCCATCTCTCTCTCTCTCTGTCCCCATTCGCATCAACAAATCGATTAATTTCGCCATTGGACCGGAAACATTTTGTGAAAAATGTATCTGCAGCTTATCGCGTGATTGATCGATTCTCACGAGCTTCGTATCTGCATATGATTTTTGTTTTTCCTTCGATATCAGCGGCTCCCTCTGAAACTCGGGAATCTCGTTGTGCGATTGGTTTATTTTTTTTATTTTTACGATTAATCTCAGCCCATCTGCGAGTGAAAACCTTCCTGCTGTTTTAATTAACCATATTTTCGAGAGTTCTTTTTTATTCGTCTATTTTTTAGCGGTTTTTTCATGCCCTCGAAACGCTAAGGGGTTATATGCAGTCAGGAGGCCGAAAAAAGCGATTTTTTAAGATTTTTTTCTGGAAAGACATTTTAATTTATCAACGTCAAAATTTAGATATATATTTTTGTAACTTTTAACTCACTTTTCAAATTGCTCTTTTTAAAAAATCATGATTTTTGGAGTCGCTGTAGCTGATCTCCGATTCCTCTAAAAAGGCACCTTACAAAGTTCCTTTTTTTCCAAGCACGGTGTCACTGAATTGGATCATCCAAAATGAAAAAATAAAAAAGATTTTATTAATACTAGGTATGAACTTAGTATTTAATTGAAACAATAAGCGCAATATCAATTTTTAACAAAATGGCGGTTTTAACAAAAAAAAAAACATTTTTTTATGAAAATTTTTACCTCAAATTGTTTATCAAAAGGAAAATATTCATCCGTAAGAAAAACTTCGATTCATTACTGAAAAATATATTCATAAAGCCTGTCTAAAACTTCAAGACTGATCGGTAATGTTGTTTGATTGATTGATCTTTGTCGAATCTTTTTATCTAAATGTAAACCTTTCTGTTCCATTGATTTTAGAACTTAAAAATAGAAGTTTCCTTTAAACGAAAAAAAGTTGACCTTGGAATCACCTTGAAGGTTAACGTCAGGGTCATCATCAAGGTCACCACTGAATGTGCCTTGCTAAAGCTAATAACTTTGTTCCTGACGAAAGAATTTGAAAAGCTTCTATTCCCAGAGGTATCCATACTTTGGTCAAGTTTAATTTACTTTAGAATAAGCTTCAAGGTCAACATGTACCAAAGTACATATTTGACCGTCAACCGGTCTATCGTTGCCGATGTCAACAAAGTGGGTTCCCATTTGAAAAACAAAGTTAACCTTGAAATAACCTTGAAATCATGACCCTGAAATAACCTTAATATAACCGTCAAGGTCAAAATTAAGATCACGCCTGGATTCCTCATCAAAAGTAACTATTAGAATGACCTTGAACTTTTTGAAAAATATATTAACTGAGGACATATAATACTTTCCGTGTATACTTAAATATATTTACATTATAAAAAAAAAGCAAAAAAATCGATTTTTTGAAAATCCTGACTGCGTATAACCCCTTAAGTCCCGCACAGCTAATAATCCGCTGGGAGCCGCGCCAGCCAGTTTGGCAGTTTATCGAGTCCGTGCCAGGGATGGGCATAAAGAACTTAAAAAAAAAATAAGTGATAAATCATTTTTGACTCGTGATTTAAACGGGCTCGGAGTATCAAGTACTTTCGGACTTGTGATTTAAACGGGCTTGGAGTATCAAGCCTTTTTTGACTTGGGATTTAAACGGGCTCGGAGTATCAAGTCTTTTTTGATTGGTGATTTGAACGGGCTCGGAGTATCAAGTACTTTTGGACTTGTGATTTAAACGGGCTTGGAGTATCAAGCCTTTTTTGACTTGGGATTTAAACGGGCTCGGAGTATCAAGTCTTTTTTGATTCGTGATTTGAACGGGCTCGGAGTATCAAGTACTTTTGGACCTGTGATTTAAACGGGCTTGGAGTATCAAGCCTTTTTTGATGTGGGATTTAAACGGGCTCGGAGTATCAAGTCTTTTTTGATTCGTGATTTGAACGGGCTCGGAGTATCAAGTACTTTTTTACTCGTCACTCCTTTCGATTAAGAGTGACAAATTCTTTTTAATTCTGAGTATATTTAAGCTTTAAATTCATTTTAATTCCTTTTTTAATCGAATTAAACGACGAAATTCATATTAATTCCTGAATATTTTTTAATTGTACCATGGTCAAATCGATCCCGGTACAACAAATTATAACTCCGCATACGGAGAATAATAATTAGTGACAAATAAATAAATAAATAAATAAATAAATAAATAAATAAATAAATAAATAAATAAATAAATAAATAAATAAATAAATAATTAAATAATTTTTTTTTTTTTTTAATTTTTTTTTTTTTTTTTTTTTTTTTTTTTTTTTTTTTTTTTTTTTTTTTTTTTTTTTTTTTTTTAAATACGGGCCAGTATCGACCAAATCCGGATTTGGTTTGGTTGAGTCTACGCGCGAGCATACTGGCCCGTATTAAAAAAAAAAAAAAAAAAAAAAAAAAAAAAAAAAAAAAAAAAAAAAAAAAAAAAAAAAAATTATTTAATTATTTATTTATTTATTTATTTATTTATTTATTTATTTATTTATTTATTTATTTATTTATTTATTTATTTATTTATTTATTTATTTATTTATTTATTTATTTATTTATTTATTTATTTATTTATTTATTTATTTATTTATTTATTTATTTGTCACTAATTATTATTCTCCGTATGCGGAGTTATAATTTGTTGTACCGGGATCGATTTGACCATGGTACAATTAAAAAATATTCAGGAATTAATATGAATTTCGTCGTTTAATTCGATTAAAAAAGGAATTAAAATGAATTTAAAGCTTAAATATACTCAGAATTAAAAAGAATTTGTCACTCTTAATCGAAAGGAGTGACGAGTAAAAAAGTACTTGATACTCCGAGCCCGTTCAAATCACGAATCAAAAAAGACTTGATACTCCGAGCCCGTTTAAATCCCACATCAAAAAAGGCTTGATACTCCAAGCCCGTTTAAATCACAGGTCCAAAAGTACTTGATACTCCGAGCCCGTTCAAATCACGAATCAAAAAAGACTTGATACTCCGAGCCCGTTTAAATCCCAAGTCAAAAAAGGCTTGATACTCCAAGCCCGTTTAAATCACAAGTCCAAAAGTACTTGATACTCCGAGCCCGTTCAAATCACCAATCAAAAAAGACTTGATACTCCGAGCCCGTTTAAATCCCAAGTCAAAAAAGGCTTGATACTCCAAGCCCGTTTAAATCACAAGTCCGAAAGTACTTGATACTCCGAGCCCGTTTAAATCACGAGTCAAAAATGATTTATCATTTAAAGCATGTATTTAAATACTTTTTGATTCGAGTCCGCCCATCCCTGGTCCGTGCGAAGAGCTTGAAAACTCGGTCGTGGATCGTAAATCTCTCTCTCTCTCTCTCTCTCTCTCTCTCTCTCTCTCTCTCTCTACCTCTACCTCTCTCCCTCCCTCCCTCCCTCCCTCCCTGCCACCCTCCGAAAATATTCGAAAAAAATCGAATATTCGAAGAAAAATCGAATATTTGAAAATAAATCGAATATTCGAAAAAATATCGAATATTCGAAAATAAATCGAATATTCGAAAAAATATCGAATATTCGAAAAAATATCGAATATTCGAAAAATATCGAATATTCGAAAAAAAACGAATATTCGAAAAAATATCGAATATTCGAAAAAAAATCGAATATTCGAAAATAAATCGAATATTCGAAAAAATATCGAATATTCGAAAAAATATCGAATATTCGAAAAAATATCGAATATTCGAAAAAATATCGAATATTCGAAAAAATATCGAATATTCGAAAAAATATCGAATATTTGAAAAAATATCGAATGTTCGAAAAAATATCGAATATTCGAAAAAATATCGAATATCCGAAAAAATATCGAATATTCGAAGAAAAATCGAATATTCGAAAATAAATCGAATATTCGAAAAAACATCGAATATTCGAAAAAATATCGAATATTCGAAAAATATCGAATATCCGAAAAAATATCGGATATTCGAAAAAATATCGAATATTCGAAAAAATATCGAATATTCGAAAAAATATCGAATATTCGAAAAAATATTGAATATTCGAAAAAATATTGAATATTCGAAAAAATATCGAATATTCGAAAAAATATCGAATATTCGAAAATAAATCGAATATTCGAAAAAATATCGAATATTCGCACACCCCTACTAATTTTTCTAAAAATTGTCAATTAGTGACAAAGTATTTCTAATTTTTATTAAAAAACTAGTAATGAGCAAACAAATATTACCAACTTTTTTTTAAATTAGTAATTAGCGAGAAAGATATTGCTAAACAACCAAAAAAATATTAATTTGTGGAGAAATGTTGTATTAATTTTCGAAAGAATAATAAATAAAAAAAACATGACTAATGCATTTTTTAATAGGTATATTTAATTCGTAATAATAATAACTTATGTGATATCGTATGACATTCGATACAATCAATACTAATGTGTGAAATATTCAAAAGATATAGTTATTATAAAAAATAAAACGATTTTTTGAATAAAGTTTTTTGAGCTTATAACCATGACTCAATCCGTACACACAAGTATGCAAATATATACAATACTTTTCTACAAATAACTGTTTCTTAAAAATCAATTAGTAATAGCTTCCTTACCATTTCTATATTTAGAAAAAAAATTGGTAATATTTTCTCGCTAATTGCTGATTTTTTTGGAAAAATTAGAAATATGTTGTCGCAAAATACTAATTTTGTAGAAAAATTAGAATTATTTTGTCACTAATTACTGATTTTTTTCGAAAAATTAGAAATATTTTATTACTAATTACAATTTTTTTAGAAAAGTTACCAATATTTTTCGGCTAATTATGAATTTTTATAAAAAATTAGTAATATTTTTTGACTAATTATTAATTGTTCCAAAAAATGGTTAAAAAAATCAATATCGTTGACGAAAAAATCGATACTGCCGATGACTGTACGAAATATTATCTTCATTTTAATTTAATTTTTTTATTTTTATTTATTATTTTATTATTATTATTTGTTATTATTTATTACTATTATTTATTATTTATATTTCATTTTATATGTGGCCTCAAAATTGGAAAAAAACTCGTGCTGAATACTTTTAGCACATTTTTTCTCTTCACCAATTCTTTTTTTTATGAGGAAATAGTTCTAATAATTTTGACTTTCACGTCAAAAAAATTGCAGATAGCAAACATGATGAGTATGGGATGTGCTAATTCTAATTTGCACGATTTTTCACCCTTGTTTTTGTTTTAAAAAAGCAGGGGAAGTTTCAGAGTCCTTCAAGAGAGTCAATTTACAATTTTTTTTCCCAATTTTCTTTCAATGATTTTTTTTTCTAGCACCTAAAATTTTCAGAATATGTTAATGGAACATAAATGCATCCTCGTTGGTGAACAAAATATCATCATGATACTGATTGAGTACTGACCTTGATCATGACCTTGACTATAACATTCAAGGTCATTTCAAGGTCATTTTTTTTTCTTTCAATGTCAACGACCCTTAGGATGGATCACGACCTTGACGATAACATTCAAGGTCATTTCAAGGTCATTTTTTTTCTTTCCATGTCAACGACCCTTAGGATGGATCATGACCTTGACGATAACATTCAAGGTCATTTCAAGGTCATTTTTTTCTTTCAATGTCAACGACCTTTAGGATGGATCATGACCTTGACGATAACATTCAAGGTCATTTCAAGGTCATTTTTTTTTCTTTCCATGTCAACGACCCTTGGGATGGATCATGACCTTGACGATAACATTCAAGGTCATTTCAAGGTCATTTTTTTTCTTTCAATGTCAACGACCCTTAGGATGGATCAGCCGGAGTCGATTTGAAAATATACATTTTCGAAACACTTTTTGACATTTTTTTATGCTCTTTTATTTGCAGAAAATCGATATTAATAATTACAGGTATTCCAAAGGACGAAAGAGAATTGAAGTGACGCAGCGGAAAATCTCCCAGGAATATTTTCTCTTGTATCATAATCGTGAATTTATTTTTGTCCCACCCTATTCTATAGTGATATTAAATGATATTACATTATTTGGCTCGTGACTGATCGTAAATTATTGAAAAAAAAAATGACAGGTTCGTAATTTGGGCGAGGGAGGAAACACGTGTCTGGATTCACCTGCTCGCAAGACTGACTTGCACAAACCAGCGGGACTTTATCCTTGCCATCGACAGGGCGGTAACCAGGTAGATTTAAAAAAAAAAAAAAAAAAAAAAAAAAAAAAAAAAAAAACTTCGAACCCACTTTTTGGCTCCCTGCCACGCGATTTCCGCTACAAAACTCTTTTTTTTTTATGTGTGTGTCTGCTAGTTTTTTTTTGTACAACGTGGAAAAAATCGTGATTTTTTCAGCTAATTATCAATTTAATTTTCAAATAATCATTTTAACGATTGTTAATTAATTTGCACTACCGGTGAAAAGTTTCCGGACAAAACTTCGAAAAAGGTATGGATAGTTTTTTTCATGCCATTTCGCCGTAAGTCAACGCAAACTAATTTAACAAAGGGCATATTAAAGTTCAGCTTCATTTCCTGTTCTTTAATCTATTTTTACAATTTATTTTTAGATTTCGACTCTATTTTTAAAACAACTGTTTCGCGCGTTTTTTTTTAATTAAAAAATTTTTTTTTAAATACATTTTTATGATTGGATTCATAAAGAGGAAAGTTTGGGCTTTAATTTTCTTTTTTTTTTAATTTTTGAGCAATTTTTTTTTCAAAGTTATTCTGTTTGTTGTGAAAAAAGAGGAGATTTGAAAAATCCTTTATAACACGAAAACAAAGATGATTCATGAGAAACTTCAGGGTAGCAAAAAATTGCGTCTGTTTTGGTTGAGGTCAGAGAAATTTTTTCAGATTTTTTCTTCCTACATTTTTTTTTCTCACGTAGAGGCTGAGAAAAAAATTTTGGGAAAAAAATTTGAAAAAAAAATTTCAATCTGTTGAAAATGGTAAAATAAAGTATTTTCCTCTCTCGAAATTGTATCAATAATTACATAGTTCTCGAGTTATGGTAATTAAATGATCTGAACTCCGACCCAGAATATGAGAAAAAAAATTTTGGAAAAAAAAATCTGAAAAAATTTCTCTGAACTCAACGAAAGCATACGCAACTTTTTGCTATCTTGAAGTTTTTCATGAATCCTCTTTGTTTTCGCGTAATTCGGGATTTTTCAAATTTCCTCTTTTTTTCACAAAGAACAGAAGAACTTTAAAAAAAAATCGCTCAAAGGTGAAAAAAAAGAAATTGAAGCTCAAATTTTCGTCTTTATGAATCTAATCGTAAAAATGTGTAAAAAACTGTCCCCTAGAAGATGGGTGCACTTGAAGAGAGGGAATAATTTAAAAATCAGGAAATAAAGCCAAATTCTTCCCCTTTAAAATGCCGTTTGTTAAATTAGTTGACGTTGACTTCCGGCGAAATGGCATAAAAAAACGTTTCAGACCTTTTTTGATGTTTTGTCTGGAAAATTTTTGCCGGTAGTGTATATTTATTTATTTATTTATTTATTTATTTATTTATTTATTTATTCATTCATTCATTTATTTATTTATTTATTTATTTATTTATTTATTTATTTATTTATTTATTTATTTATTTATTTATTCATTTATTTATTTATTTATTTATTTATTTATTTATTTATTCATTTATTTATTTATTTATTTATTTATTTATTCATTTATTTATTTATTTATTTATTTATTTATTTATTTATTTATTTATTTACTCATTTATTTATTTATTTATTAACACAATTTATTTATTTCATTTGAACGATTATTAACGATATTTGATTGGCGAGAAATTCACGATCTTACAACGTTTTTCGTTGTTTGTCGTAGGGCTTTTTATTTTTATTTCTAGGTAAATGTTGTACAATCTAACGCATACAAATATTGAGCTCGCAACCCTCTCGATCGTGCTGTGAAGCTTGATTTTGTTCAATTATTTTTTAAGTTTTTCTGCAGTCTCTGAATTGCAGGAAGAGGGGAGACAGAGAAAGAAAGATCAACGAAGCGATCGCCCAAGATCGTGTAAAATTGTGTCTTCATTTTCATGGATTATTGTTGTTTCTCATTTATTGCTTGTTGTTGTTGTTGTCGTTGTCGTTGTTGTTGTTGTTGTCGTTGTTGTTGTTGTTGTTGTTGTTGTTGTTGTTGTTGTTGTTGTTGTCGTTGTTGTCGTTGTTGTTGTTGTTGTTGTTGTTGTTGTCGTTGTTGTTGTTGTTGTTGTTGTTGTCGTTGTTGTCGTTGTCGTTGTTGTTGTTGTTGTTGTTGTTGTTGTCGTTGTTGTTGTTGTTGTTGTTGTTGTTGTTGTCGTTGTTGTTGTTGTTGTTGTTGTTGTTGTTGTTGTTGTTGTCGTTGTTGTTGTTGTTGTCGTTGTTGTTGTTGTTGTTGTTGTTGTTGTTGTTGTTGTTGTTGTTTTTTTTGTTTTTTTTTTTTTTCTTCATTAAATCATTGGTGGTCGAAAAAAAACGGTCAAGTTCTTGATTGAATTTTAATGCAGATAAGACAACTCGAAAGCGACGTGTGTATAGACTCGTCGGGAAAACCTGAAGATCTTCATCAACCCGTTGGTCTGTGGCCTTGTCACCGTCAGGGTGGAAATCAGGTATACGAGCCCCCCCCCCCCCCCCAACCCCAAAAAAGCAACAAAAATGAGAATAGGAATTTTTTTTAGAGAAAGATTAACACAACTCCGGGGCATTCGGTTTGAAATTGTGAATTATTATTTATCCATCTATCGAGGGATTCTACGCAGTCAAAAGGTCGAAAAAAAGCTACTGAAATGAATTAAGGGATGAAAAAAATTTCCTACATTTTTAGTGATTTTTAAAAATTCTGTATCTCAGTGAAAAAGGGGCGTATCGAGGTCTAAAAAAAAGCATTTTGAAGCTCAAAGAGTCTAGTTTTGTGATCTTTTAGCCAAAAAAATTTTGCACCTACGGGTTTCGCACGATTTTGAGAAATAGTGCAAAAAAAAATTTTGCAATTTTTTTTTACTTTTTTTTTTGACTGTACTGACTTGGATTTTTTTTTTATAGTTGAGCCATTGCATGGATCTGATAGGTTGTTTATTCAGCTTCAATTTGCTTTTTTTTAGACCTCGATGCGACCATTTTTCGCTGAGATATCGAATTTTTAATGGAAAAGGATTTTTTTGTTTTTGATTATTGATATCTCAGCAAGAAATAATCGCACAGAAAATCGAAGAGAGGTTTCAGAAACTTGAATTGATTCTTTACAGCGGTGGTTTTTAAAAAAAAAAAAAAAAATTCTTGACATGAATTTAAACAATCAGGAGAAAAAGGCCTATTTATGATTTTTTTTTAAGAAAATCAACGGCTAAATTAAAAATATTGATAAAACGAATAATTTCAAGCGTTTTCTGTTTCGAGCGATCAAATTAAAAAAAAAAAAATAAAGGATCATGTTTATTGCTCCTAAACTTTTTGATAATCATTGAAATAAAATAAAAATAAATTTCTGAGCTCTTTCACATTTAAATTTTTTTGCCTTAAATTGTTTATAAAATGGAAAATATTTATCAGTAAAAAAAAACCTTTCATTAATTGCTAAAAATAACTAAATTTTCTGTGTACTTAAATATATGTAAATTAGGAAAATGGAATTTTTAAAAACCATTTTTCGAAAATCCTGACTGCGTATAACCCCTTAAACCCACGCTGAAAATTCTAACAGGTTCAGGTTTTGGGAAAAATAATTTTTATTACTCATATCTTATTGGACAATTGGATTCGCGGAGTAAAAATAAATAATAAATAATAACAAATTCTTACATGCACTTTTTTCGTCGGGAAGGAGCTTTTTGGTTTTCTCTTTTTTCTCTCGAGAAATTCTCTCTTTTACAACTTTCATTTTCAACTCTTTAACGACAATTTTTCTTTCCCGTTGAAGGGAAAAGGACTTTTTCTCTACTGCTTGTTACTTTTCTGAGGGACAAAAATTGAATTAAATTTGAAAATTTAGATCGTTAATTCCCACATTGAAACAAAAATTTACCATAAAATTACAGGAGGCCTAAAATCTTTTTTCAAAAATTAGATTAAATTAAAAAAATCAGTTCTTTAATCTCTACCTTGAAACAAAATTTGGAGTAAAATTGCAGGAGGCCCAAAATCTTTTTTCGAAAATGAAATTAAATTTAAAAAATCAGTTCTTTAATCTCTACATTGAAAAAAAAATTTGAGTAAAATTACAGAAGGCCCAAAATCTTTTTTCAAAAATTAAATTAAATTTAAAAAAATTCAGTTCTTTAATTTCTACATTGAAAAAAAATTAGGAGTAAAATTATAGGAGGCCCAAAATCTTTTTTCAAAAATTAAATTAAATAAAAAAATTCAGTTATTTAATCTTCACATTGAAAAAAAAAATTGGATTAAAATTACAGGAGGCCCAAATTCAAAAATTAAATTAAATAAAAAAAATCCAGTTCTTTAATCTCTACATTGAAAAAAAAAACATTGGAGTAAGATTACAGAAGGGCCAAAATCTTTTTTCAAAAATTAAATTAAATAAAAAAAAATTCAGTTCTTTAATTTCTACATTGAAAAAAAATTAGGAGTAAAATTATAAGAGGCCCAAAATCTATTTTCAAAAATTAAATTAAATTTAAAAAAATCAGTTCTTTAATCTTCACATTGAAAAAAAAAATTGGAGTAAAATTACAGGAGGCTCAAAACCTTTTTTTAGAAAATTAAATTAAATTAAATAATTCAGTTCTTTAATCTCTACATTGAAAAAAAATTTGGAGTAAGATTACAGGAGGCCCAAAATCACTTTTCAAAAATCAAATTAAATTATAAAAATCTGTTCTTTAATCTGTACATTGAAAAAAAATTTGGAGTAAAATTACAGGAGGCCCGAAATCTTTTTTCAAAAATTATATTAAATAGAAAAAAGTCAGTTCTTTAATTTCTACACTGAAAAAAAATTTAGAATAAAATTACAGGAAGCCGAAAATCGGTTTTCAAAAATTAAATTAAATAAAAAAAATTCATTTCTTTAATTTTTATACCGAAAAAAAATTTAGAGTAAAATTCCAGGAGGCCCAAAATCCTTTGCCGAAAATTAAATCAAATAAAAAAAAATTCAGTTCACACTAATATATAAAGTTCGGCGAGGTTCTGCTACTCCTCGTTTACACTGCACACCCCTTCGTATGAACTCACGTTTACGATAATTGCAGGCAACTAGTTACGTACAAAAACACAATCAGTCGGCTTGTTCAACGTTTTGTAAGTTACATATACATAAATGACGTATATGTGGGTGTTTAAATACGAATCGTGTGTGCGTTTGACTCCTCCCTCCCTCCCTCCCTCCCGCCCACGCTCCCTCCCTCCCTCCCTCCCTCCCTCCCTCCCTCCCTCCCTCCCTCCCTCCCTCCCTCCCGCCCTCCCTCCCTCCCTCCCTCCCTCCCTCCCTCCCTCCCTCCCTCCCTCCCTCCCTCCTTCCCTCCCTCCATGCCTCCCTCCATCCCTCCCTCCATCCCTCCCTCCCTCCCTCCCTTCCTCCCTCCCTCCCTCCCTCCCTCCCTCCCTCCCTCTCTCTCTCGCAGTCCGGTCAAAGAACCACTTTAATTTAGGTATTTACTCCTGCAATTAAGCTCCCTGGTTCTCGGTAATTACTCTTTTCGGACGTTGGCTTGAACCACCGGGTCGAGAGGGCAGATGAAGGTGGTCTCGACAGGTCACCACACTCGCTAAAAGACGAGGAAATTCTCAACTGTATTCTGCCACCAGTGTATGGACCATTTGATGGTCAATTTGCGTTATTTCTGACCCTCGAGTCCTTTGACTTTGACATTGTATGCGGGAAATGATCCAGGACACAAAAACAAAATTTTAAATATTGTCAGATTTTATTCGAGTTTCCAATTATTAATAATTGCAATTTTAATAATAAATTATCGTAATTAAAATAATACAAAAAATAATGACTGTAAAATAAGTGATGAATAATTCCAACTAATAATGATCTAATAATTCGCCCCAGTTGCCGAGAACAGATTACAAGATCATCTTGCAAATACATAAAATCAATTCTACATAGTGTCCCAGGGGTGAAGGTCAATATCGTGAGGGTAGATGCATGACGTAATATAGAGTAGAAAAGTCCTTTGCCATTTTTTGGTATTTTGAATCCCTGAATAGTTATTGATTTTTTAAATCAGCCAATGCGGTGCGGAGGCGGGACCACGGCTCATCTCAATGGGCGAATCTCATTGGCTGATTAAATAAATTAATAACAATTCAGGGGTTCAAAATACAAAAAAATGGCAAAGGACATTTCTACTCGATATTACGTCACGAATCTACCCATACAGTACGGAAGGTCAACACGACCTTCACCCTTGGGACACCCTGTATAAATTCTGCATGAAGACACTTTTTCATGAAAGCTGAATGGAACTTGAATAAATGATGCTCCGGCCTTGGAAAAAATTAATTACCAAAGTTCCACTTCGATTTTATGAAAAAACATTTTTGTATTCGTGCTTATTTTTCAATGATATTCAACAAATTTTCAAAAATATTCAGAAAAATGTCAATTTAATAAAATTCAATTCAATAAAAAATAAAATAATTAAAACAATGCAAAAATGTACAATCATGAAAATATTTTCCGCAACGTTTTCTAAAATAAAAAAAATCGAGGGTCAGGCGTAAAATACTGGTCAAATTGGCTTGAAATGTTCTAGTATTCATGTCGCTATTTTCTCGAAATTGCACGAAATTTTTTTTTTTTTAATTTCATTTTAATGCTTGACTTTTTTTTTTCCTCAACCGCAACGAGTTGTCTTTGTTTATTTTGTTTACAATGTTTGGTAAATGTGTGTTTGCATTGTTGAGCTTAATTCGTAATGAGGGAAACTAATTGGTATGCAAAAGCTTCGGTGAATAAAAACTCGAATAATAATAATGTGCTTCGGATAAAAAAAAAGGGATAACACGATTTAAATGCTAACAGCGCACGCGAGATCTTTTTACACGAGCTTTAATCTCTTGCTTCGCATTTATTGCTAAAATAAAGGCCCCCTTTGAGCTTTTTTTTTTATTATTTTACGAAAGCATCGGATTCCTGCGAAGAAATCGAGTATATGAAATTTGTTATAAAAAATTATGTAAATTACATTAAGGGCGGTATTCAGGTCCAGAGACGTACACTGTCGTCCAAAAGTTTGGAAACACTCGCCCCGATTTTGCGCCGCACAAAAAGTTTCACTGCTCCTTTAAAAATGAAGATATTTCAATTCAACAAGCGGCGTTTCAAAGAGGACATATTCAGCTTCATTTCGCTTTTTCCAAAATTTTTTTTCGATTTTTTTTGAATTTGGTACAGTCTTCGAAACATGGTCGTTCGTTTGCTTTTTTTTGGCTTTGAAATTTTGGACCACGACCCATGAAATTTTTTTTGAATTCTTTTTCACAGGAAAAACTTGTAGAGGGAAGATTCAAGCTTTAATTTCGTTTTTTAAAAAGTTTCGTATAATTTTTTTTTCAAAAATATTTAGATTTTCACAAAAAACGACCATATTTATAAAATGAAGCGTAACTCTAAAACTACTGGCTTTTCGTAAAATCACTAAGAGAGTAAAAAGTTGCAAACAATCATTTTGAATTCAATGAAATTTTTTCAGAATTTTTTTTCGAACAGTTCTTTTGAAAAAAAAAATTCTGTTGACGAGATATTTTTTTGTCGGTAACAATCGGGTCTCTACCTTATCTACACGAGTTTTCAGATGAAAAAGCCATGTAGTCGAGGTTTTCGAAAAAAAAAAGCGTGTAGATGAGGTAAGAGACTCGATTAGAGATTAAAAAAATATCTCAAGAGAAAATTTCGAAAAAATAATTTTGAAAAAAAAATATAATAAAATTTTATTTAATCCAGAATAATTGTATGCAACAAAAATCCAGTAGTTTTTGAGTTACACTAAATTTTATAAATATGGTGGCTTTTTCCGAAAAATTTAATATTTTTGCGAAAAAAATCGTACGAAACTTTTTAAAAAACGAAATTAAAGCTTATACTTCCAAAAGTTTGTGATGTGAAAAACAGTTTAAAAAATGGCAAAAGAGCCGAGAAATGACCATGTTTCAAAGAGCGTACCGGGTCAAAAAAAAATCAAAATTTTTTTTTGGAAAAAGCAAAATAAAGTTGAATATGTCCTCTTTGAAACTTGAGTGTTTCCAAACTTTTGGATGACAGTGTACATTTTCAGCATTTTGTCAAGCACGACAAAAAAAACAAAAAACATTTTAACTGTTCTTTTTTTACAACATATTTGTTAATATTTAAATAAAGAAAAAAAAATAAAAAGAAAAAAACAAGTTATAACCTGGTAAAGTTGGGGCTAAAAAAGAGGAATTGAAATAAAAAAATTCCAATATAAAAATTTGCTTTCAAAAACACTCTTAAAGCTCTACTCTAGGAATATGCATTAAAAAAATTAATTTTTTCAAAATTCCAGACCAGAATACTCCCTTAAGCATATTTTGTTGGAAAATTTCAATATTTCCCGTAATTCAGAATATATTGTTCACAAATTTGGACTCAACATTTTAAACATGTCCAAATATTAAAAATAATTTTTTTTTGGATATTAACAATTCAAGAATTGGATATGTAATAGTATATTACGATACTAGTGCGATGAAACTTTATTGTACGAGTGCGCAAAGTGCCAGTTTGAGCACGCGCAGCTTGCGCAAAGTGGCACTTTGCGCACGGAGTGTTATAAAATATATTTTTGCATTTTATTTTTTCATCGTTATCATTTGTAGGCAAAAACGATATTTCTGGCTGCGATTCGCAACGCGATGAAACTCTTTTTGGTGTTGATTCAGATATTCTCTAGCGGTTACCAAATTTATCCGTGAAATTGGAACAGACAAACGTGATTGAGCTATAACCGATTGTGGGATGATGGCAAACCGCGAATATACATAAACCCAATTTCAAGAGCCACCGGACTCATTTTATCGACGCTCGATGCTCATTTCTATGGGTCATTCCATGTCAAATCGACCCCTCTCTATTTCGATGAAATTTGGTCAGAAGTTTTTGTTTTCAATTAAACAGAGTTCTACTGAAGGAAAAAAAATTAATTTTTTTTTTTTCAAAAGTTATTCAAAATTTAAAATTTCACAATTTTTCAAATCTTTCAAGTTTATTTTTCATATACCTCGAAAACTATTATAGTTACGAAAAATCATTCTGAATTCGTTTTGAAGAGCATACTTGGGGCTGAGAGAAAAAAAAAAATCGGAACAAAAATTTTGAAAAATGATGAATTTGGAGAATTTTGAATTTTCAAAAATCGTGAAAAACCAAGTTCCATATTTTATTTTTGGTTCAATTTTTTTTTATATCATACCTTGTACTGATCTTTGAAGATCCTGAAATTTTCAGACAGGTGTTTTTTTTTTTCAAAAATATAAAATTTTCAATTTTTTAAAATCGCGCAAATCCACGATCGACATTAAATTTTTGGTTCAATTTTTTTTATATAATATCTGTACTGATCTTAAAAGATCCTGAAATTTTCAGGACGTCGTGTTTTTGTTTCAAAAATATAAATTTTTGAATTTTGGTAAACAAATTTTTTTTTTTAATTTTCATTAATTGAAATTTTTACTGCTTAAAATTACAGAATTACATGATTGCTCAACTTTACTCGACTTAGAGGAAAAACAAAAAAAAAATTTCGGGCTCTTTTGAGATTAGTACAAAGTATTATATGAAAAAAAATTAACAAAAAATTTAATGTTTATCGTCGATTTACACAGGTTTTAAAAATTCAAAAATTTTATATTTTTGAAGAAAAAAAAATACCTCTCTAAAAATTTCAAGATCTTTCAAGATCAGTACAAGGTATTATATAAAAAAAATTGAACCGAAAATAAAATATGGAACTTGGATTTTCACGATTTTTGAAAATTTTAAATTCTCCAAATTGATCATTTAAAAAAAATTTTTTTCGGAATATTTTTTTTTGTAGCCCAATGTATACTCTTCGAAACGAATTCAGAACGATTTTTTATAACTATAATAGTTTTCGAAATATTTAAAAAAATAAACTTGAAAGATTTGAAAAATCGTGAAATTTTAAATTTTGAATAACTTTGAAAATTTTGTTTTTTCTTTAGGTAGAATTCCGTTTTATTGATAACGAAAATTTCTGATCAAGTTTCATTGCAATTGAAAGGGGTCGATTCCAACTCTTGGTCGATTTGACATGGAATGACCCATATACATTCGCATCGGCGATCTGTGAAATATCGCTGATTTGACGTGACCGCGATATGGGAAACGGGCTCGCATGCGAGTATAAAAGCTTTCATCTCATTCTGGCGGAAATAATTTTTTTTTCCCCTTTCCATGCAAATAAATTCGCTGGAGCTTAAAGCAAATTGCTATTACGAGCTTCAAACGATATTTATAGCCGTTTATTTTTAGGGGGAAAAAATTCAGGGAATCTTCATTAAAGAAGAAATATTGATTCTGATATTAAGCGGGTTTATTTACAAAGTATAAAAAATGTATTGCAAAATATTTGTCATTAATTACGAAAATATGTTGAATTTAAATATAATCATATGCCAGAAATTTCGTGGACTGAAGCAATTTTATTACAGTAAAAAGGGTACGCAAAAATATATTTTTAACGATTTAGTGAAAAGTATAGACGTGAAGTATATGGGGCGTTCCATCCCAAATCGGACAGTTTGAAAAACTTTTTTTTTATTTCCTCAATTTTTTAATATTTTTTAGTACCCATCAAAAGACCCTTCCTGTGAAATTTTGAGATTTTTTTGATTATCCATTCAAAAGATATTAAATTGACAAAAAAACCGCTCGTTTTTTGGTATTTTGGTCATAACTTCTTCAATAATATTTCAAATTAAAAAAAAAAAAATTTCAGAAATTTTGTTTTTTTATGGCCTTTTCGAAAAAAAAAATACAACAAAAATATTCGACGCTATTTTTAATGACTTTTTTGAGTTTTAAACTTTAAATGGTGTTTTTAACAGTGAGCGTCATTTTGATATTTATTGAAATTTTTTGTTTTAAACATCTATCTATTCAAAAAATTTTAAGACTAGTCCAATCGTGAGATTTCCATAACTACTATTTTTTTCGATTTTTGAAAATTAAATTTTTTTTTGTGAGGTTTTCAAAAAAATACGTGAATAAATAAAAAATCTGTTGTTATTATTGTTCATAAACAGACTTAACGATTAATTATTAATTTTAAGAACCTATTAACAATAAAAAAGTGTCGAAATAAATTCTAAATATTGAAAAAAATACTATACAGTAACAAAAATTGGTATTCATAATAATTTATTGAAAAAAAAAAATTTAATTTTCAAAAATCGAAAAAAATAGTAGTTATGGAAATCCCACGATCGGACGAGTCTTAAAAATTGTTGAATCGATAGATGCTTGAAACAAAACAAAATTTTAAAAATAAAAAATCACACTCACTTTTAAAAACGCGATTTAAAGTTTAAGACTTGAAAAACTCATTCAAAAACACGTCGAATATTTTTGTTGTATTTTGTTCTGAAAAGGCCATAAAAGAACAAGAATTTTGAAAAAAAAAACTTTTAATTTTGACCATTATTAAAGAAGTTATGACCGAGAGACCAAAAAAAGGGCGTTTTTTTTTATAATTTCATATCTTTCGAACGGGTTAGAAAAAAATATCTCAAAATTTAACAGGAAGGGTCTTTTGATGGGTACTAAAAAATATACAAAAATTGAGGGTAAAAATGTTTTTCAAACTGTCCGATTTGGGATGGAACGCTCCATATGCAAAAAAATATAATAAATATAAAAAAATAAAAATAAATAAATCGAAATAAAATTTAAAGAACGATATAATTGAAGCTGAATATTTTCATTGTTAAACGAGAAAGTTGGATTCGTTGGATAGATTTTTTTAAAATATACTTTTATATCACTCAGTACAATAATGGACGCTTTTACGTCCGCAAGCGGACGTGAAAACGTCCATATTGCACCCCGTGATATAAAATATCGTACATCACTCGTCAGAAAATGTTTTTACGTCCTCGTGATATAATGTACTATTTATATCACTCAGTACAATAATGGACGCTTTTACGTCCGCAAGCGGACGTGAAAACATCCATATTGCACCTCGTGATATAAAATGTTTTTACGTCCTCGTAATGTAATGTACTATTTTTCCTCTCGGCAAACTTTCGAGCACTCTTGCATTTTATTAATAATAATTTTTTTCCATATCATAGTACTGGATGCTGAGTAAAGCTGGCGAGATCAGAAGAGACGAGTCTTGCCTGGATTACAGTGGAACTGACGTAATTCTCTATCCCTGTCATGGCAGCAAGGGCAATCAGCAATGGACCTACAATCCTCAGGTATGCGAGCACAACTTTTTCCTTTTTTTTTTTTTTGGCAAAGTCACGCGAAATTTGAGGAATGAGTACACTGAAAAAAAATTTTTGTTGAAAATGCAAAAATTTGTTTCGCTCAACCAAATATTTGTTTCCGGACATTCAACTCGATCATTTTGGTAATTCAACAAAATATACAGTGGTAGTTTTAGCTAAATCGTTGCTTGAATGGGCAAAGTTTCAGTTCAATCAAATAATAATATCGTACGAAATTTTATTGTACGAGTGCGCAAAGTGCCAGTTTGAGCATGCGCAGCGTGAGCAAAGTGGCACTTTGAGCATGCGCAGCGTGAGCAAAGTGGCACTTTGCGCACGGAGTGCAATAAAAATTTGTTACTTCGAATAAAAATGTGATCCACACAGAGAAATAAACGATTGAGCTGACTAATCATCAGTTGATTCCATGTATTTCTATTCTATGTATCAAAATAAATAGTTGAGACAACCCATAATTTATTTCAAGTATATAAATAATGTGATAAATGGATTAAATATTTGGTTCACGCAATTATCCGATTGTTTCAATGAACCAATATTTTGTCGAACAAATAATACATTTAGTTGGTGCAATTAAATTTTTAATCCTGAAAATAATTATGGCTAAACGTAGTATAAAAAATATGTAGTTTTCGAAAAATAATTCAAAATGTATATTTTACCAGCCTCAAAATGAGCGACATAAAAAAAAATAGTATTTGCGCGAATCGTCCGTTCTAATTTTACGCTCTCTCCGACGGGGATTTGAACCTACGATCCTACCTATCCTACCTACCTATCCTACCTACCTATCCTACCTACCTATCCTACCTACCTATCCTACCTACCTACCTATCCTACCTACCTATCCTACCTACCTATCCTACCTACCTATCCTACCTACCTATCCTACCTACCTATCCTACCTACCTATCCTACCTACCTATCCTACCTACCTATCCTACCTACCTATCCTACCTACCTATCCTACCTACCTATCCTACCTACCTATCCTACCTACCTATCCTACCTACCTATCCTACCTACCTATCCTACCTACCTATCCTACCTACCTATCCTACCTACCTATCCTACCTACCTATCCTACCTACCTATCCTACCTACCTATCCTACCTACCTATCCTACCTACCTATCCTCTCTACCTATCCTACCTACCTATCCTACCTACCTATCCTACCTACCTATCCTACCTACCTATCCTAACTACCTATCCTACCCACCTATCCTACCTACCTATCCTACTTGACGACCTAACGCGCTACCCACTTGAGCTACGGACTGCTTCTGAACTTTCTCAACTTTTGTGGTATATGAATGGTACGGTGTATAAAAAAAAAATGATATGGACTAAACAAATGGACTGAACAAATAAATAAATAAATAAATAAATTGGACTAAATTGTACCTGTAAATTGACCAAATAATTTCGTTCACCTCATATCTTATGGTTAACCAAATCCATTTGTTGATTCAATTATAGTTTCATTATTTCAAACAAATTAATATCGAATCAACTAAATTTTTATCAACTAAATGGATCAAGTTGATTTAACTGAACTTTTTTCTCAGTGATCAAATTATTGTTCATAGTATTCGAATGAATAATTTTGTATTTCAACAAAATTAAATTTCGTACAACAAAATCGTTTCTTTGTTGTGAAATATGGACAACCAAATGATTTTTTTCGATTTTCATCATTATCTAGTTAATATAAACTAGAAATCAACAAAATATTTCTTTACGGCAACTCCGTAATGTGTAAATTGGACTAAATTGTATCTGTAAATTGACCAAATAATTTTGTTTACCTCATATCTTATGGTTAACCAAATCCATTTGTTGGATTAATTATAGTTTCATTATTTCAAACAAATTAATATTGAATCAATTAAATTTTTATCAACCAAATGGATTTAGTTGATTTAACTGAACTTTTTTCTCAGTGTATTTTAAAGATTTTTTTTTCTTAAAATGAGCTCACAACCAAAAAAAGAAGATTTGATTCTAATTTTTTTTTTTTATTTGAATATGGGATTAAAACAAAAAAAAATTTGAAAGTCTATTAGGTCAATATTTGAATGGAATTTAATTTAGTTTAATTTTATTTTATTGTATAATAAAATAAATAAATTCTTTTCATTTAATTTGAGTCTATAAAGCCAATATTTGAATGGAATTTGATTTAAATTAATTTAATTTAATGTAAACCCAAATTCATTTGATTCAAATAATTTTTCTTGATTTAATCGAATATGGGCATGAATTAAAAAAAAAAATTTGAAAAAATCTATTAGGCCAATATTATGCCAATATTTGAAGGGAATTTTATTTAATTTAAAACTCACTTTTTTCGCGCCCGTTGTGGTTTCAAAACGTTTACAAAAAAGTAGACAAAAAAAAGATTCATTTGATTCAGATAAATTTTCCTGATTCATTTAAATATGGGCATGATACAAAAAAATTAATTTTGAAAAAATCTATCAGGTCAATATTTCAATGAAATTTCATTTAAGAGTTATATGTAGTCAGGATGTCGAAAAAAACGATTTTTTCAAGAATTTTTCCTGAAAAGACATTTTAATTTATTAACGCAAAAATTTATATACGGGTCATTCTATGTCAAATCGACCAAGATTTGGAATCAGCCCCTTTCAACTTCGATGAAATTTGGTCGGAAGTTTTCGTTTTCAACAAAACAAAGTTCTACTAAAAGAAAAAAAAAATGAAATTTTTTTTTCGAAAGTTATGCAAAATTCAAAATTTGTCAATTTTTCAAATCTGTCAAGGTTATTTTTTAAATATCTTGAAAACTATTATAGTTACGAAAAATCGTTCTGTAATAGTTTCAAAGAGTATACTTGGGTCTACGAAAAAAAAATGTTCCGAAAAAAGATTTTGAAAAATGATGAATTTTGAGAATTTTGAATGTTTAAAAATCGTGAAAATCCAAGTTCCATATTTTATATTTCGTTTAATTTTTTTTATATAATACCTTGTACTGATCTTAAAAGATCCTGAAATTTTCAGAGAGGTGTTTTTTTTTGTTTAAAAATATAAATTTTTTAATTTTTAAAAATCGTTTAAATCCACGACCATTAAATTTTTGGTTAAATTTTTTTAATATAATACCTTGTACTGATCTTAGAAGATCCTGAAATGTTCAGAATGGTGTGGCTTTGTTTCAAAAATATAAATTTTTGAATTTTGGTAAAAAAAATGTTTTTTTTTTTAAAACTACAAAATAACATGATTGCTCAACTTTAATTAATTTAGAGAAAAAACAAAAAAAAAATTTTTTTACCAAATTTCAAAATTTTTTATTTTTTAAACAAAAACACCATTCTGAAAATTTCAGGATCCTTTAAGATTAAAACAAGGTATTGTATAAGAAAAATTAAACCAAATATAAAATATGGAACTTGGATTTTTACGATTTTTGAACATTCAAAATTCTCCAAACTCATCATTTTTCAAAATTTTTTTTCGGAATATTTTTTTTTCGTAGCCCGAAGTATACTCTTTAAAACGAATTCAGAATGATTTGTTGTAATTATAATAATTTTAAAGATATTTCAAAAATAAACTGGACAGATTTGAAAAAATGTGAAATTTTGAATTTTGCGTAACTCTCGAAAAAAAATTTTATTATTTTTTTTCCATAGTTAGAACTTCGTTTTATTGAAAACCAAAACTCCTGACCAAATTTCATCGAAATTGAAAGGGGTTGATTCCAACTCTTGGACGATTTGACATGGAATGACTCTTGTATTATCCCTTAAATCCACTTTTTCGAGCCGGGTTTGCTTCCAAAATGTTTCGAACATTTCCCGTATCTCCGCGCATCATTAGATTGTACAATAACAAATTTTTGTATCTGATTACAGAACAAGCAGATAAAACACGGTAGCAGTGACAAGTGTTTGGCGATAACGGAGAGCAAGCAGCGTCTCTTGATGGAGGAATGCGTCGTCTCATCCGCGAGACAGAGATGGTCACTCGAGAATTACGATCCATCGAAGCTGTGATACAGCGCCTTTTCGCATCGTCAGTTTATTCACAATCGTGAGAACGAGAGTGAAGCATGGTGGTTATCGGATCAGCGTTCGTACTCCGTTAACAATAATTTTGGTGGTTCAATCGAATCGAGATAAGCCACCGTTTTCTGGCTGTTGGACGATGATACGAAGACGAAAAAAATAACATCCGGGGACATAAACGTATATTTTTCGTGAATCAACGATGAGAATTTGCCAGGAGAGAATGTTGAAGGGATTCGACTCAAGGAATGGTCGGACATGCGAGAAAGATAGGGAAGAAACTGGGAGATTTATTTCATGACAGAAGAATTGAGCTTCAGCCGGAAATCAATTATCCAGACGTTTCGTACGAATCTTTCTGATAAATATTTCTGTCCTCGAATTTTCACGATTCTATGTACAGGATGTCCCAGGGGTGAAGGTTAAACCTTGAGAGTAGATTTGTGACGTAATTTCGAGTAGAAAAGTCCTTTACCATTTTTTGATATTTTGAAGCCCTGAATTGTTATTAAGTTTTTTTAATCAGCCAATGAGATGCCGAGGTAGGATCATGGCTCATCTCAATGGGCGCATCCCATTGGCTGATTTGAAAAATTAATAACAATTCAGGGCTTCAAAATACTAAAAAATGGCAAAGGACTTTTCTACTCGATATTACGTCGCGAATCTACCCTCGCAGTATTGATACTGTGAGGGTAGATTCGTGACGTAATACTGCGAGAGTAGGATCGTGACGTAATATCGAGTAGAAAAGTCCTTTACCATTTTTTGATATATTGAAGCCCTGAATTGTTATCAAGTTTTTTTAATCAGCCAATGAGATGCCGAGACGGGATCACGGCTCATCTCAATGGGCGTATCCCATTGGCTGATTTGAAAAATTAATAACAATTCAGGGCTTCAAAATACTAAAAAATGGCAAAGGGCTTTTCTACTCGATATTACGTCGCGAATCTACCCTCGCAGTATTGATACTGTGAGGGTAGATTCGTGACGTAATACTGCGAGAGTAGGATCGTGACGTAATATCGAGTAGAAAAGTCCTTTACCATTTTTTGATATATTGAAGCCCTGAATTGTTATTAAGTTTTTTTAATCAGCCAATGAGATGCCGAGAGGGGATCACGGCTCATCTCAATGGGCGCATCCCATTGGCTGATTTGAAAAATTAATAACAATTCAGGGCTTCAAAACACTAAAAAATGGCAAAGGACTTTTCTACTCGATATTACGTCGCGAATCTACCCTCGCAGTATTGATACTGTGAGGGTAGATTCGTGACGTAATACTGCGAGAGTAGGATCGTGACGTAATATCGAGTAGAAAAGTCCTTTACCATTTTTTGATATATTGAAGCCCTGAATTGTTATTAAGTTTTTTTAATCAGCCAATGAGATGCCGAGAGGGGATCACGGCTCATCTCAATGGGCGCATCCCATTGGCTGATTTGAAAAATTAATAACAATTCAGGGCTTCAAAACACTAAAAAATGGCAAAGGACTTTTCTACTCGATATTACGTCGCGAATCTACCCTCGCAGTATTGATACTGTGAGGGTAGATTCGTGACGTAATACTGCGAGAGTAGGATCGTGACGTAATATCGAGTAGAAAAGTCCTTTACCATTTTTTGATATTTTGTAGCCCTGAATTGTTATTAAGTTTTTTTAATCAGCCAATGAGATGCCGAGACGGGATCATGGCTCATCTCAATGGGCGCATCTCATTGGCTGATTTGAAAAATTAATAACAATTCAGGGCTTCAAGATATCAGAAAATGGTAAAGGACTTTTCTACTTGATATTTTGTCACGAATCTACCCTCAAAGTATTGACCTTCACCCCTGGGACACCCTGTATATACATATGTCTATACATATGGATGTATATATTCCTCCATTTGAAAAGTACTCGAACGTTTCGCTGAAGTCTCGATTTCGACGTTCTCTCCCATAACCATCTCTCACTCTCTTGCTCTATTTCTCTCCGCGAAAACCGGAAGTTCTCCCAATGTAGAAATTCAATTTCCAACTGTCATGCGAATTCATCTACGTGAAAGATGGACGACGTCATGTTGACTCGCGACGAAGTCCAACGTCTGATTGACAAAAAAACAGAAAAAGCTGACGAAAATTCACTTTTTCGACACTTCCGGTCGAGGCGAACCACGATAACTTCCCGAACGCTCATATTTTGCGAGTTTGTCACACGAATGTTGAAAGGAGAAATCGCAGACGTTGAAAATATTCTTATTTTCGTTTTTACTCACACACGCACAAAATAATTGAAGTTTGTGTACATAAAATAGTTCCCAAAAGCGACGAGAAAATCAACGTGATTTCGAATTTTATTTTTAACTCCTCATCCAGTTGATTCTTAAAAAAATGGTCTAATCTTAGATTCATAGTTGGAATTCGTTATAGACATATAGATTATATTACTGTTTATTTTCATCTCCTCGAAGAGAAAAACAAATTTTTCTTTTTCGACTCGTTTTCGATCTTGGACGATCGAATTGATTGTTTGAGTGTGTTATGAGAATTCGCAATGCCAAATTATAACGAGGGCTTAAATGTTCACCCCTCGACTGCGAGAATTATCGAATTTGTAAATACGAAAGATATTGAAGAAAAAAAAAAAAAAATAGAGGAGGCGAAACTCGTTCGCGTTTCTTCCACATTTCATTTAGACTTTAAGCTTTCTCTCTAGTTCGATTCGAGAGTTTCTCGATATTGTCATTCCAGCCCGTTTTCACGTTACGGGAAAAAAAAAACATTTTTAGAATAATTGTCCTCCAATGAACCGAGTTTATCGTTGAATTCGTCCCATTGAGATTATCCGAAAAATTTGAGACTTTAAAAAATGAAAAAAAAAATTTTACATCCCAGAAACATGTGAATTACAATTATTTATAGCGCCTTTTTTTACTCCAGTACAGTAAAAAAAAAAAAAAACTGGCGAGTTTAAGAGTGGATGGAAAGAGGAAGAGAAAATATAGAGAAACGAAAACGCGACCATTCCACATTTTTGTACATTCGTGTAAAATATTAACGTATTATATTATTATTGCTATTATTGTTATTATTATTTCAATTGACGCCAGTTTAATTATATTATTAAGACGAAAGTGGGAACAAAATAATGTTCCGAGGAAAAAACCAGCGCGATGCGTTTGAATTTATTTTTCTCTTCTGATTCACAGAATGGAAAAAAGAATATGATATATAGGGTGTTTCAGGGTTGAAGGTCAATGCCGTGAGGGTAGATTTGTGACGTAATATCGAGTGGAAAAGTCCTTTGCCATTTTTTTGTATTTTGAAGCTCTGAATTGTTATTCATTTTTTTCAACCAGCCAATAAGATGCTAAGGCGGGATCCGCGCTCATCTCAATGGGCGCTTCTCATTGGCTGATTAAAAAAATCAATAACAATTCAGGGATTCAAAATACAAAAAAATGGCAAAGGACTTTTCGACCCGATAACACGTCACGAATCTACCCTCATGGTTTTGACCTTCACCCCTGGGACACCCTCTATACTGACCTCTGCAGCGTGAATTCGTAAGATTCGTGAAAAATTCGCGAAAAAAAAAAATAGAAATAAGCAACGACCTAAAATTCAATTCGAACGACGCATCGCGCAGCCAATTAGCAGCAGAATGAATTCGCAAATTCCTCAACGCGTTAACGAGAATCTTTTCGATGCTCGACTCTCGTTTCTTCGTTCTTATCTGTAATCCACGACGTTATTATCGCGAGAGTCGTTCATCGAATCGAGGAAAGAAAAGACACGCTCGAATCTACGATTTCACGATTGCCAATAGCTTCAAATCGATGCATTTTTTTTTTATATATAAGAATAAGTGATTTTCAATAAGTGATATAAGAATTAAGGGGATTTCGAGCTCTAAGCTCGCATGAAAAAAGTGTTTAATTCTTTTGTTTTGCGGATCAAATTGTATCGAAATCTTCCAGTGATTTTTTCAAATGTTTTTCTGTTCAAAGATATTAAATAATATTAATAGTATTAATATTAGGGTCATTTCATGTCAAATCGTCCACTTTTGAACCTGACTCCTGTCGATTTGGCTAAAATTTTGTTTCCCTTTTTTACACTATTAGAAACATTTTTCTGGAAATTTTTAAATTTTTGTACCTAACCCAAAAAAAGGTTTTTCTTAATGGCTTCCTTCAAAATTTGACTAATTGAGAAGATTATTTTCAAAAAATTTATTTTCGAGAAAAATCATCATTTTCTCGAAGTTCGCCATTTTTAATTTTTTTTTTCACTTAAAATTTTTTTTGATCAATTCCAGAAAAAATGTCGCCTAAGTGGGTCGACTTTTCCTTCTATTTTTTTTTTCACTTTTTTGAAAAAATTTAAAAAAATTCGACGATTACCACTGCCAATTTTTTTTTTTCTTCTCAATTTTTCAAACAACGAAGTCCTTTATAAATCGTCAAAAATTACCAGAGTGGTGATTTGTAAAATAAGCCCAACTGAGAATTTTTTTTTTGTCAATCGTTTAAAGAAATAGAAGGAAATTTTGCCCGGAATCAATCGAAGTATTTTTTGAGTGAAAAAAAATGGCGAACTTCGAGAAAAATATGACTTTTTTCGAAAAATTTCATAAATTTTAAAATCGTAAAATTCTTTTCTATTTTTTTCGGACAGTACATTCAAAAACGAAAATTTTGAAAAAAAATCGTCCCATTCAGTCAATGTTTGAAGGAGTTACAGCCATTTAGAAAACAAAGCCTCTTTTGGGTTGGGTACAAAAATTTGTAAATTTTCTGAAAAATGTTTTCAATGGAGTAGAAAGGGAAAACAAAATTTCAGCCAAATAGAAAGAGGTTGGGTTCAAAAGTGGTCAATTCGACATGGAATGACCCATTGATATTAGTATTGATTAATTAATATCAGTATTAATATTAATTAATTAATATTAGTATTATTATTACTAGTATTAATAATAATAGTAATATTAACATCGGTTGATAATGATTGAATATAATATATAGGGTGTTCCAGGGGTGAATATCGCTACCATGAGGATAGATTCGCGACGTAATATTGAGTAGAAAAGTCCTTTGCCATTTTTTTGTATTTTGAAGCCCTGAATCGTTATTAATCTTTTTAATCAGCCAATGAAATACCGAGGCGGGATCGGGGCTCATCTCAATGGGCGCATCTCATTGGCTGACTAAAAACATCAATAACAATTCAGGGCTTCGAAATACAAAAAAATGGCAAAGGACTTTTTGACTGGATATTACGTCACGAATCTACCCTCACGGTTTTATCGGTTGATAGTGATTGTAAGTTTTTTTTTGTTATAAATATTTAAATTAAAAAATGCATCTAGAATTTTGAAAAATTTGAGTCTGGATGTTTTCAAAAGCATTTGAAACGATCGCTCGATTGGAATATTCGAAGCCTATTTTTTTTCTCGTCTGATCAAAATGAAATATAAAGTGTGGCCCCCTTAATTCAACTACGTAAGAGACTATCGTGAAAAAAAAAGATTAGCGATGGGTGCGAGTGTTTCTGTGAGACGAGAGGCGAGTGCTTAACTAGATACTATAAATAATAGTGATTTTAATTATATAATTATGTAACTGAGAGATTAATTCCTATTATCGTCGAATTATCACTGTCATAAAGAGAAAGTGAGGAAATATGTTTGCGAGTGTGAGAAGCGAACAAATATGAGATAGGAAAAAAAGAAAAAAAAATACAATTTATATAGGTATATTTGAAGAAGAAGAAAAAAAAATTCATAAATGTGTATATATCCGCATACATATGAAATTTTCTACATTTCGTAAAGGATTGTAGCATATCGTAAGAGAAAGTGACATATGAGATAGCGTTAATGCGACTAACCGTTCTAATCGGATTCGCCTGACGTGAATTTTAATTAATTAATTAATTAATTAATTAATAATAATATAATATCAGACGTGCCTTATTTCATGTATATGTGAATATTATTATACATCATTATCGTCATTATTATGAACCTCTATGATAACGTGCAAGCATTTGTGTTAAATAAAATCGATGTTGTTTTATGCTGAGAATGTAAATTTTATCCACGAATTTTATCCACTTTTACGACTTGCAGAGAGTATTTTAAGGTGGTATTCTGGTTTAGAGACAAATTTTGAGCGTTTTGTGAAGCTCATTAAAAAAAACTATCCTTACCATTTTTTTAATAACATATTTATGAATATTTTGACAATAAACGAAAAAATTGACAATAAAGTAAAAAATATTATTTTAATACAAAAATGGTAGGAACGATAGAGCTTTGTACATTGAAGATTGGTAAAAAATTTGAAGTAAATCAATTGAGTAAAACTTGAGATATCGTGTCAGCCATTTTGAGAAAAGTAGTTTTGAGAAAAATGTTTTTAGTCCAATTTTCTCTGACGTGACCTGAAGGTAGTTGCTACGTCACTAAAATAGCTATGATTCCTTGAATTGGTGGAATTAAAAAATTTCCTTTCGAGGATATATTCTTTAAGGTCTAAACTTTGAGAATATGCAAAGAAAATTGATTTTTTCAAAATTCTAGACTAGAATTTAAAAGTTATGCTCTGACGTGACCAACGTAATTGCTGCGTCACTAAAAAAGCTATAACTCCGTAAATTATTGGAATTTAAGAATTTCTTTTGGAGGATGAATTCTTAAGGGTCGAAACTTTGAGAATATGCAACAAAAATATTTTTCCAAAATTCTACACCAGAATACTATCTTAAAGTTATGCTCCGAGGTGACGAGCATAGTAGCTACGTCACTAAAATAGCTATAACTCCTTCAATTATGGGAATTTCAAAATTCCGTTTTGTAGATATATTCTTAAGGGTCTAAACTTCGAGAATATGCAAACAAAAAATTATTTTTCCAAAATTCTAGACCAGAATACTATCTCAAAGTTACACTCCAACGTGACGGGCGTAATTGCTACGTCACTAAAGTAGCTATAACTCCTTAAATTATCGTAATTAAAAATTTTCATTTGAGTATATAATCTTAAGGGTCTGAACTTTAAGAATATGTAAAAAAAACTTAGTTTTTCAAAATTCTAGACAAGAATACTATCTCAAAGCTACGCTCCGACGTGACGGGCATAGTTGCTACGTCATTAAAATAGCTATAACTCCTTAAATTATGGGAATTTCAAAATTTCATTTTGCAGATATATTCATAAGGGTCTAAACTTTAACAATATGCAAAAAAAAATTATTTTTTCAAAATTCTAGACCAGTAAACTATCTCAAAGTTACGCTTCGATGTAACGGTCGCAATTGCTACGTCACTAAAGTAGCTATAACACCTTGAATTATTGTAATTAAAAAATTTCCTTTCGAGAATATAATCTTAAACGTCGGAACTTTAAGAATATGCAAAAAAACTTATTTTTCAAAATTCCAGACCAGAATACCCCCTTAAAGTTACGCTCCGATGTGACGGGCGTAGTTGCTGCGTCACTAAAATAGCTATAATTCCTTGAATTGGTGAAATTAAAAAATTTGAAATTAAAGGTCCAAACTTTGAGAATATGCAAAAAAAATTGATTTTTTTCAAAATTCTAGACTAGAATACACCCTTAAAGTTACTCTGACCTAACGGGCACAGTTGCTGCGTCACTAAAATTGCTATAACTTCGTAAATTATTGAAATTGAAAAATTTTCTATTGTGGATTTATTCTTCAAGGTCTAAACTTTGAGAATATGCAAACAAAAATATTTTTTCAAAATTCTAAGACCAGATAACTCCCTTAAAGTTACGTTCTGACGTGACGGAGGCAGTTGCTACATCACAAAAATAGCTATAATTCCTTGAATTGGTGGAATTAAAAAATTTCCTTCCGTGGATATATTCTTCAATGTCTAAACTTTAAGAATTTACAAAGAAAATTGATTTTTTCAAAATTCTAGACTAGAATACCTCCTTAAAGTTATGCTCTGACGTGACCAGCGTAGTTGCTGCGTCACTAAAAAAGCTATAACTCCGTAAATTATTGGAATTTAAGAATTTCTTTTGGAGGATGAATTCTTAAGGGTCGAAACTTTGAGAATATGCAACAAAAATATTTTTCCAAAATTCTACACCAGAATACTATCTTAAAGTTATGCTCCGAGGTGACGAGCATAGTAGCTACGTCACTAAAATAGCTATAACTCCTTCAATTATGGGAATTTCAAAATTTCGTTTTGTAGATATATTCTTAAGGGTCTAAACTTCGAGAATATGCAAACAAAAAATTATTTTTCCAAAATTCTAGACCAGAATACTATCTCAAAGTTACACTCCAACGTGACGGGCGTAATTGCTACGTCACTAAAGTAGCTATAACTCCTTAAATTATCGTAATTAAAAATTTTCATTCGAGTATATAATCTTAAGGGTCTGAACTTTAAGAATATGTAAAAAAAACTTAGTTTTTCAAAATTCTAGACAAGAATACTATCTCAAAGCTACGCTCCGACGTGACGGGCATAGTTGCTACGTCATTAAAATAGCTATAACTCCTTAAATTATGGGAATTTCAAAATTTCATTTTGCAGATATATTCATAAGGGTCTAAACTTTAACAATATGCAAAAAAAAATTATTTTTTGAAAATTCTAGACCAGTAAACTATCTCAAAGTTACGCTCCGACGTAACGGTCGCAATTGCTACGTCACTAAAGTAGCTATAACACCTTAAATTATTGTAATTAAAAAATTTCCTTTCAAGAATATAATCTTAAACGTCGGAACTTTAAGAATATGCAAAAAAACTTAGTTTTCAAAATTCCAGACCAGAATACCCCCTTAAAGTTACGCTCCGATGTGACAGGCGTAGTTGCTGCGTCACTAAAATAGCTATAATTCCTTGAATTGGTGGAATTAAAAAATTTAAAATTAAAGGTCCAAATTTTGAGAATATGCAAAAAAAATTGATTTTTTTCAAAATTCTAGACTAGAATACACCCTTAAAGTTACTTTGACCTAACGGGCACAGTTGCTGCGTCACTAAAATTGCTATAACTTCGTAAATTATTGAAATTGAAAAATTTGCTATCGTGGATTTATTCTTCAAGGTCTAAACTTTGAGAATATGCAAACAAAAACATTTTTTCAAAATTCTAAGACCAGATAACTCCCTTAAAGTTACGTTCTGACGTGACGGAGGCAGTTGCTACATCACTAAAATAGCTATAATTCCTTGAATTGGTG